>CM039126.1:3538212-3986081 GCA_022036555.1 Microstegium vimineum | reverse complement strand
CAAACCAATATTCATAAGTTTCTATGATCCTAACGAATTTAGTTAGCAAATTGATGTTACTATTTTCAACTAAAATATTGTGGATCATATTCTAGCTAGTTTAAGTAGTAATTGATGTTCCTGTTTATGGTAAATTTGATCATTCTAACTAACTTTTACCGTCAATTATAGAAATTGACCCCATCAGGAACAACTAGATGCAAAATTGTGGTAACTCCATGTCCTAATTACTCTATCATGCTACTTAAATTTTTATAACTATTTCATGATAAAATCTTGTAATTTGGAACTAGTATCATTATAGTAATTTGTTTCTTAGAATATTTTAATGTTAAATTATGGTAATTGTCACTCCTAAGTATCATATTACGCCATTCAAGTTTTCAAAAATATTTCCTACTCCAGTGATCAGTTACTATAACAATTTAATGAGTTACGGTAATTCTCCATTGAAATGCCCACAAAAAAATATCTACTTAGTGCCAGTTAGCTAATGATAGGTTTTTCTTGGAGTAGATGGTTATTCTTACATATGTTCAACAAGAAGTCTTTTAAAATTTCTCATATCATTTACTGATGTTCCTTTCATGATGATTTTTTGAAGATGGGATCTCCTTGTCAATTGCAATGGAGAAGAGCTCAACTCTAGTGAGGCTGCTTGCACGAAGCAGGAAATTGTGCCTCAATCAGTTTTAATGTCTCAGCTGCTCTTGTACATGTAGTACCTCCCAAAAACACAATCAAGAAGCATCCTGGTCTTGAAGCACAAAGGCCTCATCTTGGTCTTCACAGCTCATGTTTGGTGTCGAATAAATAGTCCTACTATCATATTTGATGTATATTTGATTTGAGCCCATTGTAAAAGTTTTCATACATAACAGAATGCTTTTGTACACTATATATATTTTTTTTATTAGCGTGCACAGTGGATACAAATGTGGGAGTATAATGTTTTCGTAACTATTATACGGTAAAATTCAACTTGTGTTTTAGTAATTGCCTCGTCAGAAACAACTATATACTTTGAATAAAATATAATACATTTTAACTCGTAATTATTCTCTATTATAATATACCCTCATTTACTAAGGAAACAATATTATCTTATCTTAGATGCAAGTTTTATGTCCTAGACTTCTACAAGTTATTGTTGGTCAGATTTTATGCATGCAAAATGTATAGTTTATCATCCTACGTACTAGAACGGATGCATTAGCTATAGTTGTTTATAAAACTTTCGTTAAATAAATAAATATCCATGAAAAAACATTATTCTCATTCCAGCCTTTCCCATGTTCCTCTATCTCCCTCCCAACTGATCTATCAGTCCAACCTACCTCTCACCCAGGTTGGAGGAATTATTGGGGTGGGCCATGCCTGCCTCCTAGTAGCTCCATCAGTGGTGGTTCACTTGTTCCTCCATTCTCTGCACCGTGGGGCCCTTGCACTTTCTCCTTGACGCACTCAATGATTGCACTCAGCTGATCTGAGCTTTCCTCCTTTTAGTTTATTTTTTCCCTCTCAATAATAAACTTGGTTCTCACCTCTACCTTTCTTGCATTATTCACTCTGTCTGGGAATGCAAAAGAAATCTTGACACATCCTGGACAGTCTAACCAAACATTAGATTCGGATGGAATTAGAGAAAACTAACAAACTTTCATGTTACAAGTTGGTCTATTGATTGTAAACCTCACGGCATCTATCATTAAAGGCAATGCAAAGTGGTCCGGCAAGAGAGGAGGATTAGAGAATTTAATCATGCATGAATCAGGAGCTTTTGCAGATAACCTATTATATTTGTGTACTACTAATAATCTTTGTTCTATTTAAGGTGCTGCATGCCCTGATCCAAGTTTCGTCATCAACAGGTTCGGTTAGATTAGTAGACTAAAAACATGGGAATGTTCAACAGGAAAACATGCATGGCCGTGTGGAATCTGACTGAACATTACTAATTGGGATCAGATTAATTTGGAGTA
The DNA here is from genome assembly GCA_022036555.1 of Microstegium vimineum. Lineage (NCBI taxonomy): Eukaryota > Viridiplantae > Streptophyta > Magnoliopsida > Poales > Poaceae > Microstegium > Microstegium vimineum. The sequence continues at coordinate 3,984,099 of CM039126.1, read as the reverse complement.
CGCCAACAAGACTTCGAGTTACGCGTGACATCATTAGGTTAAGTGCAGTGGTCTTGCTGTAGGGGATCGAGAAGGATCACAAAAGTTAATGATCGTCAATCAAGAACTTTCGGTGGTATGTTACGCGCATAATCTCTTCGTAATAATTATTTAAGGGGTCCATTTGATTAGGTTTTCCATCATATTAGCGTTTTTCATATAATTAAGGATAATAAACTATAGCGTATCTGACCAGTTTTTTTGTGGCAAATATTTTTGTCTTTCAGAGTAAATAAAGGTGAAGTTATATATGCAAGGAGGTTGATTAGCTAATTTTTATTAATTCTCTCGTACGCGTATGATTATTATCTCCTAGCTAGCTAGCTAGTTAGGCCTTGTTTCCTTTGTGCTGCAGGGGGTGCAAATTATCCTAGCCAGTTAGTGGTGCATGATGATATATCATTTGCACAATGATATTGGTCCCATGTTTTTATGTATGTTGACATGACAGGGAGGATAGGACCAACCAACCTTATGCTGAAAGCTGCATTAAGCAGAGGGAGTGGATGCGTGGGGGTGGGGGTGCTGCATGTGTTTGAATAATGCCGTAGCATGTCCACTTAGGGTGGCATTCAAGTCCCCTAGATGTTGTTGTCGGCTCAAGTGACTCTTCCTTTTTAGCTAGTTTTCCCTCCTCGCTCGGCGAGATTAGTTTTTTAATTAATCGGCACTTTTCACACAAGCTAATTAAGCTGGTGAGTTAAGCGAAAGTGGTGTACCTATGAATGCTTCTTCTTCTTCTTCTTCTTCTTCTTCTTCTTCTTCTTCTTCTTCTTCTTATGGAAGGATATTTTAATTGAGAAATGACTCTTGGGAATGTACAAAATTATTTCTATGAACTATGAAGCACAGACGTAGACGCCGGCCCACAAAAGGTGCATACTATACATTAACCTTTATGATTGAATACACGCTCAGACAAAACTATCTCTAGCTATGAGCGTGTAAATTAAATTTTGGAGTAAGTAACGACAGTATAAAGATGCAAATACCACAAATAAATCTAAACCAGCCAATAAGGTGTGCACTCGGTTCCGTGATGACGAAAACAATGGCTTGGTGGCAGAGACACGAGGGAGGGAGAGCGAGAGAGATTTTGGGAAATTTTGAGCACCACACACGCACGTATGTAGTACGTACTCCTATATGTTTTTGTTTATTACCCGAAAAGTTGTGGCGGATTAGTGTATGAGGTGCCAATAATTGGTACTTATGTGAGTCGGCGCGCGGCAGCTCGATCATAATGTCCACATATCGACGAAAAATGATGGGAAATAGAGTATTCGTACATGCCAGTAAACAACTAAACTTCGGGTACGAAGATAAGGGGTACCCTAAACCCTTCGATAAATTAACGCTAAACATAGCAACCATTTTTAAGACAGGGACCAGCCCACTGCTCAAGTCAGTAAGGTAAGGTCCATCACTCGAAGGCCCCCTACACCAGCTATGACAACCAGTCGCGGGCCGGCCCACCTCGACGAAAAGAGACGGACGAGGGGCCGAACGAACGACCCCGACGTCTCCACCTCGACGCCGAATAATGGACGAGGGGCCGAACGAACGACCCCTCAACCTCCACCTCGACGCCGAATGACGGACGAGGGGCCGAACGAACGACCCCTCGGCTCCTACCTCGACACCGGGTGACGGACGAGGGGTCGAGCGAACGACCCCTCGCCCTCTACTTCGATCCCTCCGAATCCGCCTCTGCCCTGACCTCACCTAGATGCCGAGTGACGGACCAGGGGTCGAACGAACGACCCCCGCACGGGAGGCTCGATCAGCCCTACTGCTCCCGGCATGGGTTAAAGTAAATCCGCCTAACGCCATGGGCGCCCGTGTCCACAGTCAAATCCAACAACTCTCCGTCATGTCCCTGACTCCTGTCAATTGTGTTGCTACTGCCGCCACGACGCGAGTACGGACTCCAGCAGCACCCCTCGAGATGTAAACAGTACAGCCCTCGACAACGACTTCGAGGATACGACGGAGCCACGCAGGGCTCGACCCCCCCTCGACCGAGGGGCTCGACCCCCTCCCTCCAACAACTCCAGTATGGGTCCCGTCCCATCCGCTCCGCCTCGCTTCAGCTGTGGGATTCGCGCCCGCCTGCGGGAGCTGTACCGCGACGACTTCTACTGCCACCACTCCCCAGAGCGCCGGAAGGACGGGAAGGCCATGCCGCCACAGTGCGCGACGTCACTTCGCCAGTACTACGCCGCAGATACGCCGCCCATACTGCAATGGTTAGGAACCCTGTACCCTCGGGCCTCCCCTTGGTCTATAAAAGGGGACGCCGAGGAAGTAGGAGGGACCTTTTTTCTTGGAGGGGACCTGGGTCTTTTGACTTCAGATCTTCGGATGGTCTTTTTCGGACTCCATACTCATACCACATATACCCTGCTGCTCGATCGACCCCTCGAGCAGCCAACCCATCGCCTAGGACAGCACTGCTAGCCTTAGGCTTCAGCTCGCTCTGAGCAACCCCGTGTAACTCAGCTTGTACCCCCCTGTACGAGCACATTGGGTGCGAGATAATACAAGTCATCCTCCCCCGCTGGACGTAGGGCCTTCTTTGCCCAAACCAGGATAAACCTTGTGTCCATCTTGCATCACATCTGAGAGAGGGAGCACGTGATATACAAATTTACTAGTTGGTGGTCTTGACCCCCGGGTCATAACACCGACAGTTGGCGCGCCAGGTAGGGGGAATTGCGTGTCAATCAACTCCGAACTACTCTCTCAGATGGATTCCATGATCTCACCATTTCCATTCACCACCGTCGTCTGGTTCGGCAGTCTAGGGTTCGTATCCACTGGCCAGGGCCACTTCGTAGTCTTTCCCTTCGCTCGTGGCCTGGACAGCAGCAGCTCCGGTACGCCGGGGCCAGCAAGGATCAGGCGACGGTCCCTCCGCTTGCGCCTCTGGCCTGCGGTCAGGAGGAGGCACGAGCGACTCCGACGCGCTCGTCACCGTGCGGGTCCCGAGACGTCGGATGCCGTTTCCCCGGCCCCGGCTGGCGACACAGTCCCTCCCCGCAGGGGCCTGTTTGACCCATGCTTGCGGGCCGAGGGCGGGCGCCCCTCTGAGCGGGACTTTGGCTCTGCCATATCGCCGTCCCCGGGGGTCCCCGTGGCCTCTCCGATACACTCGACCCCGCCACCACCATGTGACCCGTTCCCGTACGGGCTCCACAACAGCGCAAGGCTCTGTTCCGCCCTCGCAGGTTTTCAGATACAGACACATCGCGGGTCTCTAGGGACCTCGCCGCGTACGACGATCAACCCCGTCATCACCCCTTCACCGGGCGAGCACCCGGAGCCGAGACTACCCCGGACATGGGGCACGTTATGGCGACGCCTGGCGAAGGAGCACAGGGGGTCCTTCCCCCACTTCTACCACGCCAACCCCGACTCGGACTCTCCCGACGAGGGTTACGATTCCACCCGGGAGTGCTTCCACCTCGACGAGCAGGCCGGCCCCCAGGATGACGTCGACGACACCGCGGCCACAGAAGAAGGAGGAGGGGGCAATGCTACACCAGCACGAGACGCCAACCCCCCGAGTCCTGACCAAGCCGATCCACCCCCAGATGTCCAGATCACGCAAGTCCGAGAGCTGCTCAGCAAGCTCGAGGAGGAGCGCCTGCGACTTCAACAACTCGAGCACGCCCTCGAGCGAAATCGAGGGAACCCGCAGGGTGGAGGAGCTCGCGAGCAGGCCTGGGAAGTCCACCGACAAATCGTCGAGGAGGGGGGGGGACGAACCCCGAGTCTTCAACCGCGCCAGCCAGAATGTCGTAGCGGCCGCAATGGTCCTCCACGACATGCCGGCGCCATCGACCCTCCAAGCACGGCGTATCAGGGACGAAATCCAGGGGCTTCTCCAAACTGCGGCCATGCAGCAGGCGGAGAGCTCGGCCTCGAGGCGTCGAGGGGCTGCCTCCGAGCGACAGGAAGTACCCCCCCCCAACAAAATCGAGAGGTATCCGTCCACCAGGACAAAGCGCCCCAGGGCCAAGTCGAGCGACGACCGGTTCGGGAATGCCTCGTCGATGATCGACCCCCTCGGGTGAACAATCGACGCCGATACGGCGACGCCGAGGCTCGAGGCTACAGCGCTCACCGAGGTGGGCGCTACGACAGCAACGAAGACCGATGTCGGTCTCCGGAGCCACCGGGGCCCCGAGTCTTCGGTAGAACCATCCGGCGGACCCCCCTGCCCGTCCGTTTTCGTCCACCCACCAGCCTGGTCAAGTACAACGGCGAAACCAAGCCAGAGCTCTGGCTTGCCGACTTTAGGCTGGCATGTCAGCGGGGAGGAGCCGACAATGATCACATCATCATTCGGAAACTCCCATTGTTCCTCTCCGACACCGCTCGTAGATGGCTCGAGGAGCTGCCCCCGGACTTGATCCAAGACTGGCCCGACCTGGTCAGGATCTTCGAGGGCAACTTCATAGGCACCTACGAGCGGCCGGGCAACCCCTGGGACCTCCGCAGCTGCAAGCAGAAGCCAGGGGAGACCCTCCGCGCCTTCACCCGCCGGTTCTCGAGGCAGCGTACCGCACTAACCCACATCTCCGACCACGAGGTCATTACGACGTTCATCGCCGGAACGACCTGCAAGGAGTTGGTGCGGGAGCTGGGGCGAAACACCCCCAAGACCGCCAACGAGCTCATGGACATCATCGCCAACTACGCAGCTGGCGAAGAGGTCGTCGACGCGTTCTTCCAGATACCTCCAGAGAAGGGGAAGGGCAAGGCGGATGAGCCCGGGGGCTCGGACAAAGAGCCCAAGAAGAACAATGGGCCCAGAAGGAACAACAACGGCAACGCGGCAAGAAGAAGAAGAAGAAGAACCAACCGGGCTGACGCAACGTCGAGCCCGACGACCTTGTCGTTGCGGCAGACAAGAAGAAGCCTCGAGGGCCCCCTCTCGACGGGGGCGTCTTCGATAAGATGCTAAAGGAGCATTGTCCCTATCATATGGGACCGGCCAACCATCGTCTCGAGGACTGTCGCATGCTTCGAAAGCACTTCATCCCTCCTGGCTTCAGGAGAGACGACGACAAAGAAGACCCGCCCTGCGACCTCCTCGTCAAAGGCGATGTCAAGAAAGGGGGCTTCCCCGAAATCCATGACTGCTACATGATCTACGGAGGGCCCTCGACTCGACTCACCACACGCCAGCGCAAGAGGGAGCATCGAGAGGTTTTCTCCGTTCGAGCCCAGGCTCCTCGGTACCTCGACTGGTCACACACGCCGATCACCTTCGACCAGGACGACCACCCCAAGCACATCCCCAACGCAGGGGTCTACACCCGCCTCACACCCGCCTCACAAAGGTACTCATGGATGGGGGGAGCAGCCTCAACATCATCTACGCCGAGACCCTCGACCTCCTAGGAATCCCGAGGACCATGCTCCTCCCCAGCGTGGGGGGGGTTCCATGGGATCGTCTCGGGGAAGAAGGCACTTCCGATTGGCTGCGTCAAACTACCCGTTTGCTTCGGCGTCCCCTCAAACTTCCGAAAGTAAGAGCTGACCTTCGAGGTGGTTGCATTCCGAGGCACCTACCACGCCATCATCGGTCGACCGGGATACGCCAAGTTCATGGCAGTCCCGAACTACACCTACCTCAAGCTCAAGATGCCAGGGCCCTCGGGGGTCATCACCGTCGACACCTCCTACGAGCATGCTTACGACTGCGACATCGAGTGTGTGGAAAAAGTCGAAGCTGTCGAGGAGTCGGCCATCCTCGCGGCCCTCGACGACTTGTCCAGGGAGATCCCCGACCCCAAGCGACGCGCCGGCAACTTCAAGCCGGCGGAAGACACCAAGAACCGTCCCGCTCGACCCCGGCCTCGCGGATGGGAAGGTGCTGACGATCATCGCCACCCTCGAGCCCAAATAGGAAGCAGTGCTCGTCGACTTTCTCCGTGCGAATGCCGACGTGTTTGCATGGAGTCCCTCGGATATGCCGGGCATTCCGAGGGGGGTCGCCGAGCACTCCTTGGACATCCGAGCCGGGTCCAAACCGGTGAAGCAACGGTTGCGCCGCTTCGACGAGGAGAAGCGCAGGATCATCGGGGAGGAGGTCGACAAGCTTTTGAAGGCCGGATTCATCAAGGAGGTACATCATCTCGAGTGGCTAGCTAACCCCGTACTTGTTAAGAAAAAGAATGGGAAGGATAGGATGTGTGTAGATTACACCAGTTTAAATAAAGCCTGTCCCAAGGTTCCTTTCCCACTACCACGTATCGACCAAATAGTGGATTCCACTACGGGATGCGAAACCCTCTGCTTCCTTGATGCATACTCCGGCTACCACCAAATAAAGATGAAGGAGTCCGATCAGCTCGCGACTTCCTTCATCACTCCCTTCGGCATGTTTTGCTACCTCACCATGCCCTTCGGTTTGCGAAACGCCGGGGCCACCTACCAGCGATGCATGCTCCACGTCTTCGGGAAACACATAGGGCCGACCGTCGAGGCCTACGTCGACGACATCGTGGTCAAGTCCAAGACAGTCGGAAACCTGGTCGGAAATCTCGAGATCGCGTTTGGGTGCCTCTGGGCAAATCACATAAAATTGAACCCTGAGAAGTGTGTCTTCGGGGTCCCCGAGGCATGCTCTTAGGGTACATAGTTTCCCAACGCGGAATCGAGGCCAATCCCGAGAAGGTAACCGCAATCACAAGGATGGGCCCGATCAATGACCTCAAGAGCGTGCAAAGGGTCACGGGGTGCCTCACCGCCCTCAGCCGGTTCATCTCGAGGCTCGGAGAGAAGGCCCTACCCCTTTACCGCCTCCTGAAAAAGACAGAACACTTCGTGTGGACACCCGAGGCCGAGGAGTCGCTCTCGAAGCTTAAATCCTTGCTCACCTCGCCTCCGGTCTTGGTACCCCCGAGTCCGGCCGAGCCCGTCGCAGCAACTACCCAGGTAGTCAGCGCAGTCGTAGTAGTCGAGAGGAAGGAAGAAGGACACGCCCTGCCGGTTCAGAGGCCTGTCTACTTCATGAGCGAGGTGCTTTCCGAGACCAAGACGAGATACCCCCACATCCAGAAGTTGTTGTACACGATCGTCCTCACTCGGCGCAAGCTCAAACACTACTTCATGGGCCATCCGATCACTGTGGTCTCGTCCTTCCCCTTCGGAGAGATAATCCAGAACCGGGAGGCGTCTGGAAGGATCGCCAAGTGGTCGGCCGAGCTCATGGGGGGACTCTCTCTTACGCCCCTCGGAAGGCCATCAAATCTCAGGTACTGGCAGATTTCGTTGCAGAATGGACCGACACCCAACTACCCCCAGCGCAGGTTCAGAACGAGCTCTGGACCATGTACTTCGACGGATCGTTGATGAAGACGGGAGCAGGCGCCGGATTGTTGTTCATATCACCCTCAGGGGTCCACATGCGCTATGTCATTCGCCTCGACTTCCCCGCTTCCAACAATGTCGCCGAGTACGAGGCCCTCGTCAACGGCCTGCGCATCGCCATCGAGCTCGGGGTTCGACGCCTCGACGTGCGGGGGGACTCACAGTTGGTGATCGACCAAGTGATGAAAGATTCAAGCTGCCACGACCCTAAGATGGAAGCCTACTGCAAGGAGGTCCGAAAACTCGAGGACAAATTCTACGGCCTCGAGCTCAACCACGTCGCCCGTCGGTACAACGAAGCTGCCGACGAGCTGGCCAAAATCGCGTCTACTCGAGGTGCGGTTCCTCCCGACGTATTCTCGAGGGACCTTCACAAGCCGTCCGTCGACCTAGACTCGGGGGCTCCCGCCCTCGAGCAAGGGGTCGATCCACCCCCCTCGAGCGGGGAAGAGGTCATGGAGATCGACGAGGCTACCGCTGCGCCAACCCCTCCAACGGATTGGCGCGCACCCTACCTCGAGTACCTGACACGGGGCGAACTCCCAGAGGACCGCATGGAGGCCCGTCGTGTAGCCCGACGTGCCAAAACCTACGTCTTGTACGAGGACGGCCGCGAGCTATATCGACATAGCCCGTCCGGTGTACTTCAACGCTGCCTCACCCTCGAGGAGGGGAGGGCATTACTGAAGGATCTACACTTGGGGGCTTGTGGCCACCACGCGGCGCCGAGAACGCTGGTAGGAAGTGCCTTTTGACAAGGTTTCTACTGGCCGACGGCCGTCACCGATGCCACCAAACTCGTCCGATCCTCCAAGGGATGCTAATTCTACGCCAGGCAGACCCACCTACCCGCCCAAGCTCTTTAGATGATACCCATAGCCTGGCCGTTCGCAGTATGGGGGCTCGACATGGTCGCCCCCCTGAAAAGAACCAAGGGTGGCCACACCCACCTCCTCGTGGCTATAGACAAGTTCTCGAAGTGGATCGAGGCTCGATCCATCGCCAACATCCAGTCTCGACAAGCCGTGCTATTCTTCACCGACATCATCCACCGCTTCGGGGTCCCCAACGTCATCATCACCGACAACGACACACAATTCACCGGCCAAAAGTTCCTGGACTTCTGTGACCATCACCACATCAGGGTGAATTGGTCCGCAGTCGCCCACCCTCGAACTAACGGTCAGGTCGAGCGCGCCAATGGTATGGTTCTGCAGGGCCTCAAGCCAAGGATCTTCGATCGGCTGAACAGACATGGCAGGAGATGGGTCGATGAGTTGCCCGCTGTGCTATGGAGTCTCCGAACGACACCAAGCCGAGCAACAGGGTTCTCTATGTTCTTCCTAGTCTATGGGTCCGAGGCCGTCCTCCCCACTGACCTCGAGTACGGGTCCCCTCGACTGAAAGCCTACAGTGAGCAAGCCAACACAGTAGCCCGAGAGGACTCCCTCGACCAGCTCGAGGAAGCCCGTGATGTGGCCCTCTTCATGTCGGCAAAGTACCAGCAGACGTTGCGGCGCTACCACGACAAAAACGTGCGCAAAAGGGACCTAGACGTCGGCGACCTCGTTCTGCGCCGACGACAAAGCAACAAGGGGCGTCACAAGCTGACTCCACCTTGGGAGGGACCCTTCATTGTGGCAGAGGTGCTAAAGCCAGACACTTACAAACTGAAGAACGAGAAGGGCGAGCTCCTCACCAACGCGTGGAACATCGAACAGCTACATCGTTTCTATCCCTAAGGCCTCGACGCCTCGTACATTTCCGCATTATGTGCACTTATCGCGTTGCGAACGAATAAAATGTTCTCGAAACACATTTCACATTCGTTCGTAACTCAAAGGTAGCCTCGACTCTGCACTGGCAAAGTCGAGCCTCCCTCGGGGGCTAACAGGGGGGGGCACCCCCCTCCTAAGTCCCCAAAAAACTCGAACGTTTTTTCAAAACTCGGCTCTCCCTCGAGTACGCTTCGTAACTAAGTAAAGGCGCCTCGAACTTCCTAAGGGTCGCGGGCCCTCAAGCCGAGGACTCTCCTACGCCCTAGGGCTACGGTATCCCTGCTCACCCCCCCCCTTCCGGGGATACGAGGTGCGTCGAACATTTAGTTCACAAGCGACGACTCGGGCAAAGAAAAGCAGAGAGAGCTCGAGAAGTAGAAATAACAAGACACACCCGTTTACAACACTAAGGTATCCTCGACTTTGCCCCACCAAAGTCGAGCCTCCCTCGGGGGCTGACAGGGGGGGACCCCGCTCCTAAGTCCCCAAAAAACTCGAACGTTTTTTCGAAACTCGGCTTTCCCTCTCGATCTTTGCCTCGAGTATGCTTCACGACTGAGTAAAGACGCCTCGAACTCCCTAAGGGTCGTGGGTGTCGTCGAGCCAGGGACTCTCCTACGCCCCAGGGCTATGGTATCCCCGCTCGCCCCCCTTTCCAGGGATACGAGCCTGCGTCGAACACTTAAGTCCACAAGCGTCGACTCAGGCAAAGAAAAGCAGAGAGAGCTCGAGAAACGAAAATAGCAATGTGCATCTCGAACAAAACGCGTTAGATATAAGAAGCCCTCGGGGGCTCGGCATTGTATCATTACAAAAGCCTAATTGTTACATGGACCTTCCTGTCCAGATATGGCTCGAAGGCCTGGGACTACTCATCGAGGGGGTCACCGTCCTCAAGAAGCAATGCAGGAAGTTGGGCATCACGCGTTGGCCACATCGGAAGGTGAAGAGTCTGCAGAAGCTCATCGACAACATCCGAGGGCTACTCGGCGCCACCTCCGTCCGCCGAGGGGACCACTTCAGGCTCGAAGAGCTTCGCCAGCTCGCCTCCGGGTACCTCCGCAAGATCCATCAGCTTCTGGCACCTCGCATCGTTCTCTTCGTCGGATAGCCTCGGGTCGGTGGCAAACCCGTTGGCGACGACGTTGAGGTCATAGTTGTAGGCCGAGTTGATGACCGCAAGGGCCCGCTTCATGCCCACATGGAGGGCGGCACGGACGTGCTCCGTCACCTCCTGTGTCATGGAGTAGAAGCGGCGCAGCAGGGAGTCCCCTCGAGCGTCACCCTCGACCTCCGGCTCCGGCTCGACCAAGAGGTCGTCGCAGAAGGTGTTGATGACGCCCACGAGCCTCGCGTTAAGGTTCGCCTCAGTCCCGACGAGGCCCTGAAGACTGTTCAGGTCCTCGTGGGCTCGGGCCTTGTCTGCTACGAGCTCTGCCAAAACAAACGCACAACCCGGTCAAAACCAAAAAAGGGTCGAGGCCGGGCAGATTCAGCAACACTCTCAAGAAACTTACCTTGGGCATGCGCCTCCAGGGTGGCGTAGCCTCGCGCGGTCTCCTCGAGTTGGCGGCGGACGTCGATAAGCTCGGTGGCTTGCCCACTGACTTTAGCCTCGAGGCCCTCGATGACTTTGCCAGCGTCATCGAGGGCTCTCTTCTGGTTCATCGCCACCACACCCAGGGAGGTCGCGCGGGTCCGAGCCTTCCCCTCCGCGGCGGCCAGCATGTCGCGCTCGTTGGAGACGGCGTCGAGATCGCCCCGGAGCCCCCGGATGCCCTCCGTCGCCCGGGCCAGCTCCTCCTTCAGCCGGGCGGCCTCCTCCTCGGCCTTGCGCTTGGCCTCGAGGGCAGCGTCCCGCTCATTCCCGACCTTGATGGTCGACTGAAGGGCGTCGTCGAGCCTCGACTGCGCCGTCTCCTGGGCGACCCGGGCTGCCTCCTGCACGGCCGTAAAGCCAGCTCTCGCATGAGCGATCTTCGACTCGGCATCCTCCCGAGCGGCTGCCACCTCGGCCCTCGCTTGGGCAGCCTCGGTGTTGACACAAAAAGCGTCAGATCCGTGAACACCTCGGGCTATTACCCAAAAGCTCGATGTCGAGGGCGTGCCAGTCGATTTGACCAATCAATCGACAAGGATGATAACTAGAACAAACTGAACGAGACGACAGCGATGCGCCCGGACGTCAAGGCTCAGATTGATCAGGGGTAACTAGAGCAGAGCTAGACGACGCAAACAGAGATGCGCCCGGATTGCCATAGCCTAGAGGTACTCCCACGCGGAACTAGCAAGAATTTGACGGAGATCAAGGTGATGCAGCCCGTCGAAAGCTTGAAGAACTCATTGATAAACTACAGCTAATGCAGTAAAGGATAAATTGCTGGAAAGGTAAATAAGATAAAAAGTAATTGATTTGGTTTGAATTGGATTGATTTTTATTCCATAGCCCTCGGGCACATATTTATACTCCCGCATGGAGAGTTGTACAATGACATGACACACATCCTTCCTAAAACAAACTCCTACTTTAAAGGAAACTGACTCGCGCAGGAGCCGGATAACAATATTTATCTCCTAAACAAACACACCTATTTTAAAGGAAAATAAACGACCCATGCAAGAGTCGGACTCAAACTGCTATAATAATACTGGTATAAAACACCAGTTTCCTTATACTCTTCCTCGATGGAAACTTTCCATCGGCAGACCCCTGCAACTTCCTTCTTTGGCCACCTGTAGTCCCCTGCTGCCGCCAAGTGCTAAGTCACGCCCATCGGCATCGGCAATACTTTCCCGGTCGGCAATCAGCAGCATCTCTTCGTCGGCAATCGGCAGTGAACCCTTATCGGCAATCGGCAACTATCTTCCATCGGCAATCGGCAACGAGCCCTTGTCGGCAATCGGCCATGAGCCCTTATCGGCAATCATCCTTCATCGACAGTTGGCAATGACCCCTCATCGGCAATTGGCAAGGACTCTTCATCGGCAATCAGTTTTAGCAAGACTTCATCGATCTTGTCGGCAAAGCTCATCAGCTTCCATCGGCAAAGCACTTAGTCTTCCTGCAGCACCCTTCCATCGGCACTATCGACTCCTGATACCGATGGAGAACGGCCGCTGACCAATCAAGCCTCAGCCCATTTGACACGTGTCGAAAAACGGTGTCAACACATGCCCCCCCAGTTTCGGAGCGTATAACTTTACGTGCCGAAATTCTCTCCACTGTAGCCGTTGCTGTAGCCGTTACCCCCGAGATAAGCGTACGGTTTCCTCGATCCCCGCGTGTGGAACTGCAATTTAATAATAAAATCCCTCGATTGTAGCACGAACAGTTACAGACCACCTCGATCACCGCGCGTATCTACCGCGGGCTTCTCTACATTCCTGCATAGTGTGGGAACGAACCCCAAAATGCCCCTGAACAGGATTATAAAAGTTACCGGGATCCACACTGCCTTTTTACCCGAGCCCATTTTCACTTTCACCTTCCTACCTTCGTCTTCAACCTCCGGCTGCTCCGAAGAACACAGGCTCGAGCAACAGTACTCCTTCGTACTCCAAGGACGAACCAAACATCTCTTCGACTCCCAATGGCGATCCAAGTCGACATCCCGAAGGTAAGACTCATTCTCCATCCAATCTAACCTCTCTGCCTAGTTCTTTTCCCTGCAAAAACCTGGTTTTACCCCCATTCTTCCTTCTGATTCGTCCCCTTTTCTTCGAACCCTAGGAGCTGTACAACAAAGTCATCATCCCTCTTGCTGGTTCCAGCCTGAGCTGCTTAGGCCCAATGGGCAATCCAGACCTCACCTCCATCATCAACGCAGAAACCAACCGGATACCGCTTAGATCTGAGAGTTTTGATCTAGGACTGTCGAAGGACACATTTCGTTCATGGCCCAAGCACACCAAAGGATGGAAGAACTGGTTCTTGAGATTGGCTAGATCGCAGCAAGTGTACTGGCAGGAGCGTGATTTGGATCAATGCATTAGGCTTTCAATTGCCGATGCAGAGAGGAATGAAAACTTGATGATAGCAGCTTCATACTTCTGGTCCGATAGCATGAACGCTTTCCTCTTCAGACATGGACCAGCTACTCCTACCCTTGTTGATGTCTACATGCTAACCGGCCTGGATATCACCTCTACCGATACACTTAACCTCTTCAACAGAAAATCTGAGTACAAGGTGAACACCCGTAGCATCGGCGGCTGGACAGGCTACATTCAAGAACACCAGAAAACCGGATCGGTAACCCAACAGGAGCATGCCATCTTCTTAAACATGTGGCTGGAAAAGTTTGTCTTCTGCGACAAAACCATCGGCCCGACCACCATGCACCTCCCTGCGGCCAAACTGCTTGCCAACGGCACTAGGCTCCCTTTAGGCAGGTATCTCCTCATATCAGTTTACCGATTGCTGCATCAAGTATCCAACAAACTGCTGCTAGGAGAGCCAATCGGCAATCTCAGGGGCCCCCTGGTGGTTTGTTAATCTCTGGTTGAATGCACACATGCATAAGGCTCTTGGGTTTGATCTATTTGCCCAACAATTCCCGAGGGACATATCAGAAGATTACCGATACGATGATGACGAATCGGCAACTTGAGCTCCGCTTAACTTTGGAGAGGCCGCCATAATGCTGCCAGGTACCGATGCCGATGTAGAGCACTTCGGCTACTATTTCCAGAAGTTCTACAACGGACTTCCCTCATCGGAATGGGCTTGGTGGCCGTATCTTAATGAACACAACCAGTTCCCGTTGCTGTTCAACTTGACCGATATGAACCTGCCCGAAAACCAAGCAATTATGAGGGCCAGCATTACTCCCCGAGCCATCCCAGTGAATATCTTTGGATCTGGGAAGAACACTCCACCATCCTATGAATTTTACTATCCATCGGCAGCGGCGAGACAACTGGCTTTTGGCCAACTGCCGATCAAGCTGTGCTACTCTAGGGTAGTAAGGCCTAGGGAGGCAATCTCCAGCAATTTGGATTGGAATAAAGTCATCAGCCTTCCTGCCGATGTCGATCTATCAAACCTTGACTTGTCCTCCTGGTCGCCAACCACCTTCATCACCAACGAGTTCAAGTCTTGGTGGCAAGAATGGAAGTGCCAGCTACTCGCCAAGTCTTCGCACTATTATCGGCACTTGATCGACGCCGATTACCTCATCCCCGACGACGCAGTAAGTCTGCTATCCGATGTACTTTCATTACTTTATTTGCCATCGGTATCAATACCTAACTCCTTTGCACCCATGCGCTTGACAGGCCGATGATCCAGTCCCCACAATGAGCAACAGCGGTAGACCCTTCAATCTTCGGATGATGGGCCCTATATCAATCATCGGCAACAAAGCTCCGATGTTGGCTGCCTTCACGCCTCAACAGGTACCTACGCCGATGCCTACAACAGCTCAGGCTACTCGTCTTTACTTGTACCGATCACATACTGTTTCATCGGCAACATTTATTTTGCATAACTCGCTTTGTATTTTCAGGCACTATGGTCATCGGCATCTGCTTCCAGCACGCAAACGCCTTCCAACCCGGTTGCCGATGCCCCCCGGTCTTCATCCAAGCGGGTCGGCTCCCCTGCTGCTGCGCCGACAAAGAAGTGGCGCTTGAGGCTGGCTTCTCCTCCACCATCGGCTCCACCTGCACCATCAGCTGTCGATGCGTCACCAGCAAGACCGCTTCTGGCTCCAATCGCACCACCTGCCGGCGGGTCATCGGCAGAACCTCCATCGGCTTCTGTTCCTGACCAACCGATGGATGACATCCCCGGCCAGGAGATAGCAGCTGCTGCGACGACCGAAGCGGCATCGGCATCGGTACCGGCCATGCTGAATGAAGAAATAACTCCTTCCGCAGCAGCAGCAACGTCGGCATCGGTACCATCGACTCACGTCCCCGGCGAAGGAACTCAACCTTCCGCAGCAGCAACGACGTCGGCATCGGCACCGTCGACCCAAGTCCCCGATGTCAGAACGGAACTACCACAAGAAACTGCCACTACATCGGAGGCGACGCCGGCTACAATCATACCAGTACCAGCGGCGTCGGCTGCCTCTCCAACAAGGGCCCAGTCATCGGCATCCGCTGCCGATGTTCAGGATGAAGCTGGACCATCCAGTATGCCAAGTCCCAGGCAGGAGATCCGCTTCAAGACGGTAAGTCGATCACTTTAAAATTTATAGTTTTACAATCGTCATATTTTAACCTCTGTTTTCAGGCCCAAGACTCCCCAGACAGCCTCTTCTCCTACAGCTTGAACCTTCAGAACGAAGACGAGCGTCAAGGCCGCCTTCAAGCGGATAGCCTATTTTCTTTTGCTGTCAACGTCCCTGATGACGATGAAGAGGAAAGCTCCACCCCAGCTCTGTCGGCAGAAGTCAAGTCCAGACTTGAAGAATTGCTCTCCCTACTGCTGCAAGACACCTCTCAACTCGTCCAGGACTCATCGGCGGCAAGGATTATATTCAAAGATATCCAAAGCCATCTTTCCGCCGATGCAGCAGAAACCCTCCTCCAGGCAGATTCTATTGATATCAAACAGATCCAGTACCAGAGGCTTACTCGTCGCATTGCCGATAGAGCGGCCCAAGCCAAGAGCGAGGAAGAGAAGCTCAAATTTAAACGCCTTGCCGATGAGAAGCACAGAAGCATTGGTCAAGCCAAAGTTTCCATCGGCAACCTTGACTAGGAAATCTCTCGACTGTCGGCAAGGAAGGAGGAGCTGCTGGCAGAGCTGCAAAAGGTTGAAGGGGGTCTGACGGCTGCCAATCAACAAAAGACCCAACTGTCCGACTCCATCGGGGCTTTACAGCAAGAAAGGGATCAGTACGCTCGGCAAGCCATCTCGTGGAAGAAGAAAATCAAGCCGGTTGAGGGCTCTGCCGATGCTGACGCCAAGGAGATAGACGAAATAGATCAAATTCGCCTGCGTGCGATAAACGTTATCCACTCCTTATTCTAATGCCTGTTGTATCGGCAAGAATGTAGCCTAATACTTGATCTTGTCTTGTAATATAACGCTAGTTTGTTTTTACCGATGTTTTCATAACCTTTCTTTTAATCGGTATTCGGCTGAACACTATGCATCTACCCATATGCTAGGGTAATATCTCTTTAAGTATTTGCCATTGATCGCTCTGGAAAATGCCACTCCCTCGAGAGTTTCCAAAATGTACGCATTACCAGGAGCAGACTACTTTATCCGATAAGGACCTTCCCAATTAGAGGACCACTTTCCAAATTTAGAGCTCTTAGTCCCAATCGGTAAAATCAACTTCCAAACCAAATCACCATCGGCAAATTCCTTTACCTTTACTTTCTTATCATACCATCGGGCAACCCTCTTCTTATTCTCTTCAATACTGATTAATGCTCTTAACCAATGACCTGCCAAATCTTCTAACTCATCCTTCATCAGAGTAATATAATCATCGGTCGTTAACTGATCCTGAAAAGATAATCGCCTAGAACCAGTTTTAATTTCCCAAGGTAGGACAGCATCGTGTCCATAAACCAACTGATACGGCGAGACCTTGGTTGCACCATGACAAGCCATCCGATATGACCATAAAGCTTCATTTAATACCATGTGCCACCTCCTAGGGTTTTCTTCAATCTTGCGCTTTATAAGCTTAATGACTCCTTTATTAGTCGCTTCGGCTTGACCATTAGCTTGAGCGTAATAAGGAGAAGAATTTAACACCTTGAAACCCATGCTAGCAGCAAAGTCATCAAACTCTCCCGATGTGAACATGGTCCCTTGATCGGTAGTAATGGTCTGAGGGATACCAAATCGGTAAACGATGTGCTCCTTAACGAAATCCACCATGTTTGCCGATGTCACCTTCTTCAACGGGATTGCCTCAACCCATTTGGTGAAGTAATCGGTAGCAACAAGTATGAACTTGTGTCCCTTACTCGACGGCGGATAAATCTGGCCGATGAGATCAATGGCCCATCCTCTGAATGGCCAAAGCTTGATTATAGGATTCATTGCCGATGCAGGTGCCCTTTGCACATTACCAAACTTCTGGCAGTCCTGGCATCCTTTGAAATAATTGAAGCAATCCTCCAGGATCGTTGGCCAATAATATTCATTCCACCTAATCATCCACTTCATCTTGAATGCCGATTGATGCGCTCCACATACACCTTCATGGATTTCACCCATCAACTCTTTTGATTCCTCTTTGCCAAGACATCTAAGTAAAACCCCATCAATTGTCCGATAATACAACTCATTATCAAGGAGCACATACTTGGTGGCTTGGAACCTTAGACGCCTTCCAACTTTCCTGGACGGATCCCTCAGATAATCGGCAATCTCCTTTTTCCAGTCATCGGCAACCGTTACCGATGTCACGATTTCTTGAATCGGCTGATATCCTGAAGCATTCTGTGCTAACCGATTGGCCTCTTCATTGTGCAACCTTGGAATATGTTCAAGGCGGTATTCTTTGAACTCCTTTAACAACTGCAAACACCGCTCATGGGCTGCAATTAGCACTTCACTTCGGCACTCATATATCCCGATCAACTGATTAATCACCAACATGGAATCACCGAAGATTTCAACAGCATCGGCACGCACCTCCCTGAGTAGTTCCAACCCCTTAAGCAAAGCCTGGTACTCAGCCTGATTGTTTGTCGAAGTAGCAACAATTGGCAATGAAATCTCATACCTCTGTCCTCGGGGTGAAATCAATAGAATACCGATACCTACTCCTTCCTTGCACGTAGACCCATCAAAGAATAGAGCCCAAGGAGCAATCTCAACAAAGCTCACCATATTGCAGTGCTGTGTGACAAAATTGGCCATCACCTGACCTTTAACAGCCTTTGCCGATTCATACCTTAGGTCGAACTCTGATAGTGCCAAAATCCACTTACCGATTCGTCCACTCAAAATCGGCATTGACAGCATGTACTTGACCACATCATCTTTGCAGACAACAGTGCATTCGGCCGACAATAAATAGTGTCTTAATTTAATGCAAGAGAAGTATAAACATAAGCACAATCTTTCTATGGCCGAATACCTGGTTTCAGCATCCACCAAGCTTCTGCTCAGGTAATATATTACATGCTCCTTCCCTTCAAACTCTTGAATTAAGGCTGATCCG
Source organism: Microstegium vimineum (assembly GCA_022036555.1). Lineage (NCBI taxonomy): Eukaryota > Viridiplantae > Streptophyta > Magnoliopsida > Poales > Poaceae > Microstegium > Microstegium vimineum. The sequence continues at coordinate 3,965,750 of CM039126.1, read as the reverse complement.
ATAACACCGTCATCGGCAGACAAATATAACCTGAAAGGCTTCCCGTGTTGAGGTGGAACTAAGACTGGAGGATTTACCAAATATCTTTTAATTTCTTCCAAGGTTGTCTGTTGTTCTTCTTTCCATATAAACTCTTGATCGGCTTTTAACTTTAACAGAGGACTAAAAGATTTGATCTTACCAGACAGATTGGATATAAATCTTCTAATGAAATTAATCTTGTCAATCAGAGACTGCAACTCAGTCTTGTTTGTGGGAGCAACTACCTTGTTAATTGCATCAATAGATTTTCTGCCGATTTCAATGCCTCTCTGATGCACCATGAAGCCCAGAAACTGCCCTGCCGATACGCCAAACGCACACTTGTTAGGATTCATCTTCAACCCATGCTCCCTCGTGCACTCCAATATTTTCCGCAAATCGGCAAGATGCTTTTTGAAGTCTCCAGACTTAACCACCACGTCATCGATGTAGATTTCAACTATTGTGCCGATATACTTATGGAAGATAAAATTCATTGCCCTCTGATAAGTAGCACTGGCATTCTTCAAGCCAAAAGTCATGACTACCCACTCAAATAAGCCAACATGACCTGGACATCGGAAAGCAGTCTTGGATATGTCTTCTTCAGCCATGAATATCTAATTATACCCAGCATTACCATCCATAAAGCTAATAATTTGGTGCCCAGCAGCAGCATCGATCAGCAGATCGGCAATGGGCATCGGGTAGCCATCCATCGGCGTAGCCTTGTTCAGATTCCTGAAATCAATGCAAACACGAAGTTTTCCATTCTTTTTATACACAGGAACCACATTAGAAATCCAATCGGCATATCGGCATTGCCGAATAAATCCAGCCTCGATCAACTTGGTAATCTCAGCCTTAATATCGGGTAAGATAGCAGGATTGCATCGGCGTGCCGGCTGCCAATGTGGCTGAAAACCAGACTTGATGGGCAACCGATGTTCAACTATTGATTGGTCTAAACCAGGCATCTCTGTATAATCCCAAGAAAAACAATCTTTATTCTCTTTCAATAAATCGATTAACTGCTGCTTACATTGGGAATCTAACTTAGCACTAATAAAAGTAGGCCTAGGTTTACTACCATCGCCGATGTCGACCTCGAGCAAGTCATCGGCAGACGTGAAGCCCTGCCCCAATTTTCCGTCATCGGCGAACTGATCCATTAAGACTCCTCCTCAGGACCGACTGCTTGGATCGGCTTGATGCGGTAATCGGCAACTTTGAGGAACTCTTTATCCCAGGCTTCGCCAGATATACACCTAGTCTGCTCATAAGTGTCTAACTCTGCCGATGCAACAGTAGATGGGGCTTCACCGCGAACGACCTCAATTCTATCCCCGATCCACTGTACCAGGCTCTGATGCATAGTAGAAGGGATACATCAATTAGCATGGATCCAGTCCCTCCCAAGGAGCAAGTTGTAGGTGCCTTTGCCGGTGATTACAAAGAACGCTGTCGGCAAAGTCTTACTGCCGATGGTTAAGTCAACACATACGGCTCCCATGGCGGTTGACACATTGCCTTCGAAGTCCTTGAGCTTCATGTCAGTCTCGACCAAATCCCGATCGCCTTTGCCAAGCTTCCTGAACACGACATAGGGCATTATGTTGATCGATGCGCCACCATCCACTAGCATCTTGGTCATCGGCTGACCATCCACTTTACCCTTGACAAACAGAGCCCTTAAGTGTTGCCTCTCATTTTCGGCAGGCTTTTCAAAGACAGCCGTCATCGGATCCAGCATCAATTGTGCCATATCGGCAGCTTCTTCATCATCACTGATGGGCGCCATGAACTCCATCGGCAACATGACAACCATGTTTATATCTGCCGATGGGCCCCTGTCCTTACGCTTCGGCCTCCATTGCTTCTCTCCCGAGGGTTCTGCACTGTCATACAGGTCGTCGCGACGCTGGCGTTGAATCCTCCTCTTCTGGGTCTTAGTCAAACCCTTAGGACACCACGGAGGAAGCTTGGTCTTCCAGACGGGCTGGTGTTGCTTTCCCCCGCTTTCATCGGCACTTCTCCCGCTATTTGGATCTCTGGAGAATATCTCTTCGTCGGGCACTCTAGCATTGGCCATCTCCTCCAGCTCCCTCTGGTCAACACGCCTGCCAAGCCGATCATGGGCACTGAGCTTGCCCCCCAGTCGTTCATGTGCCGATCTATCCTCTCTGAGCGGCCTGGCGTACCTGGGTGCCTGATCATCAAAACAAGGTCGCTTACCTAACCGATCGGCTGTGTAGTACCCATTGCATTCTGGACAGTTATCGGCAGTGGGCAGCTTGATGCCTTCTTCCCAACAATGAACAAAGAAGGGACACCTCCAGTGGTCCTTATGTCGAAGCCATTCCCGATGCTCCTCCTCATCTTGCCGATACTGTTGTTCACGTGATTGCCGATGATATCGCCTTGGCTGTTTGTGAGTAATCACCACTCCAGGAGCCCTGTTGGCGCTGTTACCCTCATCGGCAACCTTCTTACCCTTTCTGTCATCCGCAAACCTTCTTGCGTCGTGCTTAGGCACTTGGTAGTCAGGGTCTACCGATGAGTTCCTTCTGGCAGCTTCCGATGTCAGCACTCTGGTCTTTTCACCGATCTCCACCATGTTGTTTGGGAACGGGTGCTGATCTATCTTCATCGGTTTCTGGACTTTAGAGTTTTCAAACTTGATACGCCCAGACTCGATCTCTGATTGCAACTGCTGCCTGAATACTTTGCAGTCATTGGTACTGTGTGAGGTTGCATTGTGCCACTTGCAGTACCTAATCTTCTTGAGCTCTTCGGCCGATGAAATCACTTGATTGGGCGCCAACTTGATTCGCCCCTCTTGCAGCAATAGGTCAAACATCCTATCGGCCTTGGTGATGTCAAAGGTGAACCTCTCAATTTCTTTTTGGCCAAATGGATAAGACACAGGCTTCTTATCCTTCACCCATTCGGCCGCATCGACATTCAGCTCTTCATCTGATCCGGAATCTTCTTCTTTCCCGATGAAGGTCACCTTCTTGTTCCAAGTCTTCCTGGGCTCAAAGGCTTTGATATCTTGATCGGCAATCCTCTGCACCAGGTGACTTAGGCTCTCAAACTCCTGGGACGTGTACTTGTCCTTGATATGCGGCAGCAACCCTTGGAAGGCCAGATCTGCTAGTTGCCGATCATCAAGCACCAGATTGTAGCACTTGTTCTTCACGTCCCGCAGCCTTTGCACGAAGCTCTCTACCGATTCATCATTGCGTTGCCTCATCTTGACCAAGTCGGTAAGCTTCTTTTCATGTATGCCAGCAAAGAAGTACTTGTGAATTTGCCTCTCCAGATCGGCCCATGTAATTATAGAATTTGGAGGCAATGATATGAACCACGTGAATGCCGATCCAGACAATGATGAAGAGAACAGTCTCACCCTTAATTCCTCCTTGCTGGCAGCTTCCCCGCACTGGATAATGAAGCGGTTGATGTGCTTCATTGTTGACGTGTCGTCTTGGCCGGAGAACTTGGTAAAATCGGGCACCTTGTACCGATTTGAAAGAGGAATCAAGTCATATGCAGGCGGGTACGGGGTCCGATAAGAGTATGTGTTGACCTTGGGTTTGATGCTGAATTGCTCTTTCATGACTTCGGCAATTTTGCCGACCCAGTACGCATCCTGCTCTTGCCGACTCATTGGCTGATTGTCGACTGGTGGAGTCGGATGACGTGCCTCTTGGAGATGTGCAGTAGTCGTGGGCGCAGCACCAGTCATCTGGACGCTATGCATCGGCTGACTTACCGATGGATAGTTTGGCATGCTTGGCGGAGTCGGCCGATGCGCCCCTTGAAGATATGCAATTGTCGTAGGCGCAGCATTAGTCATCTGCACGCTATGCATCGGTTGATTTGGTACACCTCGCGAAGTCGGCTGAACTGTCACATTCATCGGTTGTTGTACCGATGATCCGCCTTGAATGTAAGCTGGGCCTCCATAATAATACATCGGCGCGCCAGGCTGCTGAGCTGGTGGTTGATTGACCCATCCATGATTATAAAGCATCGGCATATGACTTGCCGATGGTTGATAGCTGACCGGAGCAGTCGGCTCTTGAATTCTAGAGCAATTGATCACCAGATTACCTTGGGGATACGGAGCTCCAGCTTGAGAGTTTGCCGCTAGAGATTGACTGCCGGTGGTTATAATGTGTTGCATCGGCACAGAGCTTGCCGATGGTGGCATCAGAGGTATCTTGGGGATTACTTGGAGATCATCTGATGGCACTTGTATGGTTGGAGCAGGCGCAGAGTTGTGCATCATATGAGCCATCGGCTGTGGCTGTGCTGCCGATGCCGTAGAATTCTTCCAGGCTGAACCGTCTCCCTGCACCAGATTAGAGCCAGCATATAGATTTGGAGGCATACCGTATCCCCACCAGTTAGCGGGGGCTGGTCCTGAAGTTGCCGACGCGGCTGGATCTGCGTTGAACTTGGTAGTATCGCCGGCGTTCGGTCTTGGTGATGTAGCCACATCGGCAGACGGTTCCACAGGGGTGGAAGACGCCATCTGGGCCGCCGATGGGCTTGCAGATGCCAATCCAGGTTGATGGTACGCTGGACCGACATATCGCGGTGCGTGCCCTTCTTTGAATGTTTGCGCGAAGGCATTGTAGACGGTATTGGACAGCACGCTGGATTGGTTAATCAATGTCTGGTTTACAGCAGTATTAACCATCTCTTGTAGCTTACCAGGATTGGCGTCGAACGTGACCTGCCGTGGCAACGGCGGATCCTGCTTCTGAATTGCTTCGCCGCTCCTGCTGAGGCTGAAGGATTTGAGATACAACTGCCTGTATTCCTCCATAGCCCGCTCCATGGCCTGCTTCTGATCATCTTTCAGATCGGCCTCAGACACTTCAATGACATTCCTCTAGTTAACATCGGCGTGATCAACCATGCCGGATGTGTAGATTTGTATAATCAGGTCCCACTGGGCGTGCCAAAAGAGGTGTTGACACAAAAAGCGTCAGATCCGTGAACACCTCGGGCTATTACCCAAAAGCTCGATGTCGAGGGCGTGCCAGTCGATTTGACCAATCAATCGACAAGGATGATAACTAGAACAAACTGAACGAGACGACAGCGATGCGCCCGGACGTCAAGGCTCAGATTGATCAGGGGTAACTAGAGCAGAGCTAGACGACGCAAACAGAGATGCGCCCGGATTGCCATAGCCTAGAGGTACTCCCACGCGGAACTAGCAAGAATTTGACGGAGATCAAGGTGATGCAGCCCGTCGAAAGCTTGAAGAAACTCATTGATAAACTACAGCTAATGCAGTAAAGGATAAATTGCTGGAAAGGTAAATAAGATAAAAAGTAATTGATTTGGTTTGAATTGGATTGATTTTTATTCCATAGCCCTCGGGCACATATTTATACTCCCGCATGGAGAGTTGTACAATGACATGACACACATCCTTCCTAAAACAAACTCCTACTTTAAAGGAAACTGACTCGCGCAGGAGCCGGATAACAATATTTATCTCCTAAACAAACACACCTATTTTAAAGGAAAATAAACGACCCATGCAAGAGTCGGACTCAAACTGCTATAATAATACTGGTATAAAACACCAGTTTCCTTATACTCTTCCTCGATGGAAACTTTCCATCGGCAGACCCCTGCAACTTCCTTCTTTGGCCACCTGTAGTCCCCTGCTGCCGCCAAGTGCTAAGTCACGCCCATCGGCATCGGCAATACTTTCCCGGTCGGCAATCAGCAGCATCTCTTCGTCGGCAATCGGCAGTGAACCCTTATCGGCAATCGGCAACTATCTTCCATCGGCAATCGGCAACGAGCCCTTGTCGGCAATCGGCCATGAGCCCTTATCGGCAATCATCCTTCATCGACAGTTGGCAATGACCCCTCATCGGCAATTGGCAAGGACTCTTCATCGGCAATCAGTTTTAGCAAGACTTCATCGATCTTGTCGGCAAAGCTCATCAGCTTCCATCGGCAAAGCACTTAGTCTTCCTGCAGCACCCTTCCATCGGCACTATCGACTCCTGATACCGATGGAGAACGGCCGCTGACCAATCAAGCCTCAGCCCATTTGACACGTGTCGAAAAACGGTGTCAACACATGCCCCCCCAGTTTCGAGCGTATAACTTTACGTGCCGAAATTCTCTCCACTGTAGCCGTTGCTGTAGCCGTTACCCCCGAGATAAGCGTACGGTTTCCTCGATCCCCGCGTGTGGAACTGCAATTTAATAATAAAATCCCTCGATTGTAGCACGAACAGTTACAGACCACCTCGATCACCGCGCGTATCTACCGCGGGCTTCTCTACATTCCTGCATAGTGTGGGAACGAACCCCAAAATGCCCCTGAACAGGATTATAAAAGTTACCGGGATCCACACTGCCTTTTTACCCGAGCCCATTTTCACTTTCACCTTCCTACCTTCGTCTTCAACCTCCGGCTGCTCCGAAGAACACAGGCTCGAGCAACAGTACTCCTTCGTACTCCAAGGACGAACCAAACATCTCTTCGACTCCCAATGGCGATCCAAGTCGACATCCCGAAGGTAAGACTCATTCTCCATCCAATCTAACCTCTCTGCCTAGTTCTTTTCCCTGCAAAAACCTGGTTTTACCCCATTCTTCCTTCTGATTCGTCCCCTTTTCTTCGAACCCTAGGAGCTGTACAACAAAGTCATCATCCCTCTTGCTGGTTCCAGCCTGAGCTGCTTAGGCCCAATGGGCAATCCAGACCTCACCTCCATCATCAACGCAGAAACCAACCGGATACCGCTTAGATCTGAGAGTTTTGATCTAGGACTGTCGAAGGACACATTTCGTTCATGGCCCAAGCACACCAAAGGATGGAAGAACTGGTTCTTGAGATTGGCTAGATCGCAGCAAGTGTACTGGCAGGAGCGTGATTTGGATCAATGCATTAGGCTTTCAATTGCCGATGCAGAGAGGAATGAAAACTTGATGATAGCAGCTTCATACTTCTGGTCCGATAGCATGAACGCTTTCCTCTTCAGACATGGACCAGCTACTCCTACCCTTGTTGATGTCTACATGCTAACCGGCCTGGATATCACCTCTACCGATACACTTAACCTCTTCAACAGAAAATCTGAGTACAAGGTGAACACCCGTAGCATCGGCGGCTGGACAGGCTACATTCAAGAACACCAGAAAACCGGATCGGTAACCCAACAGGAGCATGCCATCTTCTTAAACATGTGGCTGGAAAAGTTTGTCTTCTGCGACAAAACCATCGGCCCGACCACCATGCACCTCCCTGCGGCCAAACTGCTTGCCAACGGCACTAGGCTCCCTTTAGGCAGGTATCTCCTCATATCAGTTTACCGATTGCTGCATCAAGTATCCAACAAACTGCTGCTAGGAGAGCCAATCGGCAATCTCAGAGGCCCCTGGTGGTTTGTTAATCTCTGGTTGAATGCACACATGCATAAGGCTCTTGGGTTTGATCTATTTGCCCAACAATTCCCGAGGGACATATCAGAAGATTACCGATACGATGATGACGAATCGGCAACTTGAGCTCCGCTTAACTTTGGAGAGGCCGCCATAATGCTGCCAGGTACCGATGCCGATGTAGAGCACTTCGGCTACTATTTCCAGAAGTTCTACAACGGACTTCCCTCATCGGAATGGGCTTGGTGGCCGTATCTTAATGAACACAACCAGTTCCCGTTGCTGTTCAACTTGACCGATATGAACCTGCCCGAAAACCAAGCAATTATGAGGGCCAGCATTACTCCCCGAGCCATCCCAGTGAATATCTTTGGATCTGGGAAGAACACTCCACCATCCTATGAATTTTACTATCCATCGGCAGCGGCGAGACAACTGGCTTTTGGCCAACTGCCGATCAAGCTGTGCTACTCTAGGGTAGTAAGGCCTAGGGAGGCAATCTCCAGCAATTTGGATTGGAATAAAGTCATCAGCCTTCCTGCCGATGTCGATCTATCAAACCTTGACTTGTCCTCCTGGTCGCCAACCACCTTCATCACCAACGAGTTCAAGTCTTGGTGGCAAGAATGGAAGTGCCAGCTACTCGCCAAGTCTTCGCACTATTATCGGCACTTGATCGACGCCGATTACCTCATCCCCGACGACGCAGTAAGTCTGCTATCCGATGTACTTTCATTACTTTATTTGCCATCGTATCAATACCTAACTCCTTTGCACCCATGCGCTTGACAGGCCGATGATCCAGTCCCCACAATGAGCAACAGCGGTAGACCCTTCAATCTTCGGATGATGGGCCCTATATCAATCATCGGCAACAAAGCTCCGATGTTGGCTGCCTTCACGCCTCAACAGGTACCTACGCCGATGCCTACAACAGCTCAGGCTACTCGTCTTTACTTGTACCGATCACATACTGTTTCATCGGCAACATTTATTTTGCATAACTCGCTTTGTATTTTCAGGCACTATGGTCATCGGCATCTGCTTCCAGCACGCAAACGCCTTCCAACCCGGTTGCCGATGCCCCCCGGTCTTCATCCAAGCGGGTCGGCTCCCCTGCTGCTGCGCCGACAAAGAAGTGGCGCTTGAGGCTGGCTTCTCCTCCACCATCGGCTCCACCTGCACCATCAGCTGTCGATGCGTCACCAGCAAGACCGCTTCTGGCTCCAATCGCACCACCTGCCGGCGGGTCATCGGCAGAACCTCCATCGGCTTCTGTTCCTGACCAACCGATGGATGACATCCCCGGCCAGGAGATAGCAGCTGCTGCGACGACCGAAGCGGCATCGGCATCGGTACCGGCCATGCTGAATGAAGAAATAACTCCTTCCGCAGCAGCAGCAACGTCGGCATCGGTACCATCGACTCACGTCCCCGGCGAAGGAACTCAACCTTCCGCAGCAGCAACGACGTCGGCATCGGCACCGTCGACCCAAGTCCCCGATGTCAGAACGGAACTACCACAAGAAACTGCCACTACATCGGAGGCGACGCCGGCTACAATCATACCAGTACCAGCGGCGTCGGCTGCCTCTCCAACAAGGGCCCAGTCATCGGCATCCGCTGCCGATGTTCAGGATGAAGCTGGACCATCCAGTATGCCAAGTCCCAGGCAGGAGATCCGCTTCAAGACGGTAAGTCGATCACTTTAAAATTTATAGTTTTACAATCGTCATATTTTAACCTCTGTTTTCAGGCCCAAGACTCCCCAGACAGCCTCTTCTCCTACAGCTTGAACCTTCAGAACGAAGACGAGCGTCAAGGCCGCCTTCAAGCGGATAGCCTATTTTCTTTTGCTGTCAACGTCCCTGATGACGATGAAGAGGAAAGCTCCACCCCAGCTCTGTCGGCAGAAGTCAAGTCCAGACTTGAAGAATTGCTCTCCCTACTGCTGCAAGACACCTCTCAACTCGTCCAGGACTCATCGGCGGCAAGGATTATATTCAAAGATATCCAAAGCCATCTTTCCGCCGATGCAGCAGAAACCCTCCTCCAGGCAGATTCTATTGATATCAAACAGATCCAGTACCAGAGGCTTACTCGTCGCATTGCCGATAGAGCGGCCCAAGCCAAGAGCGAGGAAGAGAAGCTCAAATTTAAACGCCTTGCCGATGAGAAGCACAGAAGCATTGGTCAAGCCAAAGTTTCCATCGGCAACCTTGACTAGGAAATCTCTCGACTGTCGGCAAGGAAGGAGGAGCTGCTGGCAGAGCTGCAAAAGGTTGAAGGGGGTCTGACGGCTGCCAATCAACAAAAGACCCAACTGTCCGACTCCATCGGGGCTTTACAGCAAGAAAGGGATCAGTACGCTCGGCAAGCCATCTCGTGGAAGAAGAAAATCAAGCCGGTTGAGGGCTCTGCCGATGCTGACGCCAAGGAGATAGACGAAATAGATCAAATTCGCCTGCGTGCGATAAACGTTATCCACTCCTTATTCTAATGCCTGTTGTATCGGCAAGAATGTAGCCTAATACTTGATCTTGTCTTGTAATATAACGCTAGTTTGTTTTTACCGATGTTTTCATAACCTTTCTTTTAATCGGTATTCGGCTGAACACTATGCATCTACCCATATGCTAGGGTAATATCTCTTTAAGTATTTGCCATTGATCGCTCTGGAAAATGCCACTCCCTCGAGAGTTTCCAAAATGTACGCATTACCAGGAGCAGACTACTTTATCCGATAAGGACCTTCCCAATTAGAGGACCACTTTCCAAATTTAGAGCTCTTAGTCCCAATCGGTAAAATCAACTTCCAAACCAAATCACCATCGGCAAATTCCTTTACCTTTACTTTCTTATCATACCATCGGGCAACCCTCTTCTTATTCTCTTCAATACTGATTAATGCTCTTAACCAATGACCTGCCAAATCTTCTAACTCATCCTTCATCAGAGTAATATAATCATCGGTCGTTAACTGATCCTGAAAAGATAATCGCCTAGAACCAGTTTTAATTTCCCAAGGTAGGACAGCATCGTGTCCATAAACCAACTGATACGGCGAGACCTTGGTTGCACCATGACAAGCCATCCGATATGACCATAAAGCTTCATTTAATACCATGTGCCACCTCCTAGGGTTTTCTTCAATCTTGCGCTTTATAAGCTTAATGACTCCTTTATTAGTCGCTTCGGCTTGACCATTAGCTTGAGCGTAATAAGGAGAAGAATTTAACACCTTGAAACCCATGCTAGCAGCAAAGTCATCAAACTCTCCCGATGTGAACATGGTCCCTTGATCGGTAGTAATGGTCTGAGGGATACCAAATCGGTAAACGATGTGCTCCTTAACGAAATCCACCATGTTTGCCGATGTCACCTTCTTCAACGGGATTGCCTCAACCCATTTGGTGAAGTAATCGGTAGCAACAAGTATGAACTTGTGTCCCTTACTCGACGGCGGATAAATCTGGCCGATGAGATCAATGGCCCATCCTCTGAATGGCCAAAGCTTGATTATAGGATTCATTGCCGATGCAGGTGCCCTTTGCACATTACCAAACTTCTGGCAGTCCTGGCATCCTTTGAAATAATTGAAGCAATCCTCCAGGATCGTTGGCCAATAATATTCATTCCACCTAATCATCCACTTCATCTTGAATGCCGATTGATGCGCTCCACATACACCTTCATGGATTTCACCCATCAACTCTTTTGATTCCTCTTTGCCAAGACATCTAAGTAAAACCCCATCAATTGTCCGATAATACAACTCATTATCAAGGAGCACATACTTGGTGGCTTGGAACCTTAGACGCCTTCCAACTTTCCTGGACGGATCCCTCAGATAATCGGCAATCTCCTTTTTCCAGTCATCGGCAACCGTTACCGATGTCACGATTTCTTGAATCGGCTGATATCCTGAAGCATTCTGTGCTAACCGATTGGCCTCTTCATTGTGCAACCTTGGAATATGTTCAAGGCGGTATTCTTTGAACTCCTTTAACAACTGCAAACACCGCTCATGGGCTGCAATTAGCACTTCACTTCGGCACTCATATATCCCGATCAACTGATTAATCACCAACATGGAATCACCGAAGATTTCAACAGCATCGGCACGCACCTCCCTGAGTAGTTCCAACCCCTTAAGCAAAGCCTGGTACTCAGCCTGATTGTTTGTCGAAGTAGCAACAATTGGCAATGAAATCTCATACCTCTGTCCTCGGGGTGAAATCAATAGAATACCGATACCTACTCCTTCCTTGCACGTAGACCCATCAAAGAATAGAGCCCAAGGAGCAATCTCAACAAAGCTCACCATATTGCAGTGCTGTGTGACAAAATTGGCCATCACCTGACCTTTAACAGCCTTTGCCGATTCATACCTTAGGTCGAACTCTGATAGTGCCAAAATCCACTTACCGATTCGTCCACTCAAAATCGGCATTGACAGCATGTACTTGACCACATCATCTTTGCAGACAACAGTGCATTCGGCCGACAATAAATAGTGTCTTAATTTAATGCAAGAGAAGTATAAACATAAGCACAATCTTTCTATGGCCGAATACCTGGTTTCAGCATCCCCCAAGCTTCTGCTCAGGTAATATATTACATGCTCCTTCCCTTCAAACTCTTGAATTAAGGCTGATCCGATAACACCGTCATCGGCAGACAAATATAACCTGAAAGGCTTCCCGTGTTGAGGTGGAACTAAGACTGGAGGATTTACCAAATATCTTTTAATTTCTTCCAAGGTTGTCTGTTGTTCTTCTTTCCATATAAACTCTTGATCGGCTTTTAACTTTAACAGAGGACTAAAAGATTTGATCTTACCAGACAGATTGGATATAAATCTTCTAATGAAATTAATCTTGTCAATCAGAGACTGCAACTCAGTCTTGTTTGTGGGAGCAACTACCTTGTTAATTGCATCAATAGATTTTCTGCCGATTTCAATGCCTCTCTGATGCACCATGAAGCCCAGAAACTGCCCTGCCGATACGCCAAACGCACACTTGTTAGGATTCATCTTCAACCCATGCTCCCTCGTGCACTCCAATATTTTCCGCAAATCGGCAAGATGCTTTTTGAAGTCTCCAGACTTAACCACCACGTCATCGATGTAGATTTCAACTATTGTGCCGATATACTTATGGAAGATAAAATTCATTGCCCTCTGATAAGTAGCACTGGCATTCTTCAAGCCAAAAGTCATGACTACCCACTCAAATAAGCCAACATGACCTGGACATCGGAAAGCAGTCTTGGATATGTCTTCTTCAGCCATGAATATCTAATTATACCCAGCATTACCATCCATAAAGCTAATAATTTGGTGCCCAGCAGCAGCATCGATCAGCAGATCGGCAATGGGCATCGGGTAGCCATCCATCGGCGTAGCCTTGTTCAGATTCCTGAAATCAATGCAAACACGAAGTTTTCCATTCTTTTTATACACAGGAACCACATTAGAAATCCAATCGGCATATCGGCATTGCCGAATAAATCCAGCCTCGATCAACTTGGTAATCTCAGCCTTAATATCGGGTAAGATAGCAGGATTGCATCGGCGTGCCGGCTGCCAATGTGGCTGAAAACCAGACTTGATGGGCAACCGATGTTCAACTATTGATTGGTCTAAACCAGGCATCTCTGTATAATCCCAAGAAAAACAATCTTTATTCTCTTTCAATAAATCGATTAACTGCTGCTTACATTGGGAATCTAACTTAGCACTAATAAAAGTAGGCCTAGGTTTACTACCATCGCCGATGTCGACCTCGAGCAAGTCATCGGCAGACGTGAAGCCCTGCCCCAATTTTCCGTCATCGGCGAACTGATCCATTAAGACTCCTCCTCAGGACCGACTGCTTGGATCGGCTTGATGCGGTAATCGGCAACTTTGAGGAACTCTTTATCCAGGCTTCGCCAGATATACACCTAGTCTGCTCATAAGTGTCTAACTCTGCCGATGCAACAGTAGATGGGGCTTCACCGCGAACGACCTCAATTCTATCCCGATCCACTGTACCAGGCTCTGATGCATAGTAGAAGGGATACATCAATTAGCATGGATCCAGTCCCTCCCAAGGAGCAAGTTGTAGGTGCCTTTGCCGGTGATTACAAAGAACGCTGTCGGCAAAGTCTTACTGCCGATGGTTAAGTCAACACATACGGCTCCCATGGCGGTTGACACATTGCCTTCGAAGTCCTTGAGCTTCATGTCAGTCTCGACCAAATCCCGATCGCCTTTGCCAAGCTTCCTGAACACGACATAGGGCATTATGTTGATCGATGCGCCACCATCCACTAGCATCTTGGTCATCGGCTGACCATCCACTTTACCCTTGACAAACAGAGCCCTTAAGTGTTGCCTCTCATTTTCGGCAGGCTTTTCAAAGACAGCCGTCATCGGATCCAGCATCAATTGTGCCATATCGGCAGCTTCTTCATCATCACTGATGGGCGCCATGAACTCCATCGGCAACATGACAACCATGTTTATATCTGCCGATGGGCCCCTGTCCTTACGCTTCGGCCTCCATTGCTTCTCTCCCGAGGGTTCTGCACTGTCATACAGGTCGTCGCGACGCTGGCGTTGAATCCTCCTCTTCTGGGTCTTAGTCAAACCCTTAGGACACCACGGAGGAAGCTTGGTCTTCCAGACGGGCTGGTGTTGCTTTCCCCCGCTTTCATCGGCACTTCTCCCGCTATTTGGATCTCTGGAGAATATCTCTTCGTCGGGCACTCTAGCATTGGCCATCTCCTCCAGCTCCCTCTGGTCAACACGCCTGCCAAGCCGATCATGGGCACTGAGCTTGCCCCCCAGTCGTTCATGTGCCGATCTATCCTCTCTGAGCGGCCTGGCGTACCTGGGTGCCTGATCATCAAAACAAGGTCGCTTACCTAACCGATCGGCTGTGTAGTACCCATTGCATTCTGGACAGTTATCGGCAGTGGGCAGCTTGATGCCTTCTTCCCAACAATGAACAAAGAAGGGACACCTCCAGTGGTCCTTATGTCGAAGCCATTCCCGATGCTCCTCCTCATCTTGCCGATACTGTTGTTCACGTGATTGCCGATGATATCGCCTTGGCTGTTTGTGAGTAATCACCACTCCAGGAGCCCTGTTGGCGCTGTTACCCTCATCGGCAACCTTCTTACCCTTTCTGTCATCCGCAAACCTTCTTGCGTCGTGCTTAGGCACTTGGTAGTCAGGGTCTACCGATGAGTTCCTTCTGGCAGCTTCCGATGTCAGCACTCTGGTCTTTTCACCGATCTCCACCATGTTGTTTGGGAACGGGTGCTGATCTATCTTCATCGGTTTCTGGACTTTAGAGTTTTCAAACTTGATACGCCCAGACTCGATCTCTGATTGCAACTGCTGCCTGAATACTTTGCAGTCATTGGTACTGTGTGAGGTTGCATTGTGCCACTTGCAGTACCTAATCTTCTTGAGCTCTTCGGCCGATGAAATCACTTGATTGGGCGCCAACTTGATTCGCCCCTCTTGCAGCAATAGGTCAAACATCCTATCGGCCTTGGTGATGTCAAAGGTGAACCTCTCAATTTCTTTTTGGCCAAATGGATAAGACACAGGCTTCTTATCCTTCACCCATTCGGCCGCATCGACATTCAGCTCTTCATCTGATCCGGAATCTTCTTCTTTCCCGATGAAGGTCACCTTCTTGTTCCAAGTCTTCCTGGGCTCAAAGGCTTTGATATCTTGATCGGCAATCCTCTGCACCAGGTGACTTAGGCTCTCAAACTCCTGGGACGTGTACTTGTCCTTGATATGCGGCAGCAACCCTTGGAAGGCCAGATCTGCTAGTTGCCGATCATCAAGCACCAGATTGTAGCACTTGTTCTTCACGTCCCGCAGCCTTTGCACGAAGCTCTCTACCGATTCATCATTGCGTTGCCTCATCTTGACCAAGTCGGTAAGCTTCTTTTCATGTATGCCAGCAAAGAAGTACTTGTGAATTTGCCTCTCCAGATCGGCCCATGTAATTATAGAATTTGGAGGCAATGATATGAACCACGTGAATGCCGATCCAGACAATGATGAAGAGAACAGTCTCACCCTTAATTCCTCCTTGCTGGCAGCTTCCCCGCACTGGATAATGAAGCGGTTGATGTGCTTCATTGTTGACGTGTCGTCTTGGCCGGAGAACTTGGTAAAATCGGGCACCTTGTACCGATTTGAAAGAGGAATCAAGTCATATGCAGGCGGGTACGGGGTCCGATAAGAGTATGTGTTGACCTTGGGTTTGATGCTGAATTGCTCTTTCATGACTTCGGCAATTTTGCCGACCCAGTACGCATCCTGCTCTTGCCGACTCATTGGCTGATTGTCGACTGGTGGAGTCGGATGACGTGCCTCTTGGAGATGTGCAGTAGTCGTGGGCGCAGCACCAGTCATCTGGACGCTATGCATCGGCTGACTTACCGATGGATAGTTTGGCATGCTTGGCGGAGTCGGCCGATGCGCCCCTTGAAGATATGCAATTGTCGTAGGCGCAGCATTAGTCATCTGCACGCTATGCATCGGTTGATTTGGTACACCTCGCGAAGTCGGCTGAACTGTCACATTCATCGGTTGTTGTACCGATGATCCGCCTTGAATGTAAGCTGGGCCTCCATAATAATACATCGGCGCGCCAGGCTGCTGAGCTGGTGGTTGATTGACCCATCCATGATTATAAAGCATCGGCATATGACTTGCCGATGGTTGATAGCTGACCGGAGCAGTCGGCTCTTGAATTCTAGAGCAATTGATCACCAGATTACCTTGGGGATACGGAGCTCCAGCTTGAGAGTTTGCCGCTAGAGATTGACTGCCGGTGGTTATAATGTGTTGCATCGGCACAGAGCTTGCCGATGGTGGCATCAGAGGTATCTTGGGGATTACTTGGAGATCATCTGATGGCACTTGTATGGTTGGAGCAGGCGCAGAGTTGTGCATCATATGAGCCATCGGCTGTGGCTGTGCTGCCGATGCCGTAGAATTCTTCCAGGCTGAACCGTCTCCCTGCACCAGATTAGAGCCAGCATATAGATTTGGAGGCATACCGTATCCCCACCAGTTAGCGGGGGCTGGTCCTGAAGTTGCCGACGCGGCTGGATCTGCGTTGAACTTGGTAGTATCGCCGGCGTTCGGTCTTGGTGATGTAGCCACATCGGCAGACGGTTCCACAGGGGTGGAAGACGCCATCTGGGCCGCCGATGGGCTTGCAGATGCCAATCCAGGTTGATGGTACGCTGGACCGACATATCGCGGTGCGTGCCCTTCTTTGAATGTTTGCGCGAAGGCATTGTAGACGGTATTGGACAGCACGCTGGATTGGTTAATCAATGTCTGGTTTACAGCAGTATTAACCATCTCTTGTAGCTTACCAGGATTGGCGTCGAACGTGACCTGCCGTGGCAACGGCGGATCCTGCTTCTGAATTGCTTCGCCGCTCCTGCTGAGGCTGAAGGATTTGAGATACAACTGCCTGTATTCCTCCATAGCCCGCTCCATGGCCTGCTTCTGATCATCTTTCAGATCGGCCTCAGACACTTCAATGACATTCCTCTAGTTAACATCGGCGTGATCAACCATGCCGGATGTGTAGATTTGTATAATCAGGTCCCACTGGGCGTGCCAAAAGAGGTGTTGACACAAAAAGCGTCAGATCCGTGAACACCTCGGGCTATTACCCAAAAGCTCGATGTCGAGGGCGTGCCAGTCGATTTGACCAATCAATCGACAAGGATGATAACTAGAACAAACTGAACGAGACGACAGCGATGCGCCCGGACGTCAAGGCTCAGATTGATCAGGGGTAACTAGAGCAGAGCTAGACGACGCAAACAGAGATGCGCCCGGATTGCCATAGCCTAGAGGTACTCCCACGCGGAACTAGCAAGAATTTGACGGAGATCAAGGTGATGCAGCCCGTCGAAAGCTTGAAGAACTCATTGATAAACTACAGCTAATGCAGTAAAGGATAAATTGCTGGAAAGGTAAATAAGATAAAAAGTAATTGATTTGGTTTGAATTGGATTGATTTTTATTCCATAGCCCTCGGGCACATATTTATACTCCCGCATGGAGAGTTGTACAATGACATGACACACATCCTTCCTAAAACAAACTCCTACTTTAAAGGAAACTGACTCGCGCAGGAGCCGGATAACAATATTTATCTCCTAAACAAACACACCTATTTTAAAGGAAAATAAACGACCCATGCAAGAGTCGGACTCAAACTGCTATAATAATACTGGTATAAAACACCAGTTTCCTTATACTCTTCCTCGATGGAAACTTTCCATCGGCAGACCCCTGCAACTTCCTTCTTTGGCCACCTGTAGTCCCCTGCTGCCGCCAAGTGCTAAGTCACGCCCATCGGCATCGGCAATACTTTCCCGGTCGGCAATCGGCAGCATCTCTTCGTCGGCAATCGGCAACTATCTTCCATCGGCAAACGGCAACGAGCCCTTGTCGGCAATCGACCATGAGCCCTTATCAGCAATCATCCTTCATCGGCAGTTGGCAATGACCCCTCATCGGCAATTGGCAAGGACTCTTCATCGGCAATCAGTTTTAGCAAGACTTCATCGATCTTGTCGGCAAAGCTCATCAGCTTCCATCGGCAAAGCACTTAGTCTTCCTGCAGCACCCTTCCATCGGCACTATCGACTCCTGATACCGATGGAGAACGGCCGCTGACCAATCAAGCCTCAGCCCATTTGACACGTGTCGAAAAACGGTGTCAACACTCGGCCTCCGCCTTCTCCAGTGAAGCGCGGAGGGCCGGGAGTTGCTCCTGCGCTCGGAGGATGAACTGGGACTTCTCATAGGACCTCGCCCGCAGCATCTGACAAGGATGAAAAGGAAGATCGTCAGTGAATAGCAATTAGGCAATCCAAGCAAAATCTAAGGGAGAACGAAACCCACCTCCATCCCCCGGCATATGTCCACGGCGGCGACATTCGCGGCGAGGCGCACCGAATGCTCGAACTAGGCCCGGTACTCCTCGAGGTGCTCCCACTGCCGGAGCTCGGCCTGGTCGTCCAGCGTAAGAAAGAGCTGCTCAGGGTCTTGAGGATCCGCCAGCTCAAGGACCTCTTGTCCCCAGTACGCGCTGCGGGTGGCGATCCTCTGCTGGACCTCCTGCATGACGCCCTGGCGCACTTCGGCGGCGCCCCCGCGGCGCTCCAACTCCTCCTGCCAGGCGAAGAAGGGAGAATACCCCTCCGGCTGGACTCTCCCGACCTCAGGGCCACCCCGCGAAGAGGTCGATGGCCCCGCCGAGCCATCTCCACCGGGCAGAGGAAGTCCCGGCCAGCAAAACAGCCCTACATGGGGAAAGGCACGAAGTAATCAGTACCTAGCTCGAATAAGTCGGAGCACGACTTACCTCGATAAGTCGGAGCACGACATACCTCGAGACAACCACTCCCCGGCCTTGAGGCGAGGCCGAGCCACCTCCGATTCCGCACGAGGGGCTGCGACGGCGGTCGTCCCCACCGAGCCCACCAGCTCGGCCACCTCTTCGGCAGTGGACTCCATCAGCATCCCGCCCTTCTCCGGCGCGGGTGTTGCCTCAGGCCGCTCGACCCGACCCCCCTCCTCGACCTCCGGCGTCGGCGAAGGGCCCTCAGACACGGCAGCGGCCGTGCCCTCGTGCTCGAGCCGCAGTCGCGCCTCCAGCGAGGCCAGACCCTCGGGCCACCGCCCCGGCGTGGGTGAGCCGGGGCCTCCCCCTCGTTCGCAGCAACTTGGGGCCCGACCACCTCCATCTCAGCGGCGGCTTGGGGCTCGCCCCCCTTGACCGCAACCGCCGTCGACGGAGGTCCCGCGCCTTCCGAGGCGCCAGGTGCGACTCCCTCCGACAGCTGCACGGGCGCGGCGACGCCCGTCGCTTTGGCGGCCCTCACCGACGGGGCGGGCAGGCCCGTCTCCTCTCCCGCCTGGGCAGATACCGAGGCACCCTGCGCTGTCCCTCGCTCCATCGCCTCCCGGGCCTTGGCTGCCCACGCCGCCTCGGGGGTGAGCGTTGAAGGGGGCGGAGCAGCGGGACCGGCCTCGACGGCCGCCTCGACTGCAGCCCCCACCCTCAGCTTCTTGGCAGGGGCGAGGGACGCATCCTCCTACGGGCGCTTCGACCTGAGAAAGAAACCCGTGCACGACGATTAGCACGGGTCGTCAACAACAAAAAGAGAAACATAACAAGTACCATCGATCAGCCGGAAGGATAACTTACCCCTTCGGGGCTAGGCGTTTCTGGCCGACGGCCTTCGGACCGATCGAGGGCCTGAACACAACCCGCCGGGGGCGGGGATCGAGGCCGCCCTAGGCACCGTCTCCTGGGCAGGGGCCGACGACGCTCCCGCCGTCCCCCTGCTGGTCTCCTCTTGCACTGACGGGCCTGACGCCCGTGCGCTCGACGCGACAGGCGCCGAAGGCTCGCTCGATCGACCCCCCGACGGGGATCGCGACGACCGCCTGCACGTCTTCCGCGGCACTTCATCTTGAGAGGCCACGGGGCGCTCCCCCCGCGGCTCGGCTTCGACAGTAGGGGGCGACCTCGACGTCGACCCCTCTCCTCCTCCGGTTCCGACGGTCACCCTCCGATTGGGCGTCGTCTGTTCCTCCTCCTCCTCGCTCTAGTCCACCTCGACATCGCTGTCGTTGTCCTCCTCCTCCTCCTCGTCCTCCTCTTCCGAGGGCGATTCCTCCTCGGGAAGGCCCTCCCGCCTCTGTCGGGCTCGGCGCTGATCCCTCGCCTCCCTCTCCCGGGCCTTCTTGGCCTTGTCCTCCTTGGCCTTGTCCTTGGCCTTCTTGTCCTTTTTGGCCTGGAGGCGCCTCGCCTGGGCATCGCCCCGCTCCTCCTTCACCGGCGGAAGCGATTTCCGGAAGGGAACGTTCCCCTGAGGAACACGAGACAGTCAGGACGCAAGCAAAAAAGGTGAACAAGGCAAACACAAGAACTCTAATAGAGGAAGAGAACCTTACCAGCTTGATGTACCCCTCGTCCGGCCTCATCAGGATCCTGGCGACGTTCTTGGCGTCGAACGAGCCCGCAAAGAAGTGGCGGACACGGCGGACCACCCTCTCAGGGGGGCGTTCGTCTCCCAGGAGGCGACACCCCGAGAGGTCGACCCCCGGACGCATCTCGTCGAGGCGGAGGGGTCGAGCCATCAGCGGCACGACCCGCCGCTGATGGAATGCCGACACGATGATCGCCACCGTGAGTCCCTCCTTCTTTAGACGCTCGACCGCGTCCAGCAGGTTGTCGAGACGGCGCTGCTTGCTCTACACGACGCCGTACCTCCAGCAGTCGGGCTGCGCGTCGATCGTCCTCCCGGTGTAGGCCGGGAGCAGGTTGTCGTCGTTCCTTAGGTAAAACCACCCGGAGTTCCATCCGGAGTGGCTCGACGAAAGCTTCGCCGGGATCCAGAAGTCCGACTGCTTAAGGGCGATGCAGCAGCACCCGGCCCTGACCATCTTGCGGGTACCCTTGATGGCCGACGCATGGAAGATGTTTGCCTCGAATAGATGGAGCCATAACTCCCAATGAGGCTTGATCCCGAGGTAGCCTTCGCACACGGCGGCAAAGACCGCCGCATGGCAGACGCCGTTGGGGGTGAGGTGTTGAAGCTCCACGCCATAGTGGTAGAGGATCACGCGCAGAAGACGGCTGGGTGGGGCGCCTAGTCCCGCTCGGTGGAAGACCTCGAAGCTCACCACATATCCCTCCGGCGGATTGGGCTCGACATGCTCCGGCGGTGGCACCATCCACTCCGGTCGGTCGGTCGAGGTAACAGGCCGGAGGAGGCCGCTCTCCACCAGATCCCCCAGGCGTGAGTCGGTCATCGAAGACGCGAGCCAGTCATCAGGACCGTCAAGGTTGTACTTGGCCATGGGATCGAGAAGGTTGATGCGCTCAGGCTTGGGGGCGGAAGGTACGTTCCCAATCTCCCCTCTCTCTTTCTCTCGCATGCGCAGAGGTTTGGCTCGCGGGGTGTCTAAGGCAATGGCGGGGAGAAGGAGACAGGGAAGGCGATGGCAAGGAGGCAGGAAAGGCAAGTGCGCGGAAAAAGCACCCGACTCCTCACCTTCGCTATTTATAAGCGGGAGGCCAACGGACGGATCCGGCAAAACAGGCAAGAGAATCTCTGCATTTAATGCGCCTGTACTCCCCTTCCTCGTATCCCTCCAGGATAAGGCATTCTGTCCCATCGTCGGGCTCCGCACCGCACTCCGCCCTGCGCCTGCAACTGTTGCGCCGAACGGACATCACCTAAAAAGGCACACGGCCGGAAGCGTTATCTTCGGAGGTAAGGAATCTTGAGGCAGCGAGAGCTGGCCCTCGAAAGAGGGTTCGACAGCTACCCTCGAGTACCAGAGGGCAGAAATGACCTCGGGTTAGGACTTCGGTCCACCCCCAAAAATCTCGAGGGGACAAAGGCCGGCCTACGAACGGGCTCGATAGCCCCCCTCGAGTCCCGAGGTCTGAAGAGACCTCGGGTCGTCGACTCCAATCCACTCCCCAGCCTCGAAGGGATAAAGGCTGGCCCTTTTGTGGGGTTCGACAGCCTCCCTCGAGAGCTCCAGCCCAATGGACAAAGGCACAGGTATGTCCCCAAGTTCAATACAACTACCTGCTTTTCCCCCTTGGCGTTCCACAAGGCAGGACTCCTCCTTCTGAGGATAGTGTCGGATGACGAACCATCCGTCAAATCTTGAGGGAGCGAAGGCTGGCCCTTACATAGGGTTTGACAGCCGCCCTCGAGTACCTGAGGTCAAGAAGGGCCCATGGTTAATGGACTCAGATCCACCCCTAAATCTTAAGGGAGCGAAGGCTGGCTCCACGAACGGAGTTCGACAGACGCCCTCGAGTACGTGAGTCAGGGATGTCCTGGGGGGGCAGGCGCGTGCCCCTAGCTCGAGAACGAACTCTCGAGGTCCCCTGGGACATATCCGAGGCATAACCGAGGAATACCTAAGGATCCCTACGATGGGAGGCATCGAGCCACCAACTCCTATCGAACGGGGTTGGCACCTTGGTAATCCATACGGTATTTCTTAGTAAGCCATACGGTCTTACTTAAATGAGAACACCTCCGGGCCACTAGTCGACCCCTATCGAATGGGACACGAGTTCTCACTCGGATTTTTACCCGTACTGGGCACCATTTCTAATGGACTCATGCCCGAGAACAGCTCACCGAGGACTTCGGGCTCGTCCTAATGAGGATAGCACGATGCTCTTCACCCCACAATCCGAACGCAAGGATCCGTGGGAAGGACGCTATGAGGTAGTGAAGGCCTAGCCATTCGAGGGCTCGGGGCCAGACTACGCACGGCACCCCTCGACGAAAGAGGGTCGAAAACACTCGTGACCTGGCAGACAGAGTCGACCTCTCAGGTGGGGCGCTCTGACTCCAGTTATGCTCGAGGGAGCGAAGGCTGGCCCTCGGTAGGGTTCGACAGCCGCCCTCGAACACTCCTCTTTTCAGGGAAAGGGACGCTCGCAGCCTGGGAAACGAGATCGACCCCTCGATAGGGCGCCACGTCTCCAGGTACCCTTAAAAAACCCCTCGATACAACATATCATAGCCCCCAGAGGATTTCTCAATCACTCCTCTGGGGCCTCGGGGGCTACCCCCGCGGGGTGCGCTCGCGCGCACCCCACGGAGAATCGAACCTCTCACTAACCCTGCAGGTCGAAGGCAAAACCTTCGGGTAACCCTTACTCCCTCCGAAAAAAACGCATATCATAGCCCCCAGAGGAGTTCTCAATCACTCCTCTGGGGCCTCGGGGGCTACTGTCGGGTACGAAGGTAAGGGGTACCCTAAACCCTTCGATAAATTAACGCTAAACATAGCAACCATTTTTAAGACAGGGACCAGCCCACTGCTCAAGTCAGTAAGGTAAGGCCCATCACTCGAAGGCCCCCTACACCAGCTATGGCAACCAGTCGCGGGCCGGCCCACCTCGACGAAAAGAGACGGACGAGGGGCCGAACGAACGACCCCGCCGTCTCCACCTCGACGCCGAATAACGGACGAGGGGCCGAACGAACGACCCCTCAACCTCCACCTCGACGCCAAATGACGGACGAGGGGCCGAACGAACGACCCCTCGGCTCCTACCTCGACACCGGGTGACGGACGAGGGGTCGAGCGAACGACCCCTCGCCCTCTACTTCGATCCCTCCGAATCCGCCTCTGCCCCGACCTCACCTCGATGCCGAGTGACGGACCAGGGGTCGAACGAACGACCCCCGCACGGGAGGCTCGATCAGCCCTACTGCTCCCGGCATGGGTTAAAGTAAATCCGCCTAACGCCATGGGCGCCCGTGTCCACAGTCAAATCCAACAACTCTCCGTCATGTCCCTGACTCCTGTCAATTGTGTTGCTACTGCCGCCACGACGCGAGTACGGACTCCAGCAGCACCCCTCGAGACGTGAACAGTACAGCCCTCGACAACGACTTTGAGGATACGACGGAGCCACGCAGGGCTCGACCCCCCCTCGACCGAGGGGCTCGACCCCCCCTCCCTCCAACAACTCCAGTATGGGTCCCGTCCCATCCGCTCCGTCTCGCTTCAGCTGTGGGATTCGCGCCCGCCTGCGGGAGCTGTACCGTGACGACTTCTACTGCCACCACTCCCCAGAGCGCCGGAAGGACGGGAAGGCCATGCCGCCACAGTGCGTGACGTCACTTCGCCAGTACTACGCCACGGATATGCCGCCCATACTGCAACGGTTAGGAACCCTGTACCCTCGGGCCTCCCCTTGGTTCTATAAAAGGGGACGCCGAGGAAGTAGGAGGGACCTTTTTTCTTGGAGGGGACCTGGGTCTTCTGACTTCATATCTTCGGATGGTCTTTTTCGGACTCCATACCCATACCACATATACCCTGCTGCTCGATCGACCCCTCGAGCGGCCAACCCATCGCCTAGGGCAGCACTGCTAGCCTTAGGCTTTAGCTTGCTCTGAGCAACCCCGTGTAACTCAGCTTGTACCCCCCTGTACGAGCACATTGGGTGCGAGATAATACAAGTCATCCTCCCCGCTGGACGTAGGGCCTTTTTTACCCGAACCAGGATAAACCTTGTGTCCATCTTGCATCACATCTGAGAGAGGGAGCACGCGATATACAAATTTACTAGTTGGTGGTCTTGACCCCCGGATCATAACACCGACAAAACTCCACCTGATGTCACCATCACCTCTTTTTTCCCCTTCCTATATACTACTGTATGCAACAATAATCGGCTCATGCCGTTGTCTTTGCCGCGAAAGATAATTCATTTGCTCACGGCGCGCGGCGGTAGGGTCGTGTTCGTGTAGGCGTAGAAGTAGGAGTACATTTTTGGGTGTGGACGTAGCTAGCTAGGCACAGCGGGCAAAGCAAAGAGGGATGCATGGGTGGGGGGCCACTGCTGGAGGCTCCAGCTGGAGGTCACGTGCGGCCCAATCATGCGACGGTCGATCTGGTCCTCAGCCCGCCCGCCTCTCTTCTCTCTGGAATGATCGTTCTCTTCTCCCCCCGATGGGTTGTCGACTGTCGGACCGGGTCGTGGGCCCACCTGTACGAGGCCCTCGTGGGGCTCTGCGGATGCAGGGGCAGTCTCGGGATTACGGAAATATCCCCAGCTAGCGAAGGGCCGGCGAAGAGAGACAGACAGGCACCTACTACTGTGTGTGGGCAGCAGCGGAGCTTATGATTGGCAGGGCACAACGCACAGGCAGGCAGGGCAGGGCAGGACCCAGATCCCCCCCACCAATCATATGGATGGATGGATCCCTCGCTGCACCTGCATCTCAGCATCTGCCAAATCATTTGGACTCACATCCTCCACTAGCTACTTGCATCCATCCATTCCATCCACGCACGGTATATGGTTGTTGTTATAATCTTGTTTTCCTGCTGCTGCTCCTTAATTATGACGATAATCGATCTATCTATCTATCTGGCCTTTTGATAATCATTGCTTGGTTGATATTCATTCAGTTGTTCCTGGTGTTTTTTTTTCAAAAAAGAAAACACGAATTATTGGTGTGTTTTTTCAGACATGCATGTGCGTCGCAACGCAGACATATCTAACGAATTATACCTGTCACTGTCAGGCGCCTCTGCTTCAATTGTTGAGTCCACCACCCCACTACACATCAACGCGGACGCGGATTCACTTGCATGCAGCGGCTGAGATCTTATTTAATTGTATTTGCTGCTTGTAAACTAAAACAACGTAGAATCTTTGCTAGAGAAAATAAGGCACCATTTGACACAACTCAGCTTAACCATTTAAGCTTTTTTTGTGTGCAAAATAACTTTATAAGCAGCTTTCTTGTTAAAGCTGATGATTGAGTTGTTTTCAAATAAAAAGTGGTTGGCAAAAACCTACATCCTCACATGACCGAACAATGAATGAATAAAATGACTATAATATGTGCGATGAAGCTAGGATAAACTTCTTTTTCCAGCTTCATCCCAACACATACCTTTGTGAGAGGAGAAGAAAAACATCTTTTGCACATAACATTGTTTTAAAAATGGGTGTTTGGCAAAAAAATAAAAAAAAAACTCACACCAGCTCGTGAAGCTACCTTGAGTTGTACCAAACAATCCCTAAATGTAATCTTTTAGTGATCTTTTTTTAGCGGGCACACAACTCAAATGTCTTGTATGCACGTTATCGTCTTAGTGGCGGGAAACATTGTCTCCTTTTTTTCTAAAAAAAACAAAGTTAAGAGTACGTCTAAGCAACACTGCCCAATGTTGTTAACTCACATTGCTATTTTTATATTCTTTTTTATTTATTTTTTGGTAAACCGAGATGTGAAGCACATTGCTATTGGCATTTTGAATTCATTTCGGAAGAGGGGATACTAGCAGTGTTGGAAAAAGACCTCCTTCGAACAAGATGTAAGACTACGCGTGGAAAGGGGACCTCCGGCGAGACCTCCGGGGAGCGGGTGGGCTTCGGCCAGGGGCCTTCGCTCGGTGCGTGCTGGTGGCCTTCGCGATTGCTGAAGGGCTCACCGGGTGCGGCGGCTGCAAATAACGAGGTAACAAGAAGCCCTAGAATTCAGGGATGTTGTCTCTGCTTATTACGGTGGGTGGTGACCCCTTTTTATAGTACACTCTACATGAGGTGACTACCGTTACACGAATACCCTTCTACCTGCTCCCGAATATTCCGGGAGCCTCTCTAAATCCTCCGGGGGTCTTCTGGGGATGTCATGTCCGCTGAAATCTGCTGGGCCACGGGGTAGTTTGGTGAAGGCCCAATTAACCCGGCCCAACGTGTCGTTGCAAACGCAGCCCTCCTGGAACGCTTCCTGTCCTCAGAGACGTACAGCGAAGGCTTCGCCGTCCCGAGCCCTCGAGCGCCGGTAACCCTCGCTGCAGGCTTCGTCTTGAATCTTCAGCCGAGCGAAGGTCTTGGTTGTCCGCTCTAGGGCATGTTTGGTGGGTCGAAGGTCCCTGCTACTTGCCTTGGGGGCTTCGCGTGGCTGCCGCCTTGGCTCTGTTGCCGAGCGGAGGCTTCGACCTCTCGCCGTCACGGTACCTGTACACAGAAAACAACATGTTCCTCGAGGTTACTCTACCTCCCGTCTTGATTACGCCATGGGCGGAAGGTCTCTGGCCTCCGCCTGTTGTTGCGTTTTATTGAAAAACGCATCCTCTGGCGATGAGGATCCTCGCCTTGCTCAATCTTGAGTCCCAGGGGACCTTGGCGACTTCCGTTCCAACAAGTAGGAGTAGTAAACTGAACCCCACCAATGCATGCTAGCTGCGGTATGACCTACTAGGCTACTCTACGTACTGTACTGCTATAGGTAGCTAGCTAGTGCGTGGCCGGTGGTAGAGTATTCGATTCGATTCCATCCAACAGCATGCATGCGTGTGCAGTAGTGCATCCGATCCATAGGAGTATACGTATGCAGCAGCAGCAGCTAGGTAGCAGGGGGCACACCGGCAGCGCAACGTGAGGGCCAGCTGGGCGTCCGTTAGCTTTCAGTTGCCACCATGAATGAGTGACCGACCGACCAACCGGCCGGTCCATCCATCATCCGGCACAGCAGCATGCAGCACTGCAGTAACGAGAGGGCATGGAACCAAACCATACTAGCTAGCTCCATCATATCTGGGGTCGTTGTACACAGTTGGACACCGGCCATGCATCCAACACAGCCGGACCTGACCGATCCATCCACCCATCTGTATTTATCTGATCCGATCCGATCCCAATAATAATTGGAACGATGATATCGAATTGAAACCACCTCCGATCGAATTATTGCTCGCCCGTCTTCTAGTACACTGTCATAATACTGTGTGTACATGTGTGTGTGGATTACAGAGATCGATCTCGAGCTGCCATTGTACAAAAATGATGTGCAACACATTGCGTGATAAGTATGTTATTCCACTTATTCCTGCCCACAATAATAATAATTAATGAGTACAGTATGCTAACTAGATCCTACACTACAGTATGTACACCGGTTGATAATACTACTCTATCTCCGTCCGTCCGGAAAGAATAGATTTCTAGAATTATTTTAAGTTAAATATTTTAAACTTTGACTAAATTTCTTGAGAAAAAAACATTAAAAATTACGGTACATGCATAGTACTATATACGAGTATGTTGGCAGGCCGACATCATGCATAGGAGTGTTGTGAACGAAAACCACTGCACAGGCAGGCTGGGGGTGGGCCACCATGCATGCATATGGGCGGGCGAGATCAGCAAGTTGATGACAGTGTATGAGCATGTAATTAGGGCAGCTGGACCGATGGATTGGTCGGTAACTGCTGCCTGCCTGCAAATAATTGCATGTGTCCAGGGCCGGGGGGCACATGGCCACCCGGGCGGGGCCTCTGGCGGTAATCATTTCATTTCGTTTTCGGCCATCATCCGCCTGCAGATCGATCCATCATCTCGTCGTCGTCGTCGTCGTCGATGGGTATGTATGTACGTATACTGTCTGCTGGCCTGGAGTATGTATGTCATGTGTCGTATATATGCGTCTCCCAATAATTGTGTACGTGGGAGGTTACTACTACATGCCTGCTGTGCGGCTGCGGGCCGCCTTCAGCCTCTTCTTTAATTAATCATCCTTTGTTTGTTTGTTTGTTTAGTAAAGCGCTAGCTGCTCCTAAGCTAGCTGTGTTGGACCGAACGAATATATAATTTGCTAGCTCCATTTCATGTACTAGTAGTAACTAACTCGATCTTAATTAAGCATATGATATACTAATAATGGTGCTTAATTGAACATGGAGGATTAATTATTTGTGTATGACTGGGATAGATCAGATATGGCTAGCTCTATATCATTTGAGACGACTGAATATATATATAGGAAAATTAGTAGACATTTTCATTACCTGGCATTTTCCCTCCCCGGCCGCCAGCTATCTCGTTTCACTTTCTTCTTCATTCATTCCCTGCTTATTTAATTTCTGTTTTCCCTCACTTACTTTATTATACAAAAGAAAATACATGTAAGTATTACACTATTGTATAGTAAGTACGTACGTATGTACTCCATTCATCCCAATGTATAAGACAATCCAAAAATACTGGAGAGTCAAAGTATCTTAAATTTAACTGCCGTACACGTCTTTCAGCTTGATCTCGTGCGTGCAGTTCACCTTTATTTGAAACATGGCAAGAAGAAATGCATCGTGGAAGAAATGATGGACATCGTCAGCAGCAAAATGGTCATGCATGTGCTATACGAGTGTGCATGCGCAGATCGATCGAGGAACTGCATGCAGCCAGTGTTACGTGGAATGAATTGAGATGAGACACAGACACAGACACAGACACCCCGGCCCGGCCCGCCCTTCCAAGCCGTTGGTGTTTCAGAGGCCGACGGGTCCCGCTAGCGTCCAAACGAAATACCAGCGGCCCCGCCCGTGTTCCGTTCCGTTCCAGCCGGCCGGCTGCCGCACGTCGTCGATCGTCGCCAGCTAGCCCGGCCCGCCATTATATTGCGTGCCCGTGTGCCCTAGCAGACACATACATGTACAACAAGCTAGCTAGCTAGCTAGGCACCCGGCCGGCCGAGATCTCTCTCGGACACAGCCGCGGCAAATCCGCCGGGTCGTCACACCGCCGGTGCACGAATCACGAGGGGAGCGCGATCGATGTGGCCAATGGCCGGGTCGTCGTCGTCGTCGCTGCGAAGCAATATATACTCCGGCAAGAGGCAAGCAGCTAGCTAGGGTAAGCTAGGGGTGACCGGTTGGTTCTAAATTGCGTAGGCGGCCAATGCATGCATGGACGGCCGGGACAGCAGCATGTAACAACATGGCCGTAAGTAATCAAACAAAACCCTAGTTTAACTAGGAGTATCCTATTGTTAAACTAATAACGTGCCAAGACGTACACGACGGCGATCAAGGACATCCAGTGGCGAAGCTAGAGAAAATTAAAGGATTGTACGTACCTTTCTTTTGTAGATGTTAAAATTTAATCTGCAACCATGGTGAAAATCTATTCCTAATAGTGTTTTTTTAAAAAAAAAATTATGGATGCATATGGGCACCCACGCAGTCATCAACGTAGCTTCGCCCTATGGACGTTGTTGTCTGGCCGGCCGAGATTGATCGACCGGCCTATTCAGTTGATCGTTTCCGTAACCGATAAGTTGATTGATTTTGTTTTTAGATTGTTTTATTATAAAATAAAAAATATTATACTAAAGTTGCTGATAAGTTAAACTGATAAATCAAACGAATAAGATAGTTGAGGAGATGAGAGAGTGGGATAGGGGAGGGGGGACGGGGTGGAGGGGTGGTGGCGTACCACGTGGGCGTTGCCGTTGCCTTGTGGAATCCCAAGGCACGCGGCCGGGGCGCCAGCCAGGCCCGGCGTACGGGCATGTCGCCCACACGTGCAAACGCCGGTCAGCGGCGGCCCCCTCCCCTCCGCCTAGTAGTAGCTTTTATCTGTTGTCTAGTGCCAGTCAACATTCGGCCCTGTCACCACACCACCATTCTAGTACTTCACGGCCCTTTGGCTAGCTCTCTCTCCTTTCCTTTTTGCCCTTTTTTCTTTTAATTAATATAAAAATATTAGTTGTATTATTCTACTAGCTACTAGACCACGTCCCTAGTAGAGTAGTATTACTAGCTAGTATAGTACGTATAATCTTTTCTTGTTTTCAAAACTATATATATGGTCCCGTCCGACGATGGAACTCAATAGTCGTTACTCTCTATATATATACACCACCGTAGCTATTTTTGTCTTTTTATTTATAAAAAAAATGAATTATAGAAACTGGTATATATACACACTGTAGCGGGGGGGGGGGGGGGGATTAAAATGTCCCAGCAGAATGAACACTGTATATGTTTATTGAAGACTACAATAATCTACATATATATAGGTCGCCCCTAAACGACAAGGAGACATCAATAGCGCGTTAACGTTAGCAGTGTATTATAGTGTGACCAACTTGCCGAGTTTTATATTCGAATAAAACCATGATGAAAACAAAGAAGAATAAAGCAGTCTTGCTCTTGCCTAGCTAGCTCTGATTTACCTCGCTTGAACTAACCCGGTCAGTTTCGGGGCGGCTTCGTCGTCGTCGCCGTCGCATGCGCGCTCGTGCGCATCTGATTCTCCCTCTCCATCAGCTCATGCATGTGTTCACCAGCCGGTCGTGTTTGCCTGTCTGGCTATTAGCTCGGATCCATGACCGGCCGTCGTCGCCGCCATAGCTGTGGACTGGCCGGGGAACGGCGGCATCCACGTGCAACGGAATTTACAACGGCCGGTCGTACTACCTCCGTTCTCAAAAGAATGCAATTCTCACTTCTCGAGAAGCCAAATCATTTGAACTTTGACTAAATTTATATAAAAAAATACTAACATTCGTCATATGAAACTAACATCATTAGATTAGTTATAGAATATATTTTCATAATAAAATTATTTAGAGACATAAATATTAATAGTATTTAATATAAAGTTAGTTAAACATTATCAATCTTGACCGACAGGATTCCCATAATTACATTGTTTTAGGTAGTACATCCCAACACCAGACTATGTGT
This sequence comes from Microstegium vimineum, assembly GCA_022036555.1. Classification (NCBI taxonomy): domain Eukaryota; kingdom Viridiplantae; phylum Streptophyta; class Magnoliopsida; order Poales; family Poaceae; genus Microstegium; species Microstegium vimineum. The sequence goes on along the minus strand of CM039126.1, from coordinate 3,934,198 downwards.
GTGTCTGGCTGGCAATGCCAATGGCAGCAGCATGTGGCCACTGGCCAGCCTGCTGCAGCGTCGTGGCCACGCACGACGTCCACGTCGATCTGCATTCCCGCAGCAGTGCAGCTACGCCGGCTCATGATCGATATGCATGCTTTTCAGTGGTTGATGGGCGAGTGAGGCGTGCAGTGCCAGTGCTGCGGGGTGGCTGCAGGGAGTAAGCAGCTTCGGCATGCCAAGCTGCCAATTCAGCTCCCTGATGCCATTCGTGTTGCCGCCTGCAGTCAGTATGCATTGTATGTTCCATTTCCTGGTTTCCATCAGCTCTATAGGGCACGGTCTGAACCTGAAGTCCTGAACTGATTTCCCAGCCTCGATCAAATCATCACATCGAACAGTAGAACTGTAGTACTGTCCGAACGCAATCATCAGCGCACCGGATCGAAAGCAAGTTTCAGACACCAACAGATGCGTGGTTTCATCAGACTTTTTCGGTCATATAACAACCGGCCGTGGATATATAGTGCCTGGCCGGGGTAAATGTGTGTTTCTATTCTGACACTGACAAGGAAACTCCTATTTATCGCTGTGTTAAAAACACACACGGAGGAATCAAATCAATATATATATATATATATACTGTACTAACCTGCTGCCACTCATTTCCCGGAATCAACCTAGATAGATAGATACTCTGTGTATATCGTTCTTCTGCGGTTAGATGATAAAACTAGTTAGTACTGTCAATAAGTCACATTTTCATACTCTCAACTTGGGTTGTTTGCCATCGATCTGATTCTTTTTTTGGCGCAAGATACGCACCTTTACTTACTTCTAAACCAACTTCCAATGTGGATTGTCTCCAAACGAAGCTGATCAGCTAGCGCTTCATCATCAGAAACCAATATTTTTAATATACCTGCTAAAGGCTGGGATTAATTGTTTAAACTCTTCTCTGCCACTATATATATATAGTTTCGAAAATCACCTAACGCAAAACGGGGCAATGGATTAATTGATCAGTGCTGTAATTATAATCAACTCTGATAAAGAGGGTTAGCTCATCGATCTACTTGTTATTAATTTCAACAGCTTTTCACATGGCATGGATACACATGACATGCATCCTCAGGGGAGCTCATCAACCGATCCTAATAACCTTGTTAAAAACATTTCCATGAATTCCCATCTAATAAAGATACACAAAAAAAAGTTTAAGCTTTAAGTTTCAGCTACAACACTTGCTTTGTAGTTTGCAACGCGGCGGCCATGCATTTCCATGGCGTCGCCAGGACAACGAAGACTAAGCCTATCTAGCCGCCCTGACCGCCTTTGCGAGTCCAGCTGAGGTCCCGTACACTGCGGCGGCGGCCGCCCCGGCGTCTCTGAACCCGCAGAAGAACTGCCGGTGGGCGGGCAACGTCGCCGCCGCCGCCGCCGCCGCCGGAGAGACCATACTACTCCCGCCATTGGCAGCTGCTGATGCTGCGGCGTGCGCGTGCGCGGCGGGGAAGTTGGGCGACGACGACGTGGTGTTTGATGATGGGGATGAGGAGGAGGAGGCGACGCGCCTGCAGGAAAGGCACATCGTGAGGGTGGTGAGCGGAGCCGCCGGCGCCGGCGCGGCGGCGCTGAGCGCCCTGAGTTCGGCGACCTCCTTCCCCAGGCGACGATTCTCCTCGGCGAGCTGCTCGCACCAGCGCTTGAGGTACTCGCAGTCCACCTCCGTCTGCTTCAGCTTGGTCCGGGCGCGCCGGTTCTGGAACCACACCTCCACTTGCCGCGGCCGGAGGCCTAGGCTGCTGGCCAGCGCCACCTTCTGCTTCTGCACGTACGGGAGAACGAGCGAACAAAGGATCAGCCATGGCGTTCTGGCGGTGGCGGCCGCAGTGTATTATCCTTCCGGCCTTTCCCGAGGAAGAATGACGTTGGTTGGATTGGATCCAGGAATGAAGCCTAGCTAGCTTACCGGAGTGAGAGTGTGGTGCGTCTTGAAGCACTCCTCGAGCACGGCGGCCTGGTCCTTGGACAGCCGCAGCTTCTTGCGAGCGGCCCCGTCGTCGTCCTCGTCGCCGCTGCCGGCGCCGGCGCCGGCCGACCTTTCCGCCGCGGAGCGCTTCCCGCTGCCGCTGCCGCTCGACACCGGGCTGCCGGCGGGGAGCACCTCCGCTCCCTCGATCTCTCTTCGGCCGCGGCCGAGCTGCTGGGCTCCCGCTCCGCCACCGCGGCGACGATGGCATTGCCGGGGTGGCAGACGAAGCTGCTGGGCTGAAACGCCGCCACGCCCAGGCCCAGACTCAGCCCAAGATCCAAGCTTTGAGGCGCCATGTTTAGTTTATACCAAGCACCACCGTACCACCAAGCTACTAGCTATAGGGGCTAGACGTATGTAGGTTGGGTTCACTGCTGCGTGCGCGCTGCACCGGCCGCCGGAGTTGGTGAAGAAGGAATGTGAGGGAGGCGGGGTATAAATAGAGGGATGGATCGAGATCGTTCGGAGGCCGGAAAGAGACGACGACTGGTAGGATGCATGATGCAAGTGGTCGACAATGATGAGCTGGGCGCTCGTGGGGTGGATCTCCATGGGGGAGATTTCTAGCTTTGATTAGCGGGAGCTGGATGGCAGGCTTTGACCCTTGAGGGCGCACCGGGGCCGCGCATCAGCGTCGCCGGAGTAGTAATCAACAGGGTAGCTAATCCAGGTCCCCAGGTGAGATTACGCTAGATAGACTCCATGTGATGTGCTACCGTCGTCTACGTGTGGCGTCTGGCGACCGGGCGAGACAGAATATTTTTTTTTCTGCAACTGCAATATATATATACAGGTCACAGTACTAGTAGTACGATCGATATATTGCAGTTGCATTGCAGTGCAGCGGGGGCAGGGCAGATCATTCGATCTGCGTGAAACTATGCAATAATGAGATTGCGTGATTGCACGGACACTGGCCAGCCAAGATTACTGATATACTCCTACTACCTCTGTTCAACAATACATTGGGCGAGTTTGATTCATGACCAAAACTTGCCACACCAAAAGTTAGTCATGTCATAGTTTCTTCCGCAGCTGTTTGGTTCACTGTCACAACAATAACATGTCACACTTTCTTAGCATCCGACTCCATATATGTCATAGACGACTCATTTTTATTCTAAACCTTGCCACAAGTGGGGCTCTAGTTTTGCTCGGCACGCACACTTTCTGTGGCAGTCACATTTCGGCGAAGGTTAATTAGGCGTGGCAAATTTGGTCAACAATCAAACATGTCCCTGTCTTACCGCCCTTTCAGTTCGTTGTCGTTGCCGTTGAGGTGGCTAGCCACCTTATGCTAGCTGTTTGCATATCTCTTTTTTGCATTCAAGAATACACATGAACCTTAGCGAGGGTTTGGTGATTTTGATGATTGATTGCCAACATAACCAAAGGAACTAATAAACCTTGTAAACAATGGTTTAGTGATTTATACAAGGTACTTATTAGTTCTAGGGATGCAAAGGATGGACTTGAGCATCAACACATCAAAGTGAGATCAAAAGAGCAGTATTGAAAACCCTAGAAAACAAGCACGAAGCTCAAGACATCAAGAGAATCCAATCAAAAGGACGAAAAGAATTCAACATAGAAGGGCACCAAAGAAATCATCGGAGAAAACACGAGTGTATCCTGGTGGGGCCATTATGAGACAAAGAAGGAAGAAACCATGACACAATTTTGGTGTGCTCAGTGCTCACCATAGTGATCACTAGAGATATGCCATTGTGACACGATGGAGAAAGAAGAAGAGATCAATGGCGCTCTCCTGGTGCATGCACCAGATGGAGCACCGAAGTTTAGGTGTTAGCCCAAGAAGTCAACACAGTGCACCAGGAGTTATCCGGTGCATGCAGTGGATGAAGCATCTATAGCAGGATACACTTACATTGCACATCAAAAATTTTAGGTGGGCACTAGATAAACCACCAAACTAAACTATGTGATAGGACATCAGATTTCTTTAGTGTCATCACCATAGCTATCTGGTGCTCACTACCGAGACAATCCTTGTTTTCCCAACTTGTAGAGTATGTTACACAGATAAGAGGCATTAATTTGGCATGAATCAACTGCTGAGAGTATGAGCCTGTTTGGCAAGGTTTCTCTCTGGCTCCGGCTCTAGCTCATCCGGAGTAGCCCTTCCAAACGTTTCCCTCGAGAAGCCATTTTTCGATAAAAAGCAGAGGAGTCGGAGTCATTTTGGCCTCCAAAATAGCTCTTGCTTTTCTAGAGGAGATTCTCAAGAGAAGCTCTGCCAAACAGACCCTATGTATAATAGCACTAAAGAGACCTTTTAGTGGAAACATAACTAGACTAGTTTTGTAACTAAGTCAATTTTATTTCTACAAAAAATTGTCCCTATTGCTAATACACATAAAATATTTCCAAGGCTTGCCACATCAAGGAATGGAGTAGGTCATAACCTATTTGGACCTAGATAAAACCCTGCGATAAGTTTGAGGATTTGAAAGGGATATTTTGAATGTTTAGAACCTAGATACACCATAGGTCAAGTTTGGGACTTCAAAATGTATTTTGAGAGTTTATGGATATTGATGACACCTCAAAACAAAGTACTGAAGTGCCTATCGCAAATATAATTGCATTTAGGTTTGCTGTAAGTAAAACTTTTCAAACTTTTTCTTTAAGACATAATATGCCCACATACATACATGCACAATTACAACACTCACCCTATTGAAAATGTCTATGTACACAATATGCCAATCTAGGATAAGTCATCAGAGAGTCTAATCTAGGTGGGTAGGTTCCACCACAATAATTCAAGTCCCTATGTTTTTCAAACTTGAGTTACCAATATGTATATACATATATTATATTAAATCCAAATAGATAATCCTTCTATCCTTCAATAAATCGACTTATAGATAGATTGTGTTATGTCAAACCATTTTAAATTTGACTTAATTTTGTAGAAAAATAAAAGACTAATATTTGTGGCATAAGATTAATATAGTTAGGTAAAACATGAAATATATTACCATACTACATTTTTTGGGGTTATATATGTTAGTACTCTTTTTATTAAAAATTGATCAAACTTAAGACAGCTCTAGAAGTTGATTTATTAAGGGACATAGGTGGTATGTACTATAAATGTTGCTTTGGGTGATGAATATTAAAAATGTCAATGTTGTGTTGTCAAGCTATATAAAATTTTCAAAGTTCCCTAGTAAATGAGCTTACTTCTTATATGTGCACAAATAGAATGTGCATTTTATTATTATTAAATGCCAGAATACAAATTGCACACAACTAGGTTTGATATCACAAACTTTTTCTATATGACTGTAGCTATATATTATATAAAAAATACAACAATAAGTTACACACTGACAATATCTAAAATATCTTTTTAGTTTTGGTCCTCAACTTTACTTTTAATTTAAGGGTAGCATAGTTATAATTAGCAGCAGAACCAAATGGAGCTTATCATTTGTCACCCTATACACATACAGTACCATGACATTGAAGTGGTGGTCCATTATTATTACCCCTTTAATTAATCAACTCCAATAATCTTAGCATCAGAATATAATCGTATGAGATTCTATATTCTTATTCTTCCGTTAGTCGTTAATTGTGCGCACAGTTGTAGTAGTAGTACTAGTACGTACTGATAATAACTCGAAAACTAAAGATCCTGAGATGATGATAATAACGATGATGATGATGAGGTAGACAAAGAGTAGTGCTCTCCCAAACAAAACTTAAAAAGCATGCAGTACTAGCATGATGAACAATATAGTGCATCGTAAGCAACATATAATGGTGAACTAATCATGCGCGCTGGCTAGCTAGCTAGATGCTGATTATAACAATCAGTATGTACTTAGTAGCTTAATGATGGGGCTATATAGTAGCTAATGAGAGATATACATACACTACTGAAAACTTAAAATTCCCTTACGGTGCACTACCGTCAGGGAAAATAAAAACATCTTTATGAAAATGTACGTATCATCATAATAAATAAAAATATCACCATGAAATTTCTTATGATGCACTTATCGTCAGGGAAATTTAAAATACCGTCAAGGCTGGCTCGACAGGGTAATTTCAGTTTTGCTAGACTTTGGTCAGAGAATTTCAAGTTTCCAGTAGTGATAGTAGTGTACAATCAGTGCCCGACAAAGCCATGCTGTGGAGATGATGATGCAGCGACTAAAGCTAGGCAAACACACTAGAAAGCACCATCACGTACGTGCGTGCGTGGGCACGCATGCAAATGCATTATATTTTATTTTGACGATGGGATGGACGATGGATCTCGCTCGTACTAGCATAGCAACAACATCGATTCTATGGGTACGGTAGTTAACCACCAGCTCAGATAGATCAGGAAAAAGCTCTTTGTGCATGTATTTATGCTGATTATTAGTCAGTGGTGGGTCCACGACGACTAACTGTCAGTAGCCCTAACGATGGAATCATTGCAAGGGGGGCGACCTGCTAGCTCCTCTCAGCAGAGGGCTCACATCACATGCATGGTTCCGGGGCTGCCTGGCATGCAAGACTGGCCACTGTGTATGTGTTGTTCATCAGTGTACTTTCATTTCATTTCGTTAATTATTATGCCAATAATCAAACGTCTACTTGTGACGGTTAGCTACAGATTATTAATCATATTACAACTAGGTACAATACAGACTTAATTAGACATTCATATATACATACATATACTGATGTACATCATCCATTGTACCCCTACATATAACTCTATGTTTGGTAGAAAAATCGACTAATTAAATAGTGTTCTGTGAGAGAGAATAAACTGAAATCAGTTCAAGCGAACAGAGCTGAAACCGATAACCTTATTACAGATTAACAGTTGACATCATGGTCTACCACTGATGAACTAATGTTCACTATAAATCCAGCCACAAACAATGCAAACACTAGTAACAGATTAGAGGACTTGAATTAATAAAATCCAGCAGGTACCAGGAGGTAGGATGATTGCACCACAAGGAGGAGCCACAAACACAACTAATCCGGCCTATATTATAATTAAGTAAAAGGGGCACATAATTAGGAAAATGAACTTAATGATTGTGGCGTTGATAGTCGTCGTTGCGGCGCGTGCGTGCGGCTATATATACACATGACATTAGTATATAGTGCCAGTAGTGTACATGGAATATATGCATAATAATGCAAATAGTCTAGCTAGGTGATGAATTTAGTACCAAATGATTCTTTCCAGCAATTTGATAACTCAGTTATGGAGGAATCTCAAGGAAATTTGACGCCATCATTGGACCGGCCAGCAGCCCTCCGATCCATTAATCCACATGTAGTAGTCCAGATCTGGAGAGGACAGGGGTAGTACAGAGTACAGATGATGGGTAGGGGGTATTATCCAAGGCTCCAGCGACGACAGCCAAGGACACACATGATAGCTAGCTGAAGTATTATTTGTATATATCCCTTCCACTATTAATGATTGCTCGACGTCGTGATTATTGGCAAATAAATAAGAATATATAATAATAAGAAGAACAACAACAACAACAATAATAATAGTAGTAGTAGCAGCAACAACAACGACAACAACAAAAACAATAACGACATGTCATGTTGGTTTGGCTTATCAGCTATGGTACAATAATGTTTTTATGCCACAATAAAACAGACAAAAACAACATCAACCGTCTTATGAGTTAAAAAATGATTAGCCAAATAGACCGAATATTATCTATATTGCAAGAAATATTAAATGGAAGAAGTTTTCTTGGTTCGGTATCACTTACTAATAAGAGTTACAAGAACGATATCCATGGTCTGCCATCCTCATCGACGCAATGACGTGATTGTTGAATAAATCTTTTAACCGCCAATCATCTTAGGTGAGCACACAACGAGCTACAGTATATCCTATTGTAGTTGTAGCACTCTAGAATATACATTTATGACAATAATAATGATGGTGATGAACAACGGGACGAAGAAGAGCCTACAAGTGAGGTTGTAGCCACGTAGGAGCATGCACCACGCAGTGGGCATACATGTACATTGTACATGTACTGTAGTAATACGCGGTTGCAGGCAGGCAGGCAGGCAAGGTCGATGGGCGCGCCGGCGTGGCGTGCACATGCAGGCGCCGGGGAATCCCGAGGCACGCCAGCTTGGACGGGTGTACGGTCGTGTCGCGCGCACGTGCGCCATCCCCGCACAGCTATGGCTGCGCAGTGGGTCCCACACCTCCCTCTCCACGGGCCCCGGTCGACGATCAACATCACGATTCACGACCGGCCCATCATTTGATGATCAGTCTAAGAAAATACTACTATATAGGAGTACCGTATTACTATAACTGTATTCTCAGCCCGTCTAAAAAAACATAATCCTTGTTTTCTCATATATCAAATAATTTTTAAGTTTAACCGTAGGTATAAAAAATTTGTATAATATTTATGATGTCGCACGCTATTCATAGAATATATTTTTATAGTATAAATCTATTATTTAGAGAGACATATATAAATGCTGATATTAATTATTTTCTATATTTTAAATTAGTTAAATTTTAGAAGAAAAAATGATAGATTTGTTGTATTTTTTTGTTTGGAACAGCCGCAAGGATTACTGTAATGTATAGTAATAACGTGACAATACGGTGTACTACATGATTGTTGATGACTAATGTGTACAGTGTACTCACGCTATCACTGGTGCAGCTACCCTGTAAACTGCCTGTACCCTGTACGACGTTGCTGGATCGAGCTAGCATATATTATGTTATCTACCGGCCGAGATCGAGGCGATCGAGAATATTATTAGCAGTTGTTAACTGCATGCAGACCTGAAAGTAGGTTGGATCCTCTCACAAAAAGAAGAAGAAGAAAGTAGGTTGGACGATCTATCAGTCGTCGTTACAAGCTAGCTAAGCTAGTGGCAAACTAGCACACACGTCATAATACTAATTAACATATATAGTCAGTTTGATTTGGCCAAATAATTAGCTTCATTCGTCTCTACACAGCAGATGGATCGATCGATGCAATGCAATACAATGCGTATCGATTAGTAGCTAGCTACGTACAATTTGGCCCGACAAGGCCATGTTATCCAAATCATGGTGGGCAAATACAGTTTTGCTCGATCATGAGGACATTGGACATGCTTGCTGTGACTAACTAACTATGACCTGCAGCAGGAGCTGGATGGCTGGCTGGCTTTACCTGCTGATGATCCATGACCATGAGCTTGGGAGATATCCATCCACCATCAGCTTCGCGATCTAACCGCTGAATCATCAGGCACGGCATTGAGGCCGCATGCACATGGCTTTGGCTGGTGCCGGCCGCGCATGCTGATCATCATTGCTGCATTTGCGCTGCTGCATATTGCGTATCACTTGCACATGAATACATGATCCATGAACAATTCCCAGAAACCACACCATGCATATATTCTTGCAAAGGTTCTTGTCTTGGCAACTTGACCCATTCTTTTCATGTGCTTTTTCAGCTCTCCCGAGCTGCTCTAGCCGCAGGATTTGAAAAAGAGAAAAAGAATTGATCGTGATTTGGAACCTGTTTTTTATGTGACCTCTCCTAATTATTTTTTTTTTATTTATACATGTTTTTTTTTCTAACTCTGTTATTCAGTCTAGCTCAATCATTCATGCTTTCTATGCAAGAATGATATGTAAGGGGTTTGAAGCCTGAACATATATATAAAAGGAGAGAGAGAGAGAGAGAGAGAGGACGATTCGAACACTCAATAGTCCCTAGAACTATACTGTTTTTTTAGTCACAACATAAATCATATGCCATCCGTGAAAACAAGAAGGGTGAGACCAAGGGACGACATACCGAGATAGAAGAGAAGAGCATGGGTATTTAAGGTATAACTACTATTATGGTTGTCTTTGCAAATAAAGAGGTTGTCTCCTAGAATCATTTTTGCAATATTGTCCCGTTGCCTTGTTTGAGAGAAAGAGATGATTAGTTTAAGAATGGTATGAGCAACACCAGAGAAATGTTTGTTAGGGTAATATTTTTGTTCTTTTTGTGTAATGGCAGTGGTAGGTTGTTTATCGACATGAAGCGAGAGGAGGTGGGGGGGGGGGGGGGTATTGAATTGTGCTCTAGCTAACATAGTGATTTGTGTGCCTTGAGAGTTAATTTTATTTTGTTGGCTAAACACTATATATAAAATTATTTGACTACTCGTAAAATGAGATTTTTATTGTTCTTAAAAAAAGAGTATATATAGATATCTCATATGTTGCTAATATAAGATATAATAGGAAGCGAAGAGCTTGAATCTCAACTAATAACTCCTAGAGTAGATCTAGTCGTACTCGTACATGCTGGCTCCCCAGGCCCAGCGATGAGAGATGAGAAAGCTCTGCAAGGGTGGTGGCCACGCACGGAGGCACAGCACGCGGCTGCCCCCAATGATTGGGTTTCATGTGGCCGGGGGCGCGGCGGCACACATTGCTGTTGCAGTTGAATGACAGTTGACAGCGGCGGTGATGGTGCTGCATGCCTGCCTGCCCTGCGCGCCCGGATGGAGCTCCCAAGCTCTAGCCGTGATGGTCCATGCCCATGCGGGCGATGCAGCGCATGTGGGCGGGCCGCGGCATCGGCCCGACATGCCAGGTGGGCGTGGTCGTGCATGCGTGCGGTCAGAGATGCATATGCGACCATGATCCATCCTTCTGTCACTTGTTTTTTTTTCTTCTTTCTTTTCCTTTTCGAGGATTTGGTAGTACTACTGGCAGGCTGCTGTGCTGACTGGCCGCCGATGGGCGATGATCTTGCTGCCCGCCCGCGGGAAAGTAGGGTTCTCGATCCCCGCGTAATTAATGTAATAATGCTTTTCCCGAGGATAGGATTTGCGCTTGATCTCCGAATCATGGCAGATCTGGAGGTTGGTCACTCACTCACTCACTCCGATGGTCCGATCCATCCTCTCTCTCTACTTCTTCTTCATTCGATCAGGCCTTCTTCAGCTAGCTAGCTATACTGTCGTTGTTGCATTCATTCAATTATTATTATTATTATTATTATTATTATTTATTATTATTATTATTATTATTATTATTATTATTATTTACAAAATTCTGTAAAAGGCGATAGATAGTGTCCCTAGGACGTATAACGACGGGGACTCTGTCGATCCACGCATGCATGCATGCATGCATCCTGATCCAAACTCGATTGAGAAAAGTTATGGCTTGTTGGCATTGCCGCATTGCCTCCGGAGGCTCTTGTAGTGGTGGTGCTGGAATTTTTCATGAGGGGAACCGACCAAAAAAAAACCAATTCGTAAAAAATAATTGTAGTTCAATTGGTTAGGTTACTCCTCGTTATAAATGTCCAGTCTAAAAGGATCAGCTTAAGCATGACACAACCAATGTTTGTAGAAAACTAATAACATTTATATCTAAAAAAATATATTCAATGATATTAATTATGTAGTACAACTAATAATATTTTTTATATATTTTTTTCAAAACTAAAAAATAACTTATTAATAATTGAGAATGATTGTTTTTATTGGAGTGAGAAAGTAGAAGATATTAATAGACATACATGATAGTAACTTTGTTATATTATTCATGCTAATATAAATAAAAGTTAGAAAATATACTATGTTTTCAAATGTAGGGGGGCCATGGCCCCTGTCAGCCCTCCTTAGCTCCACCACTGTCCTCTTGTCCATTGTCTGTCCTGACGTGGTACTGCTAGCTAGTTTGATTGCTGAGCAGTCTTTATTCTATGGGCTATATTTACGTCTGCAGCAGAGCACGGTGGTCTTGGGCCACTCCGGGCTATGATGGTCGACGACTGCAGCTTGGCCCATGGTGGATGGAGTGCAGCCGGAGGAGGCCCAAAACAGTTCCCAACATATCTTGATGGGTCATGGCCCACTCATTTTCCGCTCGTCAGTTCGTCACCACCACCACATTGGCCTGCCGAGCAAATGGACACGGCGGTGGCGGGAGAGAGGAATCGGGAGGTGTGAAATCGGAGGAGCAGCCGGAAGCGGCGCAGCCGTGCAGTGCAGGCCGCCGTTGACGACACCGCGTCTAGCAAGCTCTAAAGTCTCCCTCACTCTGCCTCTCCTCTTTCTCCCCGGAATCCACATCTGACATCTCTTCTCCCGTACGTTCTCCGTTACTGTTGTAGTGTAGGCACCAGTCAATCAATAGCAGAGTACCAGTACATCTTCTCTGCATAAATAATTGATCATTGTAGTACATCAGAAAGTTAGCTGTACTAGTACACTACATCCTGAAGACCCACACGAGCACACACAAGCATGCAGCATGCTGGCCTTCACGAGCAACAGACGAGCAACGGGCCAACGGCGGCGGCCAGCATGAGCACGCCAGCCTTCACGCGACCTCGGGTTGCAGGCTCTGCTCGGGTCAGCAGCTCGTAGCACAGCCTTCTTCTCCGGCTTATATCTCTTCTCCACCACCGCAAGCTGCCTTCCATGGCGGACAGTGGAGGTGCTCGCATGCGGTTTGGCTTGAGCTTTCCTGTATTGATTCTTCTTCCTTTTGCTACGGAGGTGTCGCTGGTATTGATCTCTCAGGAAATCAACTCACAGGAGAAATTCCCAAAGAGATAGGAGCTCTATCTTCGCTGCGATTCTTGAACCTCTCAGGAAATCACATAAGTGGTATCATTCCTAAGGAAATTGGCAACCTATTGAGTTTGGAGTCGCTTGATCTCTCGCAGAATGGTTTGTCAGGTCCAATTCCTTTGAGCATAGCAATCTTGACAAGTCTTAATACTATAAACTTATCCTATAATGACCTGTCAGGAAGGATACCCACAGGCGCTCAGCTTCAAACTTTTAACGACCTGTCTATATTTGCGGGTAATGCAGGTCTTTGTGGGCCTCCATTGTCTACAGAATGTTCTCAAGGCAATTCATCTGTCAGCATTCTCAGCAAGCATCGACACGAGATTGACAGGGGGGCATACTTAGGTGCAATGCTGGGGTTTGCATATGGAATATATGTTGTGTCTGGGATCCTCTTGTTCAGCACAACAGCAAGAAAGGCATACTTTCAGTTCACTGACAGTAAACTGGAGGAGTTCCGAACTGTGGTTGAGATTAAGCTCAATCGGTTCAAGGCAGGAAGATGCCAATCCATGGAACGAGTCTGAGCTTCGGATCATAAAACCATGACGAAGCCTGGTTATCCATCATCGTCTACGTGAAATGTTACCCAGGAAAGAATCCACTATATATATATATATATTATATATATATATATATATATATATATATATATATAAAGATGTGTCCTTTCCTATGTAACTGTGCAAACTCTACTGTTCTGTGTGAGTATGAATTGCTCTGCTTCATGGCCCTAAGAGTGAAGAGGATGTGGCATTTTGGGTTTGCTTGTGTGGAGTAACACCTTTTGATATTAAACTACTTATGTCTTCACGAGCATTTTAAGTCGGACATGCGGAAAAAAAATCATGTGTATGACCTGATTTTGAAGAGTGCTCTCATAATATTAGGATTATAACTTTCGTGCTTACATGGCTTCCCTTACATAGTGTCTTATTCTCGTACTCACTAAATAACATGTGATTCGGGCCAGTGGCGCAGCCAGAAATTACACTCAGGGAGGGCCGAGTGCTTTGCAATTTCTTATATATATTATAGGATGTAAGCGTTATTTTTTCTAGTGGTAAGTAATGTACCCGTTAATAGAAACGTTCAAAGTGACTTTGTAAATCTTAAGTATCGACTCGATCTTTTTTATTGTGATAATTTTATAACCTAGATGTGCTTTGTATAATTTTATTATATAAAAGATATCCCATTATCTGTCTCTAAATATAAAGCATGATTTGACTTGGTGCAATCTTAAAGAACATATTTTAACCTATAATTTCTCTTACACTATATAATTTATAGGAACAAAAATTTGATCATTAGAAAGCATTTCTAATACAAATCTAATATAACTACTTTTATAATACAAACTATTGATATAATTAGTCTAAATGTTAGTCAAATATAACAAAGTTTAATTTTTAAAATATGTGGATGTCTTATATTCGTAGACAGAGAGAGTAATAATAAGTATATAAGACAAGAACTCTAAATATAAATAAAAAATGTTAAGTTATACTAATAATTTTTATGTTGTCAAATGTTAAGGGTACCATGGCCCCCGGTCCCTGGCTCCGCCACTGATTCGGGTCAAAGAATAACCAAAAGCCACCTAGTTTGGATGATCACCGGTCAACATAAACAAACACTGCCAACTCTTACATAAAAGCAGCAGTAACTAGTAATAGTAGCAGGCCGTCAACGTGCTGCGGCTCGAGGCGCCGCTGCCGATCGTGCCGACGATGATGCCGGTCACGACGGGCACGTTTGGATGTTGGGTGGACTTGCCTAGCCTCACCAGCACTAGCCCCAATAAACTCGCTTGACTGAACAAGCCAAAATGGCTCTCCGGCTATAGCATTGCTTACACAAACCCCTAGATAACTAGCTTGTGTACCAAACACTCATCTCTCCTGTTGATTCTCACCCAACAAGGCAAGGTGAGGTCTGGTGAAGGATCCAAACGTCCCCTACGTTGCTCATGGCGGCCTCCTATCTAAATCCATGGATTCAATTGCAGCTGTGACCGGCAGCAGCAGCGGCAGCTCCGCCATTGGCATCACACGTTCCAACACCGTGTTGACTGAGGAATCGTCACTGCCGAAGACTATTCCAGCTTGTTTTTAGTTTATTCTCTCTTACAGAACACTATTTAATAAGTCGAAATCAACCGGCTTGTATATCAGTTGAATAGAGCCCATATGACAACGCGTGTGCACAGATCTAATAACTTGACAGTTTTGTGTATAATAATGTTCGATTAATTTTAGCGCGCACTTTGTAAAAAGAAGTGTTTGTTTTGAGACTATACGTTTCTAGCTACTACAAGAAAAGTATAACTTTTCAGTAAATTCCTGCTTGCTGACCGTCATTTGGAAAAACATCCCTGGATTATTATTAGCATATTTTGTTTGGTAGCTCAGCTGCCGGTCATTTTTGCACGTTGAAGGTTAGTGCCAAACTCTAACACATAAGAGCATCTTCACAGGCCCTAAATCAAGTCCCTATATTTTTATTTGGGAGGTGACCTACAAAATTTGAGGGTCAAATTCAAAGTCCAACTCTAGCCATAGTCCCTACTTTGGGGGAGAGGAATAGAAGACCCTCTTTCCTGGGACTAAAAACTAAACTTTGAAGGCCCACCTAAAATGGGACCCCAAATAGGATTGGAGTGCATTTTTTTGACCAAATCTCTAAATTTAGAATAAGAGTCTGTTTAGGGGCTCCACTGGAGTTGCTCTAACACATGGTCAACTAGGGACCTTAAGGATAAAGAAAGAATAGTCATATATATATATATATATATATATATATATATATATATATATATATATATATATATATATATATATATGCTACATAGTCAAGGCAATGGCTTAGCTGAGTTTTTAATCTCTATTTATAACTACTCAATTATAACTACTCCATCTATTTCAAATTATAAGCATTTTGGCTCCAAATTAGAACAATTTAGCTATGCAGCTAAGACATAGTAAAAACAATATATATGTAAAAAAGTCAAAACACAATTTAGAACAGATGAAGTATAATACCAAAAACAATTCATGCCGTTATCCTTTCCATCCAATAACATGTGGGCTCGAGCCGCTCTTGTGCTTTTGTTTCATGACCAGTTAGAATTTCACTAACAACGTTAGATTTAAAGATCATCTAGTATCATAGATTAATTTAAAGTCCATAAATAAATACTCCCTCCATCCCTGAAAGAATAGATTTCTGTGTTTATCCGAAGTCAAATTATTTAAACTTTGACTAAATTTCTAGAATAAAGTATTAAAAGTTATGATATCAAACTAGTATCATTAGATTTATCTAAGAATATATTTTTACATGATGCTCATTTTAAATTATAAATATTGTTATATTTTTCTATAAAATTAGTCAAAGTAAAAAAAAATTAACTGACACGGATTTTAGGAATTGATTGTTTCGGGGACGGAGGGAGTATGTAGTTGTGCCAGTTGCTCTCTGAGAACCGTTCGTTGAAGATCAAAGAGAGAGTGTGTGTGAGAGAGTTGGCCACTAATTAACGCAGACCTCTTATTCATGGCAAAATCGTCATTTATTAGGATTAGGTTTTTGGATGTAAGGTTATTGTGGGTTGTATGTGTGCTACCGCTTTAGGCCGAATGTGTCCTGTTCACAAAATAATTTGGAAGAAGTCTATTTTTATTATCTACAAGTGTTAACCCTTGCCTTCAAATCCCTCTTTGGTCCCTCAATTCCTCCCGACCAACCGACTCTAGCTTATTTCCGATCATTTGATAAATACCATGAAATTAATTACGAAATATATTTTTATAATAAATTAATTTACAGCTTTAAATACTATTTACTAAAAAACTAATAAAATATGAAACACGTATATCATAGTTGTATTCTTTTCGTATCGGAGTTTTCGTATCGGAGGCAGTATAAAACTCTGCCCGGACTATATTCTTTTGCAAGGCCCATCTTCCCAGCCCGCATCGCGTTGTTCTTGGGCTGTGAAGCCTCTGTCTGGTCCAGACACGGCTCGGGTTGGGCCCCGAGGCACAGCGGCCTGCGTCTTCTGCTCCGTCCGTCTCCGTGTCGTGTGCCCATGTGCAGGCGTCCAGCGCTCGAGGCGCCGCTCTCCTCTCCCAGGCTCCCAGCCTCCCACCGCCCCGTCCCCGACCCGCGCCGGCACCGGATGGAGGCATCAGCTTCGGCAGAAGGTGGGGGAGGCAGCGCCGCCACGCGGAGCAGCCCGGCGGCCGTGCAGGCCACCAACGACGACGCCGCGGCCAGCAAGCTGTAAGCCCCCCTCCCCTTCCTCGTCCCCTGTCTCTCCCAGAGATGCGATGGTTTCCGTCGTGCGGCTATTTCGTTTCCTCCGTTGCAATTGGATGGTGGATGGAAGAGGCGCGGCTGGTTTGTTTGTTGGGTCGCTTGTTTGTCGATAAATTATACGCTTTTGGTTGCAATGAATCGGCGTTGGAACTACTAGAAAGCACTTGAGCCAAGCTCATAAGCATTTAACACGATGCACGGTTCTCTTGTTAGGAATATGAATGAACCGGGGTAGCTTGTCACTCCAATTTTGATGTGATAGTCTCTCTTTGCGGCATGGGGATATACAACGCTATAGAAATTTCCATTTTTATTTTTCTGTGTAAGATATCAATATAAAGGTAAGATAGCCCCAGTTACCAATTCGTTGTCAACCGAACTATCTCTTGTGTGGATGATTAGCGGATAGTGAGTTCAAGGCACAGCTTTAAGTAATTATGTTATGTGGGCTTCTGTCCTTGATACTTAATATGCAAAGTGGCCAAAATGTCAGCCCTGAACACATCAGAAGGCTCATTTGCATCTGTAGCTGCTATTTATGTAATAGGTTGAAATCAATCTTAAGAATCTTGCAAAATGCTCTGCAGACTATGCAAAATGTGGGAATGGTTCTAAACTTAGGTAGCATTCTGGTTGCAAACTAGGTATATGCCAAAGCATTTGTTACTAACATGACATATTAACTTGTTTTTGCAGGTCCTGTGTTAACAAAGGATACATGAAGGATGATTATGTGCGTTTTTTTGTTAGGCGACCAACAAGGAGGGCTCCAATAATCAATCGTGGTAGGTACTGCTTCTGGATGTTTTCTGGTGACGTATTGAGTATATGGGAACTTTGAACCTTGTCATTTCCAAATCACTGCAGGGTATTATGCACGTTGGTCTGTTCTCAGGAAGCTTCTGCATCAGTTCCTCAATGCGGGGAAGAATAATGACAATGATAAGCCGAAACAAATATTATCTCTTGGTGCTGGCTTTGACACAACATTCTTCCAGTTGCAAGTGAGTCCCGTAATTCCATTATTATCTCCACAGGACAGAGATCTGATTCATGTTGATGCGACTGATTGATTCAATTTTGGTTCTTTTTTTTTTCACACCCCAAGGATGAAGGGATGGCTCCACACCTTTATGTAGAACTGGATTTCAAGGAGGTATTGATATTTCTCATTTCTGTACTGAAGTGCATTTTACTCCTTGATGCAATGTAATCTTTTGTTGTGACTTAGTATGCTAGTAGTTATTTAGAATCTTTCCCACTTGCATCTTCTCACCCTTGTGCACGCTAGTAATATCTGTCAACTTCAAATGTTTGGCAGGTAACCAGCAAAAAGGCTGCCATCATTAACCATTATAGTGAAATGAAGGAAAAGTTAGGCTCAGAAGCTTCAATTTCAATCGGTACTTCTCTCATTTACTCTCTGTGTATCATCCCTTTTTGCATGTTGGCTGCTTCCAATTTATAATTTGATTGACCCAAAGTTCTAAACTATTTCATGCACTATACTAAAATATCCTTTTAGAACTATCTATTTGTCAATTATTCACTAGATGTCTGCCTCTTATCCTATTTCTGTTGTATCTCACAGACATATTTGTGTTTGAACACATACAATGAGATGCCTTGTTTACTGAGTAGCAGTAGTAGTCAAGTCTTATATTCCATACAGAAAATTCAAGTCACCTTTTGTCAAGTTCTCAGCTAATGTGTATCCACTGACTTATACTAGCAAATAAATGGTCCTTGGAGAATCATAAAGAACTAGTTACCATAGCATAAAAAGGTTCCTTTTTTGTTTGGTTTCAAAGGTAGCCATTCCATCCTGTTTGGAAGAAAACTCTGTCTCATTGTGAGAACTTCAAAGCTTAAACTGGATAATGAACTTTTGCAAAATAGTACTTTCAGATTCAAGTCAGAATTGCAAGTTGGAGTGACCACTACATGTTACAAATTTGGACATTTCTTTTTCTTGATGTGCCTGTAGCCTGCGCAATAACTTATCCATCTATTTCAGAAAAAGGTGAAGTGATAAGTACACATTACAAGCTATTTTCTGCTGATATTCGTGACATACCAAAACTGGATTCAGTTATTAGCATGGCTGAAATGGATCCTTGGTAAGCTTCTTTTCTACCCACTATGTTTAATCCATCTCTTCTGATATGAAAACATGTTGAACTAGAAAATATGCCACACAATATAGGGACACCATCCAGTAGGATACGTGCATGATGTAGTTTCTATCTCTTTTTTGATATAAACGAAGATTTCAAGTGTTTGATATAACTTTCTGTTGTCATCAGCTTGCCAACCTTTATAATTGCAGAGTGTGTGCTTATTTACCTGGACCCAACTGCCACTGGTGCTATCGTGAGTTGGGCATCTCAAAAGTTCTCCACTGCTGTCTTTTTCTTATATGAGCAGGTTGAATCATCTTCATGGTGTACTATATTTTGCCTCTTAGGTGTAGCCTTTGGAATTGATGGCTAATGTTTTGATGCAGATTCATCCTGATGATGCATTTGGGGAGCAAATGATTAGAAATCTTGAGGTATCTGTTTGCTCTATGCATTTTCACGAACCACTGTAACCTTTAATTCACTGTTTCACATGAACCCTTTGGCTTAAGGTTCAGTCAAAAACTTGGGTTAAATTTGCATACCCTGGTGGTGCTTATATTTGGTTAGCTCCTGCTCTAGTCTGTACCATTCAGTATAGATGTGTTGATAATTTTTTGTTTTAGCATTGACATCACCTAATGCCATCTGTCATCCTGCTGATGCAGAGTAGAGGATGCCCCCTCCTTGGTATAAATGCTACACCAACCTTGAGTCACAAGGAGAAACTTTTTCTTGGCAATGGATGGCAGGTACATTACCGATAATATGAATGAAATATTTTTTTTGATTAATATGAATGAAATATTAGCATATCTAGTTCCTGGGGACTGGGCTTCTTATGATAATTTTTTCAGAGAGCTGTTGCATGGGATATGCTGAAAATCTATAATGACTTCATTGACAGTCAAGAAAGACGCAGGTAATGTTTCTAGTGATATCTATAAATAGTACTGAACACAAAAATACTGTCTTGACTTTCAAATATAGAAGAGGATGAAAGTGATAAGAGATCACTGAAACTAAAATATTTTGTTGGACGATGCTGGTTGGTACAATTATGTGAACAGGAGAAAACATCTTACCTATTGAATGTGATGCTCACCCCCATTGAACATTGTTCTCATTTCTCTAGAGTTTTAAATTTGACCCTGGTTGAGAACTCAGTTTCCAGCTTGTGTTATACTGCCACCTTTCCATCACCACTGATAGAGCTGTCTGCAATGGATGCAGGATTGAACGATTAGAGCTGTTTGATGAGTTTGAAGAGTGGTATATGATGCAGGTATGTGGCCCCCCTTGAGAAATACTGCACTGCTCATTGTTTTGTTAAATTAAGTGTGTTTCTTCACTGAAACTTTCGACTTCTGCTTTCAGGAACACTACTGTGTGGCCTATGGAATCAACGATGCCGAGGTTAGTTGACTTTATATGATTCTTGTGAAATCTAAACGCCTCTGTCCAGTTGAATCAACCAGTCTACAATTCTGTGTTGAGGCTAAATTTAGTCTTCTCAATTTCAGGGCATATTTGACAGTTTTGGTTTTAAAGAGACATAGCACTGGTGCCTTTTTTCTTCTGTGGGTACCAGCTGTACTGGTTGTAAACTGACACCATTCGTCCTAGTCTTCCTCGGAGTAACCTTTGCATGATAAAAGAAGGAACATGGGTAGGATACCTAAGCATCTCCTGGTGTTGGAGCTTGCTTTGATAGGCTGTTCAAGCTCAACGGCGTTGTACTTGGTTTAACGTCTTTGATGGCAGTCGCAGTGGTGTTTGATGTGAAGCATGCCAGTTTGTCTGATATGACTATGCTTTCCATTTTATCCGATACATTACTTTAGCTTCTTCCGATACGATAGGGGCTGACATACAAGTACGGCAGTACCAATTTGCCTTCGATGCGCGGGGAGCTTTCAGGTGAATTGAATCATGGTGGCATGTCGAACATATGAAGGGTGTTAGTTATATTAATGAAAAGTTTAACAATTAAGCAACAGCACATTTGCATCACACGTCGTCCCCAATAAATTATTTTCTAAAGTTATTCTAAATGAAACTATTAAGTTGATTAAATTTATGGGAAAAGTACTGTCATATATAACATCAAATTATTATACTAGATACATCATGAAATGTATTTTCATAATATATTTATTGAAATTTGGTGCCATAGACGATGTTACTCTATTTTAGGAAGGAAATGGTATGATTAAGCTGCTTTTCTGACATAAGTGACTAAAGATGCCTTGGTACTGTTATTTTTTTAAAAAGAAAATGGTAGAAATTCTACCAAGCAAAAATGTGTGGTCAAAAGACCACCAGTGTGCATAGTAAGAGTTAGACCATGTTTGCTATGGCTCTCGATGGCTCCGGTTCTTCCTCCCATTTGCAGTTTCATCACCATTTACCACAGTAGCAAAGTGTCATTCTGCTTTCCGAGAAGAAAAAAGAACTAGAAAAAGGAGAGGAGCCACGATTTGAAGCTTCACCGCCTTTTTACTTCACTACAGTGTTGTATAGCGAAGGAGTCGGAGCTACAGCAGAGCTGTGCTAGACAGCCCCTTGATAGTCTCGAGGATGATTTATCACATACCTTTGGATCACGCCAAACAAGTTATTGCGCTATCCTTCCGGCACACTGCCTAATATCCATGGCCTTGCCAAATTTACTAATTGTACTAGTATTGGGCAAGGTAAATCACCATCTCATCTCTCATGCTACAAAGATGACCATGTGCCCTTCACCAATCTATCTGTTGTCCATTTTTTTATTTTTTAACGGTCTGTAAGTGACGGCCACGGCCTCATAGTGTCACCATGGCATGCCAAGACCAAGTCTTTGGTATGACGACTCATTTAAGCACGTAAAATTCGCAAGCTGACTATGATTGGGAGATGTAGTGTAAAATCAGTTGGTTTTCCTTCTTGGTGGCGATGACCGATTTGAGTGTTGTTGTTCTGGGTGACGCAGCCACTGATTAACTAGGATGGTGGGTGTAGTTGGGAAGTTACTACGGCCTTAGCCGCCTAAATTGATGGCTCGCTAGTTTTCACTGCTTTCCTTAGGGCCATGGATAGTTCAAATGAGAACCACAGTAAGCGCAAATGTTGATCTTGACCGAAGTCTTTGAACATTGGTGTGTTGTCTAGCTACCAAGACCATGAGGGAAAAGGGGATGCATGGCGTAGATAAAAGCAAAAGGAAAGTAGCACTACTCCTTATGACAACAATGAGGGTTGCCCTTTATCCTCATTTACACGGACCCTTAGAGGCAGTATTTATAGTCGTCTATGGACATTGCATGTGACGAACGACCCCTCGCTCATGCTCTGTATCCAAAACCCTCAAGGTGCAAGGCAATCTAATCGAATTGTCACTAAAAACCCTAAAAAGCATTGAAACCCCAACCTGTTGGGACCGACATTGCTCTTTCGCGTCGTTGCCAATCCATCTTATCGAGTGACTGGCCATTTTGCTCGCGCCCCCATTCATGTCGCCCTCACTTCGCCGTGCGGCTCTTAGCCATCATAAGGTCTAAAAAGTTGTTTATTACTTACCTCCCGCTTGGTCGCCTCGGAGAAGGTGACAAACACTTGTTGTTAAGAAAAGGCAAGTACACAACGTGCTGATGATATAGACGTTTGCGTTGATAACTAAACAAGCGGCGAGAAGCGAATAAAGGGGGGGGGAGGCGAAGCCTCTTCCAACAAGTGGCACACATGCAAAAATCATATATTAGATGCTTGGCAAGTGGCATACATGCAAAAACTATATTTGACATCTGTCTATTCATTATATGACTACCATATACAATCAACGACAAGTGGCAGACATGCAAAAATCAAATACAACACATGTAACTTTCTTTCTTCAGTAGATGATTATAAATACAAGCACTTTGCCAAGTCCAAGCACACGACTCACGGGTCACCAGAGATGCCAAGGAGACCATGGACCAATGCATCGTGCACTTCTATGCAGCCCTCACAGGGGCAGCCATACAGGAGTGCTGGTGAGACCAGCACTTTGACTATCGCCGGTGACAAACTGATCATTGACTTTGCTACCCTTGGATTGGTCGACTATGTGCATCTCATGACCGAGTACCTACGCCTGTACCATAATGATCCTGAAGGTGAGTTTTACTACACCGATGATATTTCTTATGAATACAAGGGATATTGTTGCTAGCTATGGTGGAGCTAGACTAGGAAACTGAGGGGGCCATCGACACTAATTTCTTACTTAATATGCATACTTATTAATTTTAATTACCAAATTATTTATTTACTTAGTGTAGTTTTCAGTTAGCAAGGAGGGGCCATGTCGCTCTTTGGCCTACATGTAGCTCCGCCCGTGGTTGCTAGTAGTTTGAGATTCCGTATGTAAATGGATCATTGTTGTTAGCTGGATCGGGCAACATAAAGTGCTATCAACAAAGGAACCAGATAGGCCGAGATGTATTTTCCTTTTTAAAAAGGATTTAAGAAGTCGGCAAGCGATACTGACAAAATAGCAAGTTGGAACTTAATAGTCAGTTAAGCCAGACCTACTTCCAGCCCATCACCAATGCGCTTGTCATTTGAAATCAGCATTGCATCGCATCGCCTACGCAACAGTCGTGACATCATTACAACACCATCGCCTCTCCCACCAGCCACCATGCCCCCCCTGCTTGGCACCACGCTGCCCGGTGTTAGCGGCCACCCATCGTGTCTAGGGGCTTCGTGCCCACCTGTATCACCTCTGTCGTGACCCGAATTCCTTGCCTTTTGTGGTGGCAACGTTATTCCATATTGTCCCAAGCTAATTGATTTGGTTCTCATCTACCAAGATAAGGATAACATGACTTGGTGAGGATAGTGATTTGAGGCTAGCTAGGAAACCAATCTGACCCTAGTCTTCTTGGATGATTGTTCTCAAACCCTTGGCTCATGCCTCTTCTGCCTATTTGCACCACATGTCTCATCCTTGTAAATACTAAATACCAAGCTGCTTTGCCCATAAGTAGCCAAAAATGATCCTTTATTTATTGATGTTTCTTAAGAAAATGGTAGGAGTTCTACTAGATATCTATTAATGGCAAAGGATTTGCGTTGGGCATGCGTGTGTTTAACGCACCATATACACCCACCGTTTCTACCCCCACATGCATAGTCGTTTTCTTCTTCGGAGCTTCGACCTCTGGCCTCCTTCCTGGCCTCTCTCCCACCCTCAATTCCTTGGAGACCAAGGTTCCATCGGTGACCCCAGACCCTGCACCGATGACAAATCAAGCACACTTGATGACCTGTTAGTGGTTAGGGTTTCTATGTTCAGGTTTGGCATTTGATGTGTTCTCTGGCTGTAAATGAGGACGGTTTGAGGAGGCTGCGGACCAGCGGTGGTCGTAGTCGAGACGGTGGCGGGGATGCCACTTGCTAGGCGGTGGGAGAGGCCGGCTGGACAGTGCTAGCGGCAGGGGAACTAACCAATGAAGAAGAGGAAGAGGATTATAATTAGTGAGGATGGTGTTGGTGTGGGTGGATGTGTGGCATGGGCGTCGCCAAAGCGAAAGAGGGAGCGGTGGCGACAACGGAGTGTGGGAGGTTGAAGATGCAAGGGAAGGGATTTGTGCATGTAGGCTCTAAGCCTAACGTTAGCCGAGTCCTTCATTAATACATGAGGAGGCATGCATATTTTTTCTTAAACATTATATTTAAATGGTAGCACCATAAGTTATATGATATTGGTTGTAGGTTGGGTGAAATATTTCATCTAACATTAGTTTTCTTCTATTTCTTTGAGAATCCATCACATTTAAATTTTTAAATTTTCTTCTACCATCTCTCGTTGTATCTACCACGACAGTTATTGACAAGTGGCATCCATGCAAAATTATATATAGCATGTGTATTTTTTTCTTCGTTAAATGATAAATGATTTTCATTTAAGGACAATGACAAGTAGCACAGATGCAAAATCATACATCTAGTATGATGACAAGTGGCATGCATGCAAAAATCATATATGACACATGTAACTCCTCTTTTTTATTATATGGTTATAATATGCATCAAGGACAAGTGTCAAACATGCACAAATCATATACTACTGCCAACGATAAGTGTCAAACATGCAAAAATCATATACTACTACCAATATTGACAAGTGTCAAACATGCAAAAATCATATACTACTACTATTGACAAGTATCAAACATGCAAAAATCATATCCTTCTACCATTGACATGTGTCAAACATGCAAAAATCATTTATGACATCTATAAAATTCTCTTTCCTCATTAACTGATTATAAATACATGGAGTTTGTTCAATAAAAATAACAAACACAAGATTACAATAGCCATGAGCAAAACACAAGGAAATGATCATCACCTTGACAATCCGGAAGGTGAGTTTTACTACACTGATGATATTATTTTTAGGAGGACAAGAGAAATTGTCGCTAGCAGTTCGAGATTCTGTATGTAAATAGCTCATTGTTAGTAGCTAGATCAGTCTACTTAAAACACTACCGACAAAGGAACTGGTTAGACCAAGATGTCTCTTACTTCCTAAAATGGATTTAAGAAGTCCGCAAGCGGTACCGACAAAATAGGGAGTTGGAACTTATTAGGCCATTAATCACATAGCTAGGTTGATATTACATCTGTTTCAATAGATATTTTTTTGGTACAATTTTAGTGGAGCCCTTCGTATTATATACTTGGTGAATATCATATGAGACACCTATTTTTTTTAAATATATATAGGATCGAAACCGCCGGAAGAGTACACCATTCCGAGAGACAACATAATGCGTATCGTGCAACAAGTCTTACCACAAGACTCGAGGGCCAACGACAACGCTACATGGACCATGCACCAATGCATTATGCAATTCTCTTCGGTCCTCACACACGCCGCTGTGCAGGAGTGCCGGCGAGAACGGCGCAAAACTATCACCGCTGATGACCTGATCCTCAGCCTTGCTAACCTCGGACTTGCGGATTATGTGGAGCCCATGTCCAAGTATTTACGTTTATACCGTGAGAATGTTAACCAGGCAGTAGCACCGCCGGCACCGCCGATCGTGGAGGAAGAGATAGCAGTGCCACCACCATCGCTAGACCTTACGCTGCAGTTGGGCATGCCATCCACCTCGCTTGCGCCGATGCCGCCACCTGCTGCTGTTGATGAAGACGAGTGAAGTGAACTGCCCGGCCTACCGCTAGCAACTTTGAGTAGGCAGATTGCTCTAATAAATCCATGGACTGATGAACCGTGATGAAGAGAATAGGTATTTGCTTTAATTAATTCTACTGTTAAGTGATTGAGGCATTTCAGTGCCCTTTTATGTTCTAGCCTTCTAAATTTGTGTTTCAGAATAATGTTACAGCCGGCCGGGCCTTGTACGAGATTATTATTGTTGTTGAATCAAAATTTCTTTTTTATTGGAATAATGTTCCAGCTGGTAACAATAGCAATCCCCTTAATGATTATTAAGCTACTTTCAAGTCCACTGTCGTATATCTATCAATTGTGTCAGTGGTTTGCGAGAGCTCACACACGCATCACTCTTCACTCAGCAAGTCAGCAACCAGGTCCCACAAGAATGCCTCCAGCACTCCACCACAGGGTCGCGCGCAGGCATTGCAGCCGAAATCGACAGCTGACATTGCTATGGCCAGACGTGGACCTAGCTGTTGGAATTAATAATGAAATAACTTTTCTTCTCCTCCTGTGGTCCATGGGATTTTGACTTTCTCCTCCTCTATGCAACCATGCTAGCGCTGAACAAAAACTATTGGTTTTTACTTGTTCTCTCCCTTTCATATCTGTGTGAATCTACTCCTAAACCTATAGTGAGCTAGCAGCATCGACGGCCGTTGAGAACTCCCGTAGTCTACTGCTACACGACCAAGTGGCTACTGTATGGTCGGAGGACTTACAAATCTACGTATGGCTACTGTATGGTCGGAGGACTTACAAATCTACGTATGCTTGACTGCGCAGAGGACACAGAAGTAAACCATGGACACAATTGGTGTCTCCTTCGATGTGGAATACCACAACAACTTTTTTGAGATTTAATTAGTTCTATCTTATTTTAGGCCATCATCATAGTCAAATATATTGTAGTATGGTTGACATGTTTAAATGAATTTTATTTCTGAGATTTTCCCATATGAACCCTACTTATTACTCTTTCCAAGTGCAATGCGAGCCATGAAGGGATGGATGAAGAAGCACTTTGTACACATCAGTTAGCGCAATTCCAATGTATAGTTTTTATTAGTGATTTCTCGAGGAGAGAGAGGTGTAATTTAGATTCAACCATCCTAATGCATAGTTTTGAATTATAGTTTCCATAGATAAGAAAATTTAACCAGCACTTACATGCACCGGAAACAAGGAAGATCAGTTTTGGTAAAAGTTACCTTGTGACATATTATACCGCTACATCTTTACAAAGCTCCTTCAATATTCACATATCAATATGCAAATAAAATAGGCCTCGTGGCTACTTCTTTGTACTATTTTCCTTGGGCCTTGGTTGTCAGGAAAATGGGCTTATGGACATATCCTGAACGATATCCATGAGCTTATGGGCCGTTTAGCATATGCCTCGCAACCAAGACCCAAGGAAAATAGTACGAAACACTACAAAAGCAGTACGAACCAGATGGGGATAGATATCGTCATATGAAATATTATAGAACAAATAGGTTTATCCCCTTTTGTGGAATTCTCCCTTCATTGTTCATCTTCTTTCTTAGAACACTAAGATTTTAGTGCTTCTTCATCTAATTTCCTCCGGTTCTCTTCTATCTACTATCAGGTTAACATAAACAAAGAGAAAAACATGTGGTTTTTTTTATGATTTTCTCTCTACGCTACTGCAGTAAAAGACGGAGGCAGCAAGGATTGCAGGTTTTTTTATTTGTTCGGTTCAAAACAAAACGAGGAATCGATTCTTGAATCGATTTGGTCAGTTCGCTACCTCTATTGTTAAAATCTAACCGTACTCCATATTCTCTCTCGTCGCGGTTAGATTCCAGGCAACTAGAACTCCTTTAAGAAGCTTGGTTTGATTTACAAAAAAAAAAAGAAGCTTGGTTTGAGGAATTTCATTGGATATAAAATTATTCTTAAAAATTGTATTTAAATGAGCTACATAATACACGCTGCATCATAATTCATAAGTTGCAACATATGATATTGTGAAGGTTTTAGTTTGATCAAAATATTCTCTCTAATATTATCTTTATTTAATACTTTTAAAATTTACTTCAATCAATCTCGTCTTATTTCATCTACCTTCATGGCTAGTGACAAATGGCACCCATATTATATATGGTATAGATATTTTTTCTTCATTAAATGGATATCATATATGGTCACGACAAGTGGCACACATGCAAAAATCACAAATGACTGTCATGTGCAATCAAAGACAAGTGTCAAACATGCAAAAATCATATTTGACATATGCAAATTCTTTTTTTCATAAGATGATTATAATATACGATTCGTGACAAGTGTTAAACATGCAAAATCACATATGACACATGTATTTTTTTTCTTTATTAGATGGTTATAAATACATGGACTTTGTTGAATGAGAATAACAAACACAAGATTGCACAAGAGCCATGAGCAAAGCTCAAGGAAATGATCCTCACCATGACGATCCCGAAGGTGAGTTTTACTATACTGATGATGTTTCTTAGAAGGACAAGGGATATTGTCGTTATCAGTTCGAGATTCCATAAACAGTTTGTTATTGGTAGCTAGATCGGGCTACATAAAGCGCTACCGATAAAGGAACCCGGTAGACTGAGATGTCTTTTCCGTTGAAAAGGGATTTAAGAAGCCCGCAAGCAGTACCGACAAAATAGCGAGTTGAATCTTATTAGGCTGATAGTCCTCTTAACAATCGATTATAAAACACATAGCTTGGTCATTGATATTTCATAGTTTTCAATTTTAGTTCGATTTTTTTGAGCTCTTCGTATATGATATTAGACATCTGATTCTTTTTAAATATCTGCAGGATCAAAACCACTGGAAGAGTACACTATCCCAAAAGCCACCATCACTCGTATCATGCGCCGAGCTCTCCCACAAGATTCAAGGATCACTAGCGGCGCCAAGAAGACTATGGACCAATACGCCGTGCAATTCTGTGCGGCTTTCACACAGGCGGCCATGCAAGAGTGCCATAGAGACCGGCGCCTGACTATCACCGCCGATGACTTAATCGCTAGCCTTGCTACACTTGGATTCGCTCACTTCGTGCAGCCCATGTCCGAGTTTCTACACTTGTACCGCGAGAACATTAACCATCAGACTGTAGCACTGCCAGCACCACTGGCACTAGCCATGGAAGAAGAGATGGCAGCGCCACCACCTCCGCCATCGCCGGATCTCACATTGCAGTTGGGCCTGCCATCCGTGTGTGACGTCACAGAGCTGACGCCTCATACTGAAGTGTATGCGCTCTGGCCTGGAGGAGCACCGGTGGCGGCCGGCACCTCGCTGCCGCTTGTTGCTGATGACGAAGACGATGAGTGAAGTGTGAACTGCCCGGCCTGCAGTAGGCTTGCTCTAATGAACCCATGGACTGATGCACCATGCTGATGACAATAAGTATTTGCTTTAATTATTTCTAGTGTTAAGTGAATGAGGCATTTCAGTGCCCGTTTTATGTTCTAGCATTCTAAATATTGTGTTTCAGAATAATGTTTCAGTCGGACTTCGTACGATATTGCTATTGTTGTTGAATCAAAATTTCCTTTTCTATTGGACTATAATGTGCAACTAGTAGCAATATAAATCTTGTTCCTTACTGTTTAAATAAGGTATCAAGTTTTAATACTGCAAGTTCACACACGCATCACTCTTCACTCCGCAGGTCAGCGACCGCCTAGTACCCTGGTCCCACGAGAACACTTCCAACCCACCACCACGACGTCGCAGGCATTGCTTCCGAAATTGACAGCTGACGTGGGCCAGATGTGGGACTAGGTGTTAGAATTAATTAACAAAATAACTTTTCTTCTTAGCTGTTTTTTAAATCATTCTTAGCTGTTTTTTGTTTGGTAGCTACACATAAAAAACAGCGTGGGCCCATGGTATTCTGACTTTCTCCTCCTCCGCATAACCACACCCTAGCACCCAACAAACTATTTGTTTTTACTCATTCTCCCCCTTACATATCAGTGGGAATATACTCCTAAGCCAAGTCAGCAAGCAGCGGCGATGCCTGTTGAAGTGGTTGTTGTATGATCGGAGGACTGACAAATCTGTGTATGCCTGACTGTGCAGAGGACGGAGAAGTAAGCCATGCACACAATCGGTGTCTCCTTCGATATCGAATACCACTACAACATTTTTAAGGTTTAATTAGTTCTCTCTTATTTTAGGTTCACCATCACAGTCAAATACAAATATATTGTAGTATGGTTGACATGTTTAAACGAATTTGATGCTGAGATTTTCCTGTATCATATTACTCTTTCCTGCGAGTTATGAAGGGGTTGGAGAAGAAGCACTTTGTACACATCGTTTAGCGCAACTCCAATGTATAGTTTCTATTAGTGATTTCTAGAGGAGAGAGATGTCTAATTTAGACTCAACCATCCTAATGTGTAGTTTTCAACAATAGTTTCCAAAGAGAATACAGTTCAATTAGCACTTACATGCACTACAAACAAGGAAGATCAGTTGTGGTAAAAGTAACCATGTGACATAATATACTGCTAAATCTATACAAAACCTTCAATGTTCACGTATCAATGTGCAAACAAAATACTCCAGTAACAAGGGTGTGTTTCTTCGTTGCTTACCATAGAAAGCTTTTTTCCTTTGTCTCTAGCCTATCTCCAAATCACACATGTATATAATTAAGAAAATCAGTTGCTAGCCATCTCATCCTAGCCATCCATAGCACCATGCTCTACTACTAGTTCACATCTTCTCTACCATCATCTCAGATACCAACCACCTCATGCACTTGCATCACCCGAGCACACATGGGGTAAATCATCATGTCAGTGTCTTCAATTTTCTTGAAGGTAAATCATTGGCGCTAAGTATTGGTAACCTTGGCAAGATGGTGCAGACCCTTCTTTTGTAGTTGTGTCAGACTCACTTGATTTTGTGTTCTTGATTGGAACCACTAGTGATAGCAAAAATGGGTCCAAGGGAAGGCAATATGTTATTGACTGTAGGCTGATCTTGTTGGTTTTCGTACTTGATGGCGGTGAACGATTTGAGTGTTGTTGTTCTGGGTGATGTGGCAAAGACACAACCACTGACTGACTAGGATAGTGGGTGTAGTTTGAAGCTGCAGGCCGGCACCAAATGTGTGTTCTGGATTGTTGTTGGGTGAATGGGATTACTGTTCACCGGTGATATGCCACGAAAACCCTGACCCCCTCTACCGACATGGGGGGCTTGCTCTTTGTTGTAGCTCTGGCTTTGTTCTCGGGGGTTTGTTCTTGTCTTGGCTTGTCTAACCAGTTTCTCCTTGGTGGTTGTTGATGGTGCGAAAGAAGTTTGCATTTCATTGGGCTAGGGGTTGAGGTTGCCAAGGTATATTTTGGCGCCCTGTGTGCTTTAGTTGCATGACATTTCTCGTCTCTTGTAGTCTGTGTCATAGTTGGCGCACTCATTCATGAATTCAAACAATTCAATAATGGACTCTAGAGGTGACCTTACAAAATGTGTGGACACTGTACACCTATGGCTAGGCTCTCAATTGACACCATGATGATAGTTTCTTATGGGATATTGGGTGCTTGGGCTTTGAGCTGGATGAATCTTTTCAGATAATGAACTAAGAGCTCATCATCTTGATGTATGTAATTCACGAGACCTCTGGTTGTCTTTTATTTTGTCTCTTAACCTTGTAAGGTGGCGAGTCATTACTACAAAAAAAGCTTTACCGTGGCGGGCAAAAAAGCTTAACTGTGGCGGTTTTACCAACCGCCACAGATCTAAAGTCACGGTAAATGATCTATTTACCGAGGCGGTTTGTTGCCTGTCACGGTTAATAAAATAAAAAAAACAAAAAAGAGCAAAGCCCATAGCCTAGACCCATATGGGCTCGGATCCGCTGCTGCGGTGGCGTCGCCGTGGTGCTCGTCGCCCGATCCGTCGCCGGTGAAGCTGGATCCGCCCTCCCCGCACACGCCACCACCCTAGATCCACCGCGCCGCCGCCCCAGATCTGGAGGAGCTCCAAGGAGGCTACCTCGCGACGTTCATGCCACCACCTTGGTTGGATCCACTGCAGGGAGGCCAGATCCAGCCACCATGCCACCGGATCCGGTCTCCATCATGTCACCGACCACTAGTTGGAGGAGCTTGGAGGAGGAAGCTGCTCGATGGTGGAGGAGCGCTGCCACGCTCGCGCCGCCGTGGCCAACCTTGTGACGTCCACACCGTCGCCGCCCTCCTTGCCTCGCCATG
Organism: Microstegium vimineum; assembly: GCA_022036555.1. Lineage (NCBI taxonomy): Eukaryota > Viridiplantae > Streptophyta > Magnoliopsida > Poales > Poaceae > Microstegium > Microstegium vimineum. The sequence continues at coordinate 3,901,639 of CM039126.1, read as the reverse complement.
CCATCTTGGCGGGATCCACCGCGGGGAGGCTGGATCCGGTCTCCACCACGCGCGTCGGCCACCGGTTGGAGGAGCTTGGAGGAGGCCGGTGGAGGAGCACGAGCGAGGGGAGCACTGCCACGCCTGCACTGCCGCCGCCGCTCGCTTCACCTCATGTCAGTATCAGGATGGGAGAAAGAGAGAGAGAGAGAGAGAGAGAGGAGTGGAGTGAGGTAGATGGAGACAGGAGAGGGAGAGGGGGTTTCGTGAGATGGAGACGACGGCTTGTGAGAAAGAGAGAGAGCCACGAGTAGTTAGGGTTTTCATTTTGTATATATATATATATATATATATATATATATATATATATATATATATATATATATATATATATATATATGCTTTGATCGGTTTGGGCCAAGCGGGCTTTCTTATGGGCTCGGCCTTTTAACCGAGGCGAGCCTCTTTTAGGCAACCACCATCGTAAATAGTCCTATTTTATCAGACGAGCCTTGTACAAGTAACCGCCTCCGTTAATCCCTCGATTAACCATGGCTGTTTGTAGGCCTGCCTGCCACGGTTAAAAAAATGAAAACGCCTCCTAAAAGATCTTTTGTAGTAGTGAGTAGCTTAGTTTTGATTTGACTCCATGATTGTATAAAGAATGGTACGCCAATCATGAGAGACACCTTCGACCGCCATAATGAATGACTTCACTGGAGCTAGGGCATCACCACCTTTATATTACAACCATCTTGTTGTTGGCTAAGAATTCCTTGGCTTGGACTGACCATTGAAGGGAGTGATGCACAAATTGTAATTTGGCGGTCAAGGATATTCCTACAATTTTCTAGACAGCGGGGAGGTACAATCCTACATTGGCAGTCCCATGATTTTGCTCGCCATTGATTGTGCTATGGGACAAAACCTCCATAGTCCTCCTTAGGGTCTTCGATGTCATTTTATCTCAAGAGTGTTCAATATCCTTGTCTCTATTTCTTACATGTTGGGCTTCTTTCAGTGATGCGCTTTGTTTTTGGCTGTTATCTATTTTAGTAGTTGTTGCTGTGTTGCTCCAACATTTGACTTCTTGATAGAACTCTTCTAGCTTCCTCAATGCCATGGCCTGTCGTTGGACCATTAGATCTTTGTCTTTATCTTCATCAGATGGTAGATCCTAGACATGTCCTTCTAGCGTTTTTGGCTTGTTGGTGGTCTAACATAGTTTCGCCGGGTGGAACTTGAGTTGCCATGGTTTTGCCAGGTGGAATTTGGGACGTGGCTACAACCTTAGTTGCCTTTGATGGGATCACTAGTTTCTGTTCGTGTCTCCACTACTTTTCTTGGGACCATGGAAGGTTTAAACGAGAACCAAGGTGAGTGTCAATGTTGTTCTTGACTGACATCTTCGAATGTCGGTGCGCTATCGAGCTACCAGGACCATGAGGAAAAAGAGGATGAATGGCAAAGATAAAAGCAAAGGGAAAGTAGCAAAGCTCGCTATGATAACAATGAAAGTTGCCCTTCATCCTCATTTACAATAACCCCTGGAGACACAAATTACAATCATCTGTGGACATTGCATGAGACCAAATGACCCTCGCTCCCGCCCGTATCCAAAGCATATCCTCAAGGTGAAGGGCAATCTGGTCAAATCTTCACTCAAAACCTTAAAAAGCACCCAATAACCCCCAACATGTGGGGACTGTTTGGTCTAACATCGCTCTTTGACATAGCTGTTGTTCATCTTGTTAGGTGTCTGGCCATTTCACTTGCACCCCCATTCGTCAGTAGCCACCTTGGTGTCGCTCTCACTTCACCGTGTGGCCCTTTGCCCTCATCTAGTTTGAAAAGTCGTCCAATCCTTACCTCCCGCTTGGTCATCTGGGAGAAGCTAATAACGAACACCCACTATTAAAAAAAGGCAAGTACACGACGTGATGATGATATGAACGTTTGCGGCAATAAGTGAATGGACGATGAGAAGTGAATAGAGGGGGCGGAAGAGGGTGAAGCCTCTGCCAACAAGTGGCACACATGCAAAAATCATATATTAGATGCTTGACAAGTGGCATACATGCAAAAATTATAAATATGACATCTGTCTATTAATTATACGGTTATCATATACGATCAACAACAAGTGGCAAATATGGGCCGGTCAGATGAGTAGTAGGACAAAGATCTTTTGGCGACGGCGACGACTCCCGCATATGACGGAGGGGCGATTGGGCGATCTTTTGGCGACGGCGGCGACTCAACTGAGGGTTTGAGGCGGACTGCAGATCACGCGCATGGAAGGAGTTCGATTGAGGATGCGAGGGCTCTTCTCCCTCGGCGTCTCGTTGGCTGGCTTGGCTGGCCGCATTGAGTCACGGCAGAACCCAATTTTGGGTCTGACGGGGGCTTCCAATCCTGGCAACGTCCTTGCCAGGGACTCTCTGATTGATGGAAGGAAGTTGGGATTTTGCCGGACTCCTCCGATGGCTGATGTTCTGATATTTGACGGCAGATGGGGATCCAATCGGATCCGATCCAGGGGCTCGAGCGGCTACCCCCAAACCGTGGTAAATTCTAACCTTCAGTATATAATCCCGTGGTACGACTCCTCGTCCCCATACCTTGCGTTGCTGGCTCATACTATCGGAGGTGGGGGTGAAAAGGGATCTCCGGTGAGGAGATTACCCACCCGAAGCCTCTGGTTTGGGAGCGGCTTTCTTGGGTGGTGGACTGGGGTGTGGGGTGAAGGCACAACTATGGCTGTGGAGGCGAGCGAACATGAGGTGCTGGTGCAGGAAAGTCAAAAAACCTTAGGTGGAGGGGCGGTGTCTTCAACGGTGGACCTGATCAAAACACAAATTCAAGAAGTAGTAGATGGAGATCCTAACATCGGTGCAGGCTCACTGTCCCTGATGCTAATGAACAAGCAATCAGATCAGAACTCGGAGGACGGAGACGACGAAGAGTTTGATCCAGACGCGGGTGATATTGGGGCCAGGAAGTGGCTTGGTATAGCGTGCTTCTACTCTGGCAAACCCTACAATGTGAAGACTCTCTTTACAGAGATGAGCAGGGCCTGGGGCATCCAAGAGACTATGGAGGCACGACCACTAACTGAAAATAGGTTTGTGCTAGAATTTGATTCAGAGAAACTACTCAAGTTTGTCACCAATGGAGGTCCGTGGCGACACAAAGGCGATGTTGTGATTGTGGTGCCATATGATGGCTTTAAACGCCCATCTGAGATCATCATTGACAAAATAGGTTTGTGGGTGCAGTTTCACAATGTTCCCATTCACCTGATGACAAAGGCGTTTACAGAGGCTTTAGCGAAGAAAATCAGTCCGGAAGTTGTTAAAGTTGTGGATCCAGTGGGAGTTTTCTTGCGTGCCCGGGTGATGTTCCCGTTGGAACAATGTTTACATGGTTTTGTTGAGAAGAAAGTTAAGGGACAGGGATTGCTGAAGTTTAAAGTCCAATATGAAAACGTCCCCAACTTCTGTTTCTTATGTGGCCGCATTGGCCATGATGCGGAAGAATGTCTTGATGAGCATGTTAACAGGCTTGTGAAGAATTATGGAGTATGGCTGCGCCCTTCACCTGTCCACAAGGATGAGGGCAAGAAAATACAAATCCACCCAGTGAGCAAGACAACAAGGTTCCTAAACTTTTCTGGCGAACAGAGAGATAAGGTTTTAGCTGTTGTTTCGAGCGCCTCCACTCACTCCCACTATGGGGCACCGAGGGATGAGTTGGATACACAACTACGTTTGGGCCTGAGACATGACAGGGCGGGCAACCTACTGCACAAGTCTGTACCAGGAACGGTGGACGCTGGCAAGAACATAACAGCAGCTACGGAGGATCTAGCCAAAGGGGTGTATGATGTGGTGGTGAATCCCACTTCCCCGAAGATCACTACGAATCCCTTGTTTGGAGAGGGGCCAGCTAGTAGTGGTGAGAATCTGGGATTAGACAACGTGGAACATATCAATGAGAAAGTGTCTGGTCTCGACTCTTTCATGGGCTCCGGGGATACTTCGGTGGCTACGTCGCAGAGGGAAGAAGAGAAGACGTTGAAGGCCCTGTCCATGGCTGAGAAGCTCCAGCGGGACAAGAACATGAAGGGCAGTCTTGGTGTTGAGAGCAAAGGCATCAGCAAAGCAGGGGAAAAGCATGGGAAAAATAAGAAAGCATCTCCAGCTAAGATCCTAGACTCTCTGAAGCTGGTGCAAGGCAATCGGGGGAGTACCACCCCCCATTAGCAGATGGAGGTGGACACAGAAGAGGCATCGGTGGATCTGGATGTGAACATGCTCTCGCCAGCGAAGAAAGGAAAGCTCCAACATGAGGTTGGTTCCCCCCTGACGGGTCCTCAGGATGAGGCCCATCAGGCGAAATGATTGCGCTAGCCTGGAACTGTCGGGGGATGGGGAACTCCCGAACAGTTCAGGAACTTTGTGGCTTTGTCCACTTGTATCACCCCAAAATTGTTTTTCTTTCAGAAACTAGAGTTAGCGCGTCGAGAGTCAGTAATTTGAGATGGAGACTAGGTTTGCATCATTGTTTACCTATAGATAGTGTTGGTTTAAGTGGTGGAATAGCTTTATTTTGGGATGAGTCTGTAGACGTTACCCTGCTGTCCCAGGGGGAATGTCATATTGATGTGCTTATAAAAGAGTCACCTGAGCTTGCTCCATGGAGAGGCTCATTTGTGTATGGTGAGCCCCGCGTCAAAAATAGGCCGTATGTGGAATTTGATTCGTGATCTCTGTGGGGTTTGGGACGGCCCATGGCTGGTTATGGGGGATTTTAATGAAGCCATGTGGCAACATGAGCATGTTTCAAAAAACCCCAAGGCCAGAACGCCAAATGATGGATTTTAGAGAAATTTTAAGCCACTGTGATTTATATGATTTGGGTTTTATAGGAATGCCATGGACGTATAATAACAACCGTGTTGGAGCTGCAAATGTTCGCGTTTGTTTGGACAGAGGAGTCGCAAACACTGAATGGACTGACATGTTCCCGGAGGCCAATGTTCAGCACATCTGCACGGCCAGATCAGACCACAAGGCCCTGCTGCTACGGGTGCAGGATGATGGTCAACGCGTGAATGGTAGCAAGAAATTCAGGTATGAAATTATGTGGGAAACATCGGTAAGCTTAAACGCCACTGTAGAAACCACTTGGAATAATTGTGCTGTAGGAAAGGATCTTGGAGATGTAACCATGAACCTTCAGAGAATGTCAGCTGCTTTGAAAGCATGGAGCAAGGATAATTTTGGCAATGTTACTAAAAGGATTGAAGAGCTACGGACTGAGCTAGAGCAGCTTGAAGGCGACGACCCAGTCCAGCGTCAGGCGGAAATTCTTGCGACTAAGGCCCAACTGGATGAACTGCTCTACAGAGAAGAGATGATGTGGCTGCAGTGGTCGCGTATCTCATGGCTAAAAGAAGGGGATCGTAACACAAGATATTTCCATCGTAAGGCTAGATGGCGTTCTAAGAAAAACTGGGTACGCAAGTTACAGAAGGATGATGGCTCCTAGTGCTACAACAAGGATGAGATGGCAGGTATGGATGCTCAATATTTCTCGAACTTATTTACAGCTGATGTCTCGGTGGTTCCAGATGAGGTTATCGATCTCTTTGAGCCAAAGATCACGGAGGACATGAATGACTCTCTATGTAAGGAATTCTCATCAGAAGAGATTGGGGATGCTCTTTTCCAGATTGGTCCACTTAAGGCACCGGGTCTAGATGGTTATCCCGCCTGTTTCTTCCAACGTAATTGGGGCCTCATCAAGGAGGATGTTATCTCAGGGGTTCTGGAATTTTTCAAAACAGGAATCATGCCAGAAGGGGTTAACGATACCTGCATCATTCTTATACCCAAAGCAGCACACCCGAGTAAACTTCAGGAATTTAGACCTATAAGCCTATGCAATGTGATCTACAAGGTTGTCTCTAAATGCTTGGTAAATCGCCTGAGACCCCTGTTACAAGATATTATATCCCCTAGCCAAAGTGCTTTCATCCAGGGCCGTATGATTTCTGATAATGCTTTGATTGCTTTTGAGTGCCTGCACTCGATTAGTACTAACTCGGATGACAGGGGTTCCTTTTGTGCATACAAACTGGATTTATCCAAAGCGTATGGCCGTGTGGATTGGGGCTTTTTAAACAAAGTGTTGCTGAAACTGGGCTTTCAAAGCGAATGGGTACAACGTGTCATGTGTTGTGTGACATCTGTACGCTACTCGATCCGCTTCAATGGGTTGCAGTCGACAACCTTTGCCCCGTCACGTGGTCTTCGCCAAGGTGATCCCCTTTCTCCATACCTTTTCCTGTTTGTCGCTGATGGCCTCTCTCAGTTGATTAATAGGAAAATTAGAGATGATTCTCTAAAGGAGCTAAGGATATGCAGAGGAGCGCCTGGTATTTCTCACCTCTTATTTGCAGATGACACTCTATTATTTTTCCGAGCAGTAGCAGATCAAGCAGAACAGGTGAAGGATATTCTTGCCTGCTATGAACGTTGTACAGGTCAGCTACTAAATCCAACGAAGTGCTCTATAATGTTCAATCCAAAGGGCAAGCAGACCAGGAGGAAGTGACTAGCATTCTAGGGGTGCAAGTGACCCAGTTTGATGCTAAGTATCTGGCCTACCCACAGCGAGAGGACGCATGAATAAGAGTAAGTTCCAATCTATCAAGGAAAAATTGGGTAAGCGCCTTTTGGATTACTCTGAGAAGTGGATGTCGTCTGGGGCAAAGGAGGTGTTAATTAAATCGGTTGCTCAAACTTTGCCTACATATATCATGAGTGTTTTCCAGCTCCCTCTTACTCTTTGCGATGAATTAACGAGTATGATTCGTGATTTTTGGTGGGGCTCAGAGAAAGGTAAAAGGAAGATGGCCTGGTTGGCCTGGGACAAAATGATACTCGAGAAGTGCTGGGGTGGCCTTGGCTTCAAAGATCTCCGAATTTTTAATCAATCACTACTGGCTAGACAAGCATGGTGACTGATCATTTATCCTGAGAGCCTTTGTGCTCAGCTCCTAAAAGCCCGGTATTACCCACACGGCCATTTGCTCGACACAACTTTCTGCTCTAACCCTTCCTCTACATGGCAGACTATTATGCATGGTTTAAACCTCCTCAAGAAGGGCATTATATGGAGAGTCGGTGATGGCAGACAAATTCGCATTTGGAGAGACCCCTGGATACCCAGGGAATTTTCGCACAAGTTAATATCCAGACGGGGAAGATGTTGACTCCATTGGGTAGCTGATCTTCTCGATGCTGAAGGGTGTGACTGGGACTACAATAAACTTCATGGCCTTTTCTGCCCAGCTGATGTTGATGCTATATCTAGGATCAGACTGCCAGCTAGGAGATTTGAGGACTTCGTTGCCTGGCATCCAGAGAAAACCGGAATGTTCTCGGTCCGTAGCGCTTACAACCTGGCACTGATGGAGCGGTTTAGAGAGGATGACTTATCGTGCAGCTCGAACCCCATGGGTGAAAGGAAGTTATGGAATAATTTGTGGAACAGTGATGCGCCGCCCAAGGTCAAGATCTTTGGCTGGAAACTAAGCAACGACATCCTTCCAACAAAGAGTAATAAATGGGCGAAGATCAATGTTGATGGTTCGTACCAAGAGCAATCGGGTGCAACTGGAGTTGGGGTTATTGCTAGGGATGACAACGGTGCCGTTCTTTTCACGGCCTGGAGGTTCTACGAGAAGGGTGCTAGCGTGCCGGAAGTGGAAGCTCTAGCATGTATCGAGGGCCTGCGATGGGCACATCATTGGGGTTTCTCTCAGATAATTCTTGAGTCGGACTGTGCTAGAATCAAGCGGACACTAACCTGCAGTGTCCCCGATAGATCAGAGGTGGAACCAGTCATTAAGGAGGCAAGAGGCTAGATGCGTTTGATGCGGGAGTGCATCATCTCCCAAGTGAAGAGAGACGGTAACAGTGTGGCGAATGATTTAGCTTTATATGCTAGAAGATGTAAACATACTGCAGCATGGTTGGGTCAAACTCCTACGTGTGCCTTGAACTCACTAAATGCCGATTGTAATCAGCCTATTACTAGCTAATAAAGCCCTCTCTTCACTCGCAAAAAAAAACAAGTGGCAAACATGCAAAAATCAAATATGACATGTGTAACTTTCTTTCTTCACTAGATGATTTTAAATACATGCACTTTGTTCAATGAATAACAAGCACAAGATTACAAGCGCCATGAGAAACACGGCAACAAATGATCATAACTACCACGACCTTGAAGGTGAGTTTTTCTACCATGATAACCTTGAAGGATTTAAGAAGCTCAAAAGCAGTAAAAAAATAGCGAGATCAAACTCATTAGGTTCAATAGTTTTTTTTGTGCAATTTTAGACAATCAGAAAACACATAACCAGGCTGTTGATTTACATCTGGTTCAATAGTTTTTAGTGCAATCTTAGTGGAGCTCTTCGTATAATTGGTCAATATGATATGTGGCAGTGAGGCACCTAATTGTGGACTTTGCTAGCCTCGGATTGATCAACTATGTGCAGCCCATGTCGACTACCTACGCTTGTACCATAAGAACATCATTAACCGGCAGGCTGTAGCACAGCCAGCAATGCTGGTTCCTCTGGCCCCGACCGTGGAGGAAGAGATGGGACCGCGGCCATTGCCGGATCTGACTCTGCAGTTGGGCTTGTCATCCATGTCTGACGTCACGGAGAAGGAGCCTCAGACTGACGTGTATGCGGTGTGGCCTGGATGAGGATCTGCAGAACCGGGCACCTCGCTGGCGCCGATGCCGCCACCCTGCTGCTGCTGAAGACGAGTGAAGTGAACTGCCCGTCTTGCTGCAGACTGCAGCTGGCAACTTTGAGTAGGCTTGCTCTCAGTGGCGGAGCCAGAAATGAAATCTAGTTGTGACGAACCTATCACTACTCATTTATATATATATAAAAATATAATCATAGAATATGCAACGCCGCAACCACGCAAACTCAGCGAATGGCGAATGCGAATCGCCTAATCGGCAGCTGCGCGTCCGTCCATCTTCCGTCCGGGCGTTGGGTGCGGCGTCGTGGCGTATCGGCCGCGTCGACGTCTCCTTCTCTTCAAGATTTGCGATTAAGGCCACTAGCCACATCTCTCAACTTGGTCTGATGGGCTGGCCGCTTGGCCCAATAGCAATAGGCCAATACGTTGAACTGTTGAAGACCCAACATGTGGACAGACTTCGTCTTCTTCCTCGTGTTGATAGTTCGACGAACTGCTCCATCAGTCCATGACCATGACGCTTGCTGAGGGGTCGCCGCCGGCGAGGTATGGCGGCCGCCGTACCTCGCCATACTGAGCCACTGCTTGCTCTAATAAACCCATGGACAGATGGACCATGATGATGAGAATAAGTATTTTCTTTAATTCATTATCTGAAAAAAGTATGTGCTTTAATTAATTCTGACTGTTAAGTGAACGAGCATTTCAGTGCCCTTTTCTGTGTTGTACTATTCTAAATACGGTGTTTCACTCCACCCGGTCTTTGTAGGAGATTGCTGTTGCTGTTGAATCAAAATTTTCTCTTGTACTGGAATGTGCAACTAGTAGCATAATATATCTTGTCCCTTATTGTTTACAGCTATCAAGTTCTAATACTTGTGCAAGGCAGTCAAGTGATAGCCAGATTTACAATTCAAAGAGACACCAAAAAATATGACATTATTGGCGTACTCACACGGTTCATATTTTTTAGATGAAAGGATAGAAATCCGGCTTCTATATCCTCACTTGGATATACACATGCATAGTTTACATAAGCCTTTAGACTCAGCCTCAGAATTGAGGTATACAAAAAGCAAACAAGAAAGACTAAACTTCGTCGCCACAGAGACAGAATGCTGGCTTAAGGCGTGGATGGCCGGCCACGCAAGCCCTGCAAAGCACCAGCGCTTCTAGATCCGCGGTCAAGGTGGCCAGATCCGGCTTAAGGAGCACCTGATTTGATGGAGAACGCCGATAACAAGCCGGTGTCGGCGCCACATCTCACCATTGCCAACTCGAGAAGTCAGACATCAAAGGAGAGACAAGAGATTATTATGCAACTCTCCTTTGATCAGTCTGACCGAGATGGCAGTTCAACGGCGTTGCACCTGCTAGTTTGACGTCCTGATGGCAGTCTTGATGGCAGTCGCAGTGGTGTTTGATGTGAAGCATGCCAGTTTGTCACAATAACGGTCGAGTCTGAATATATATATTGACTATATTTTCCAAATTTTTTCTAGTTTGCAAAAATTCGGGTTTAGTTTGGAACCATGGCTGACACCTACAGTGCGATGTGATTATGATTTCCATTTTTTCAGTTTGCAAAATTTTATACATGTCCGATCCGACAAGCAGCAGTACCAATTAATTTGCCCTTGACGTGCGGCCGGGGAGCTTTGAGGCGAATCATGGTGTCGAATATATGAAGGGTGTTAATTATTATAATAAAAAAGTTAACTCCACCTCTTATGTCTAGCACAAACCACAAAGCCACTGCATATTTGCAGCACTCGTGGCATCCATGTAAATATGGTTGAGCTGCTGTGATGGTACGTGGTGGGAGATAGACAAGGGATGAACTGCCTTCGCTGGTCTGAACTCTGAACTCCCTGCCGTCCACTGTGTTACCCAGGAAGGATCGATGCTTCCCTGCCGTCCACTGTGTTACCCAGGAAGGATCGATGCTTGCCAGCGGCGAGACAGGCAAAAGGGAGAAAAGGAACAGTCGATCTATTACTTGATTCCAATATCCTTTTACACAATCAAATATATCTGGACACCACAATGTGAAGTTTGGCTCCAACCGGTAGCTAGAGTTGATATGTGCATGCCACGTCTCCAATGCACTCTATGACTTGGAACGGTCCATATATAGAACTTTAATTTAGCCCGAGATTACTGCGACCGCGCATACATCCATGGAGAAGTGACTAGAGATGCTTGGAATGATGAATTATAGCAGAATTCAGCCCATGGCGGCCATTGAAGCTAGCTCGATCCTAGGTCAGACAACGCAAATACTCACTCTGTTCCAAATTATAAGTCGTTTTGACTTTTTTGGTTTATCCATATTGCTATGTATTAGAATATTATTATATCTAGGTACATAGCAAAATGGATGTACCAAAAAAATTAAAGCGACTTATAATTTGGAACGGAGGAAGTACGGATACTGATCTTGTTTGTGGCCTACGATTAGCCATCCATTTGAGGGTGTGGAATGCCGAAGGCATGTGGAACTGGACACCTACTAGCTAGGCTAAATAACTCATGCCAAAAATTACTTGTGAAAATTAAAGTAACCCGGGGACTCGGCCTATATATATCTTTTATTTATTGGTTTTATTCCGAGAAAAGTAGTGACACACGCCTTACAACAGGTATTTCATCATACATGCATGTATATATCTAGTAATTCTTTTATTCTAGTTTAGCGATTTATTTAAGCATGCATATGGATATAGTGTGATCACTGATCACTAGGTAGCACACACATGCATAGCCTTCCGAACCACACGTTCCCCATAGACGACCTTCTTGTATTTGGCAGTGCCACCAGTTTTCTCCTTGCAGAACTCCGCAGGCTCTATGGCAGCATCGAAATTTGTCTGCACAATTGGTTACAACTTTCAGACAGAAATGACAAAGAGAGGTAATTAAGAGGGGGGTATTAATATATACATGTATTACCTCGTAGAAAAACACGGCAGATACACGGCTACAAAGGGAATTGTTGATGACTCTATGAAGCTTGGGCTTATAAATTCCATTCGAGTAGACCTAAAATGAAACACAATAATGATCAGTAACTAATTATGCAACCTACTAGCCATTTATATGTTCAGAAAAATAATCGGTGAGCAATGAAGGGGGTAGGAAAGTAAAACTAATTGGCAAATTAAAGCAAACCTCGAGCATGTCACCAATGTTGCAAACAAAGGTTCCAGGAATAGGCATGGCATGTATCCACTTGCCAGAGTGGTTTTGAACCTGAAATTGCATGCATTATCAAAGACTTTATGCAGATCGGCTACTACAAGAGAGAGACCAAGGGAGGGACAAATGGTAATAGATTATACTACATACAAAGGTTATACAAAGGGCGAAGAAGGAAACAAGTACCTCAAGGGCACATATATCATCAGCCTGGTTAACCAGTGCCAGAAGCCCTGTTGTTTTCAATCTAATCAGGTTAACAAAATAAGCAACAGGACAAAAAATTCAGCATCGAAAGATGTACTGACCGTAATCAGTGTGAGCCCCCCTGATGATGAATTTGTATTAGGACGACGCATGAAAGCACCAAAAAAAATTGTGAGATGTATCCACGGCCTAGAAAGCACAAATTTCGGGACACTATATAAAATTAAGTAAGAGAAAATGGCCAACATATTTTTCCTTACATTCCAGTATCAGTGCGTTTCTCTTCTGGAACATCAGTTGAGACAGGATAGCTAATCAGCCTCATTGGACAATAAGGGTCTCCTGCTACTGTCCCCTCAAATGCATCAACTGGCCCTCCCAATGCTAATGCTATACCCCGCATGATCTTCCTTGAAAGATCTGTAGTAGTATGAAAGAGCGAGATAAACACCTACCTAATGTGTCGAGTGATGAGAACAAGAGAACGATTTGAGTACAGTCAAAATGTGAACCTTTAAGGAGACTGCTATAGTTTTCCAGAATTAACTTAGAATTTGATAGATATTGAGGCCTGCAAGAAAACTAATTGATTAGGTTGTTTGCTAGAAATAAGAAAATTCTTGTTTTCATTGCACGTGACCATGCATGGGTAGAGACTAGCAACACTGAAACGTTACATGATCTAAAGGTTCTATTTCCTAGAGTCAACATCTTTAAACCTAGGCTTCACTACGTACTACATAAAGGATTTTAGGAGAATGCTCCCTAACTAATAGAGGCGGGAATTTTGTGAAGCCGTCTCTGTTAATCATTTACATACAGAGGCAGATATGCTACAGTGACCGTCTCTAGAAATTGACTATTAACAAAGGTGGATGCATGTCTTTAGATGGATGTCTCTGTTAAATGATTAATTGAAATATCTGCCTTTAAAAATAACTATAAAAATCATAACTTTTTCATATGAACTTAGATGAAGACCAACTTTATACCATAATTATAACTCGACATAATCTGTAATTTTGTACTTGATAAATTTGTTATTACTTGTTGATAGTCCCAAAAAATCATTTTAAACTCTTATTAGATTGTCAAATTTAAATATTGTAAGTTTCAAACTACATTGGATGTTGCATCATCCATACAATAGTTGTAGCTAGTACCCAATATGATCTAAACTTCGTAGTTAACAAGTTATTAATTATTTAACAGAGACATCCATCTTAATTGTTAGCAGTTATTAATCATTTAACAGAGACATCCAACTTCGTAGTTAGAATAATTTTAAACTATCCTATATCAAAATTGTAGATCTCAAAACTTTGTTGTTGAAAGATTTTACATTTGAAATCAGTTAGCAGCTAAAACTTTCAATGCAAGATTACAAATTACTGATAAAAAAGACAGTGTCATATGTTAAATAAGTTTAACTTTAGTATAAAGTCAAAGTGAACTATAATTGAAATGGAGGGAGAAGTATTTAGTTATCTTGAAGCTGAACCTATTTAATCTTTTATAATACCTTTTTCATATCAAGATTGTTGTAGGTGCTGCACAACATTAAAAAACTAGCCATTAAAAACAAAAGCATATAGCATGCACTTCTAGATACGCATTTGTGTCAAATATCAAAGAGGTAAGTTAGAATTTGGAACAATACCACACGTTAGATCCTTCAAGTAGTTTACCAAGATCTCCATATTGACCAGGTATAACTGGAGCCAAGTACTGCCATTATTGTGATCTTGATTAATTTATTAGATCATAACTGTATAGCTTGTCAAAAAAATGAGATATTATTTGACAACTCACATTAATTGCTTCGTGCATATCACAATTTCCTGAGGTAATATGCTGACCTAGTCTTTGATATCCTCTAAAAAAGATGAATTACCATAATCAAATACAAACTCATAATGTATAAGGACACATCAGGCATTTTTAACCGCCACACACCTATATCCACTATCAGGTGTCATCTTAATCTTCATTTTTTCCTCATAAGGAAGCTGAAAGATTTGCTTTGCCACGTCCCTAACTTCCCTCATTAACAAATCACAGATTCCATGACCTTTCTGTTAACAAAGTGTTGTAGATAGAATTTAGTCACCTTGCTTAGATTTTGATAAACTCCTAGTCAGCAAGCAGCATAACTTGACTACATAAATATTTAAGTCTTTTTTTTCCATTCATAACAAATAAATATAATTCATCGCAAAAAACAAATAAATATAATCAACTGTATTTTCAGAACTAAACATCAGAATTCAATGCAATATAAACATGCATTAGTGCAGTACATTGGGTCACAAAAATAATTTTAGCATGTTCCTTTGCATTACCGTGAATATATGTTCTTTTTTTCTTATTTCTAGCAGCATGAGTTCAAAAATATATTGTGAGTAATTCATTCAGTTCAAATTGTTTGGTTAAGAGCTTAAATATTTCTTGACATCACAAAGCTTCTATCATTGTTTATATTCTCCATTTTCAAATATCCTATCACGGAATTTTGAGAGTTGTTTCTATCTCCTATCCAGAGATATCAAAGTGTTGCAAGTTAAATAACATGTGCATGCAATAAGGCAAATCACTTAAAATGTCTCAGGCAGGTTGTCTTGCTTCAATCACTAAATTTCATTAGTGCATACCACATAAAAGAACCCAGCGTTCTTGCAAGCACCATCCAACATTTGGACAACTTGTAGTAAATCCTTATCATTGGCCATATTTGGATCATCAATCCTCTCGACAAGTGGGGCAATATCTAACAACATGAAAAAAATAACATTGTAAATATATATGTATTTTAGCAAACAAGACATGTGTCACACGTATCCAATCAAATTAAAGTGAAATTCAGGTGCATGTCCTCTCAAGAAGCAAATAAAATTAAAAGTACTTGGAGAAATATGGCGCTCGAGGGTTAAGGCCGCTTTAGGGCTTGTTTGGATGTTTATATATACCTCAACCCATATGTGTTAGTGTATTTTACTAAATTCCATTCTAATCTACTTCAACTCATATGTGATTTAAGGTAGATATATGTACATCCAAACAAGACCTTAAAGTTACAAGAAAAGTCCCAGGAGAACTTACTAATCTCACATGATTATATCACTTAGTTCCCTAATTGAAACTCAAACTTTCCCACGCTTAGTGGACTTACAACACAGTTTAAGGGACAGATGGAGTAGCAAGCAACGGGAGGAGGTGCATCTTACCAATGAAAAGCAAGAAAGAGAGAAATATGAAAACATAACGACCCATCAACCCATATGTAAGGGATATATATATGGAGTAGCAGGCAACAGGGGAGGTTAACAGCTTACCGATCAGAGGGATCGTAGCGGAATCCATTGTTCTTGTGATGGGAGGAAAATGTTATGCAGCCAAACTATCACTACTTGCTACCTGTACCAAGTGATGAGTCCATGAGGTATGAGGTATGAGGATTAGTTCTTATACTTCTATTTATATACATATAGATATAGGACCATTGGACGTGCGCTAGGAGCAGTTGATTCATCATATCACATCATCCCCTCCCCCCCCCCCCCCCCCCCACATCCCCAATCAATTCTATGATATGAAATATTAATTACTAGGCCAGAACAATACATAGTGTGCAAAAACTAAAAGGCATAAAACTTAGAGAATACACAACCTAGCTACGGATAGGTATCAGTATCAATTCTTAGGTCTATCAATGCTCTGTTATCATCACTGTTGTTTCTAAACACATTTGAAATACCGATATTAGGTAGCAACCAATTCTTAGTTTTACTTATTATGCAAATATGGGAATGAGTTCACCTTAATTATAATCAATGGTTGTTGTAACATCTGTAGGTGTCATGTCCTCGTCATCCTCTCCTTCTTGACAGCAAAACGTCATCGGTTTCATCTTTCTTGGAGGATATGTTGTAGGTACTAACCAATAGTACTTCCGTTCCTAAAGTTTAACATGTTTCTTTAAAACAAAACTAGAGGAATTCGACGGGACAGGATTATAGCTATTTCAACCATATAGTCGATCATATTGTTGTACTAGAAAATGAGATTTCAGATTTGAACAAATATAACTCGGTGTACCATATACTCTCCTTACAAATTACAATTATATTTCCAATAATATGATATTATGCCTAGACAACCATGGCAATTCAGCACCTAAAAATTCTCTTTCAAACTACTAGGAGGACAAAGAGTATCAAAATTAATATAACCCAAAGTATTAAAAGAAACCAATAATTTTGGTTCATCCTTTTCCGTGGCAATGGGAAGGAATTCTTTATTTTTAGCATAAGTATTTGATTCTAAAAAAGAATAATTTTCCTTCACAATTTGTGGCAAGGGGACAAAAGCGTTATCACACAACTTTTCTTTGTTACAAAGATCAGTAGGACAATAACCATGTGGCAGTTAAATCAAGAGAAAGTTCTAATATAACATTTTTAGTCGAAAAATCTAACACATCAAGAGAGCTCTTACATGAGATTATTGCGTGTTCTTTTTTATCACATTATCCTCTTTATTGTGTACATGCCGCAAAATATTAGTTCCAACAAGAAACATAATCTTTTTTTTTGCAAAAAAACAGATTTAGATGAAGGTATTATATCATATGAAACAACCCATTGTTTTCAAACAGGTTCATTTTCTCTTCCCTCTACCAATGCGACCAGTTTCTAAAATTTCAGCAACAATCATAAGCTTGAGAGTAATTTTGCTACCGTTGTATTTGAACGAGTATTTGTTAGTAGACTTATTATGTACAACATTATTTGTATCAACCCATGGTTTACCTAGCAACAAATTAATTACATGCTTGTGTCGTTGTGCAAACATAGGAACGAGCTCACTTTACAATCAAAGTTCATATCTGTATGTGTCGTGTCCTCATCAGGAACTTTCAATGGATGTACCTATAAAAACCTATTGCCATGGGCTCAGGTCCTGCCCAAATCTATTCTTTGGATTCCGATCCAAACTATTCCGAGCTTGTGGAGAACTTGAAGATTACATCGTGGAAACAAATCTATAGGGATAAGACTATCCCTCTATAGATTATGGCCCATTGAAATATTCAACATTCAATTGATCTTTTTACATTTATTACCTCTTTTACCCCTACTTTTCTAGTCTCTCCTATCAAGAGCGCGTCTCTCGATATGATTAGGTGGCGTTCTAGATGGTCTTACCAACTCTAGGACAATCTCAACGTGCATCTTCCCGATGGGTCTTCCCAGAAGTTGTTCTCAAGTTCTACCGATGAAGAATGTGCTTCAAATCAGCCTTACCAATCTATTGATTTGTCTTGTTGATCTCGGAGTTAATCTCTACGTGATTAGGTTGTGTACGACCTTGGACATGCTAGACGCCTTAGACCTAATTGGTGTATGACCCAATTTGACATCAACACACGTTCTAAATTATATGACGTTCTTTGTCAAAATACATAACTTTTAGTACGTATCTAGGTATAACGGATATCTAGATGCATGTAAAAAAATATATCAGTACTTATGCGGCTCTGTTTGCTTGTGCTATTCAACTGGTTATAATCCACACAAATCAGTTAGTTGTGAAACAGTGTTTTCTTCCATAATAAATCAGCCATATAAATTAATCAGTAATAACCGATTTAATACCCGTCGGACAAATCCAGAGTACGTCTCATTCTCGTGTGTTTGTCGGCCAAGAGTCGTGTTCTCATGGATTTAAACCAGACGCTAAATCGTTTTTCCGTGCACGGCAGGTCGTGACTATTGGTTGAAACAACAAAAAATACTGGCTGCATTTTGCTTTCTCGTGGTACACTCGTACTTATGTCGCATCCACCTCAAAGAAAAAGGCATTCCGGCCTCATGAGGATGGCATCTGGATATGGACGACATTTGCGTAAGATGGTGAATGAAAATTGTATACCTGACGAGATATAAACTTGGTAATTTTAAGTTTTTTTATTTGAGGTTGTTACATCTTCAAGAGATTAGCCAAATTATTTTCTAAATGTAAATTTAGCTATTATGAAAGAAAGAAACGTCTTCAACACACTCTGTAAATGACTCTCCAAATTTAGTAGTTCTCTATTTGATCTCATTCGCTCTCTACTTTGGATAACCTACCTCACTAGCTATCTAGTCTCTTTATTTTACAGAGTCTGTTGGAGTAATCTAGTATTACTATTTTAGAGAGTAACTAAATCACTAAATTTGGCTAGTATTTTTAACTAATCTCTTGGAGATACTCTTAATTATTTTTCTAAATGTAAATTTAGCTATTATGAAAAGAAAAAACGTCTCCAACGGACTTTGTAAATGACTTTTCAAATTTAGTAGCTCTCCATTCCACCTTCTTCGCTCTCTATCTTTGAATAGCCTACCTCACTAGACATTTAGACTCTTCATCTTATAGAGTCTGTTAGAGCATCTTCAAGAGAATATATAAACATACTAGCCAAATTTAGTGATTTAGTTGCTCTCTAAAATAGATAATACTAGATTACTCCAACAGACTCTGTAAAATGAAGAGTCTAGATGGCTAGTGAGGTAGACTATCCAAAGATAAAGAGCGAATGGGGTGAAATAAAAATCTTCTAAATTTGGAGAGTCATTTACGGAGTCTGTTGGAGACATCTTTTCCTTTCATAATAACCAAAATTACATTTAGAAAACGATTTAGCTAATCTCTTGGAGATGCTCTTAGAGTAATGTAGTGTTATCTATTTTAGAGAGTAACTAAATTACTAAATTTAGCTACTATTTTTAACTAATCTTTTGGATATGCTCTAAGATGCTAAAAACTATAAAGTTTTGGTGCATATTAAATGTGTACCAAGGTTTGTCGTGCTAGAAAAATTATGTATTTCCTATATAGTGTCAAATAAAGATATTTCTGATATAAAAATTATACATATTCTAGTTTTAATTTTTTTTCATTTGAGGCCGTTAAGACACTAAAAATAGGTTTAGTAACATATTAATAGCGTATTAGGACTTGTAGCCTAAGAAATATTATATATTTTTGGTATCAACTACACAGATATATTTTATATAAAATTTTAGCTTTTGATGACATATAAATTGCAAGCCCCGGATGCATTAAATCTTACCTTGCGTTTTTTCGAATTGAAGCTTGTAACAAGGTTGAGATTGAAATAAAAAAGGTTGGTAACAAGTCCAGAATGCATATTACTGTCTAAATCCTTTAATTTAGAGAATATACTAACACTAAATCTATGTCTCAATCCGGCGTGCGTGCAGCAGTAGAGGATATGTTAAGATTTTAGAAGCCTATCATCAGGTAAAAAGGGAACCTTTCCAATAATGGGTTGATTCAGTGTCACTCGAGTCCTTCTAATGAGTGCCAAGTTCATTAGTGACTTTGTGTTCTTTAAAAAATACACATGGTTCTCTAAAATAGATTCCTTGGCAATAGCTTGGAGTAAGGTCAATTTCTGGTATTGTATCAAGTGTTTTGTCAGTGTTAGGTTAATTTGTTTTCTCAAATTTATTTATTTGCTAAGTTTTTAGATGTGAGACATGAGTGGAGTCCACTAAAAGAGATTGTAGTAGTTGCCTTATGAGTACTGCTTGCGGGTTAGTTAGTGTGCAAAAAAAAATTAGATTGAGTTACCTATTTGGACATGCATGATAAATGTCATTGTGATTGCTGAAATGGGCTTTTTTGGTGTTTATTAGTGTCCTATTGTAACTTGCCAACAATTAGGATGCATGCTTCAGTACTCATTTATGTGATCTCTACCACCCCAACAGATCGAGTTTGAGTGTCCAATTTCTGTACTATAGTTAGCACCGTTTTGTATATATGGCATTAAGTCAATTTGAAACTTGATTTGAGGAAAGCACTATATATATAGTGGTGCAATGAACCAATATTTTCTTCAACTGTAGATGGTCAAAGAACATGAATAATATTTGGAGCATGGAGCATCCATGGGGACTCCAAGAATCTGACTGATGTTTCGTGATATCCAACAATGTTGAACGTAAGATTGCAAACTTATCAAGTTTAGTTGTAATTTGTCTGAATGAAACATGCGACGTTCTTGAAAAAATTTATGTACTATATATATTATTTTCTTGTATTGATTACGTTCTTCTCTATTTACATGTTGCAATGTTGGCAGAGAATACAAATAATTGTATTTAAGTATTTAATTATCTGCTAAAAATAGATAGGTGAGCTTGAAGATTGTTTTAGCTTTTCTGTATTCTTCACATTCATTTTCTGAACTTTTAAATGTTGTGCAGATCAGTTTTAATTTCTTGTGTGTATAGGGCAGAAAATCTTATCAGTAGACAGGAACTTGGACAATCTGTGTGTTATGGTTCCTGCATGAGAAGAGATTGTACATGGCTACTAGCCACAGATCCTGTCTTTGCATCAGTCTAGCTACTAAAAATTCAATCGGGTACTCTTTGTCTGGCCTATAAAATTTGCCTAGAGCTACAAAATGGACGGTCTATTGATGGATTGGATTATGATCTGAGCAAAGAAAAGGGAACATGGCATGTATGTTTTTATTGGTTTTATATAGTGTTTTGTTTACTCGATTAAATGTTGTTGGTTGTGGATTGTACATTTTAGTTTGATTGTACTCATCGATGGTGAGATCTATATTTGTGGCACACTGCAAGCTGGGTTAGTTGTTGTTTTGAAAATAAATTAGCACCCAAGAGAACCTAATAAACAAGAAAATATGTTCATGATTGCTTTTACTTTATTAAATTTATACACACATTTATTCATGGTTAGATGATCTCAAAACTTTTTTATATTTCTTTGATAATGTTTAGGTCTCTCGTAGCAACGCACGTGCATTTGCTAGTATAGCACGTACTATATATATCTGTGGATGTGTAGGGAACGGTTGGTCCCATCATATCGTATTACACCAAACAGTTCTATACTATAGAATATTAATCTATCTTCTATCTATATATCTATCTACTATATTTATATTTATATATCTATAGAAAATGAAAGTGTACACACACACACACACACACACACACACACACACACACACACACACACACACATATATATATATATATATATATATATATATATATATAAACATTGGCAAATATCAGCGTCTCCTAGACAAGATGAATATATCTATATCTATATCTATCTACATACATCTACATTTACATCTATATCTATAACCAGAGGTGGATATGAGCCTTGGGCCACTAGGGGCACAGCCCTAGGCGTGCCTCAGATTTTTTAGAGTACAAACAATTTTTTTGCCTGATCCTAGGCGTTAGGTCGAATTTGTTGGACTCCTGGCCGGCTGGCCCAGCAGAGAGGGGAAAGAGCCAAGGCCCATGAGAGAGGGGAAGGAGCCAAGGAGGCAACACCATCCTTGCGTTCGTTACGTAGGCAATGTATATGGCCTTATTGTTCACCAAATTTTCTTGATGTACCAATCAACAAAGAAGGCCATATGCATGTCAATCTATCTTTTGTCCAAGTGATGAACTCCTATATATTAGTCCTATTTTTCTTAAATGCCTAGCTTGTTTTCTGCAATATTAGAAAAGTTATGAACGATGCATGTGAGTCTGACTGTCACACCCGGTTTTAAGAACAAAACCAGATATACCCTATATGTGAGCCCAGGAAGTCAAATCCCACATATAGTCACAGAACAAGGTAATATCAAAAGACAATACTTAATTATATAACACATATGGTTAAAGGAATAACCTTAGGAGAGAGTAGACAGCGGAAAAACACTCCGATCTTCTGGCGAAGACTCCACTCCACAGGGACCAACTGACTGGTTGATCACAAGCCTAACTCTTCCAACTCTTGCTAACTGGTACCCATCCGGGATTTTTATCCAAAGAATTGAGAAGAAAAGAAACAAGCGTAAGTACTTTCGTACTCAACAAGAATACATGGGGTTCATGAGGCTCAAGAAGGTATGACACTGGTTAAACTGCATCAGCTTTTATGTTATCAAAATTTTAGCATTATGGTAGCATCAAAGTTATCAAAATAGCCCAACATCCATATGATCAAGTGAACCAGAGTTAATGCTTATATGAACAAGTAACAATAATAAATCACCGATAACAACTGATGAATCATGACATAAGAACATCACATAGCAAGGAGCCCAAGCCACTCTTAACCGTGAGCACGGCTATCATGATAGTTTTTAACTCTGCGCAGAGGTGTACGCCTTTACCCATAAGAAGTGAATTGCCCTTTTTCTCGAGGTAGCTATTCTCTTACCCACTTCCGAGGGGGGCCAGCAGGGTTCACTACGAGACCTTTCACAAGTTCCACTAGGAAACAACAACCCGCTACAAGTTCCCTCAACAAGATCCCAGAAGACACACGCAGCGCTTCCGAAAATCTCGGAGCACTTCATGCGCCCTTTCAGGTAAGTTGCCACAAACTAGCAAAAGCCTAATACTGAGTCAAGCCAGAGCCCATTAGCTTATGGTGGTACTGTTTTCTCGGGGTAATCTCTTACAGAAATATTCCTATGAGTGAGAACACAGGTGTGAGTTCCTGGCGTTCCACCTATGGTCCACGTTGCTAAAAAGTCATCTTTTATTGTGAGTTCACATATTCATTAATCAAGTTTACATGATCATAGTGGTTCTCAAAGAGCACTAGCTTGATCTACCCAAATGCATAAATACCCCGGGTAACAAGGTATAAGGTACAAAGCTAGGATAATCCTTACAGGGTAACAAGGAAACACATGCATATGATTATGAGTAATTATCATGAATAGGACAACAAGGATAATCCCATGTATACTTGCCTTAAAAGCTTAGATCTTTAGCACAACTGCTTCTCAACTTCCGACGACGTCTTCTCGATCTCCAACGCAAAACTCACCGGTCAGACGACAATTAATCAAACACCACTCAAACAGCTGGACAAACATACATAGCATACAAACATGGCTGAATTAGAACAATACACCAATCAATAAAAAGGATTTAAAAAGAAATCTACGCAACTCTACGATCACACAGTCGCGAAGATCACACTAAACGGAGCTACGATGACCGAAAAACCACTAACGGAAGATTTGCTTTTATAAAAGGGAACTACGAGCTTTATCAATTTTATAACTATATAAAAGAGTGTACAAAGTATCTAAAAAAGACACTTTGATTATATTAGGTCAAACTTGGATTTGGATTTCGAAAACGAAAGTTGGAAGCATCGTCATTTTATGTGTAAAATATATATTGCATAGTTGTTAATCAATTTATGGTTTTGCATCAAGAAAATACAGAGCTATTAACATGGTATATAAGGTCACTAAGAGAAAGGTTACGTCGATACGAAGCCAACGCAACTTGAACGGAGCGAAACGGATTTGAAACGGAAAAGATAGAGATAAAACAGGATTTTGAAAAGACGGGATTAAAGCATTACCAAAATAATTAACTTTGATTTTCAAAAGTAAATAACATAGATAAAAACTGTACCATTAGATAGGTTAGGAAATTACGGATCTAACGCAACTCGTTTGGGTCAAAACGGAGTTGAAACGGGGAAATTATAAGCATTTGAATAGGAGAGGCAGTTCTGAAAATAGAGAAAACGTATTTTTGAAATAACAGAGAGGCTTTTCGTTTTCAGAAAGAGAAAGCGTAAACGTGGGAATACGCCAAGGGATCCGCAGTGGGGCTGATAGGCGCCACGTGGCGGACGGCCATAGGGCGGGTGCATGGAAGCAGTGTGGACCGGGCGCGGGGCTTGGTACGGTGGACCCTGTCCACACTGTTCGGTGGACCGAACCGGTATCCACGAACGGGATCTAATCTCGGCCGTTCGACACAGATCTAACGGTGCAGAGAGGGCGCCGGTGTGGATGGTCGCTGGGGCGGCGCTCTGGCGGCGGCGCAGAGGGGACAGCTCGCCGGAGTTCGTCGGGAGGACGATTGCGGCCGTCTCGGGTTCAACCGGTTACACAGGGAGAGAGAGGGAGAGACGGGGAGCTCGTCTGTGGGGTTGGTTGAAGCAGAGGGTGGCCCAGCGAGGCTGGCCACGCGCGGCGGCGGCACTGCGGCACTGGTGCGCGTGCGCCGGTGGGTAGAGAGCGAGAGAGAGAAGGAGGACGGCACCCAGAGGTGCAACGTGCGCGTGCGAGCGCTGTGGGGCGCTCAGTTGGGGCGGTAACGCTCTGGCGTGGGACGACCACGGCGGCGCCATGGCCGGTCCGCTCGGGTGCGGCGATTGCGCGGCTACAGGGGTTAGAGGTGAAATTGGAGGCACGGGAAGGGAGAGAAGGGTACCGCGAAGGCGCTGGAGTGGTTCGCGGGGTCCCAAAGATGCTTCACGGGGTTCGTCGACGGCCGGCGGTGATCTGTAAAGGGGAAGGGCGCACGGTGAGCGCGGGTGAGGGGATACAGGGACTGGAGTCGTTCGGTGGGGCGCGTTATGGACGTACGGCGTCGATGCGGAGCTCCGAGGGCTCTTGTCGGCGGTGTTGGTGCCCTTGATCGGTGGGAACGTGACGGCGGTGCTGGGCGGCGGTCTGTGCTCGTGGCAGCGGCTCTGGGCGTCTGCGAAGCGTCGAGGGGCCGGTATGAAGGCGGAGGGCGGGGTACGAGGACTTATATAGCCCCGAGGGCGCACCACAGAGAAGGAAAGGGATCCTCCGAGCTTCAATTGCTCACGGCGGCTATGGTAAGCGTCGGGTGCGAAGAAGGAAAGGGAGAGGAGAGAGGAACTGAAAGGCCGTGGTGGGTGGCGCTCGGTTTGTCGATCCACGGGGCAAAATCGGCGTAGGACGGGGAGGAGTGAATCCTGCTCGGACTTCCCGGCCGGCGGAGGCGGCGGCGTCGGCACAGAGAAACGGGAAGGAGCGGGAGAGAAAAGGAAAGGGGAGAAGACGCAGCTGACCAGTGGGGGCCACCTGACAGCGAGAGAGAGAAAGGGGCAGTGCGTGTGTCTGTGTAGCGAGGCGGCTGACGGATGGGGTCCACACGTCGGCGCCGAGAGAGAGAAGAGCGGGGTCGCTGGCGAGCGGGGCCCGCCTGTCGGCGCAGAGAGAGAGGGCGGGAGGCTGAGTGGGCCGGGGCACTTGGGTCGGGTGAGAGCAGGCCGGCGGGGGGGGGGGGGAAGAGAGGGTGGGCCTGCGGGCCAGATCAGAGGAGGGAAGGGTTTTGACTTTTCTTTTTATTTTCTGAATTTCCAAATGCATTTTCAAATAAAGTTTTGAATACCAAAATAAATTTTGAAATTTGCCAAGCAAAACAATTAAACAGTGCAACGGCATGAATGCTCGGACATGTTTCTACCAAAAAGAAATTTTAATTTCCCAAAAGTTTTATTTCCCTATGATTTCATGAACACCAAAATTCATAAATAAAACATTTTATTTCTATTTCCATAAAGTAAATTTTAGGGTGTTACAATTCTACCCCCCTTAAGATGAATCTCGTCCTCGAGATTCGGAAGATGGTGATAAAGGGATAAAGAGATAAAGATATCTTCCAGATTATAACTGCTTGGGATACGAGACTTTCCTATCCGAGTATAACCCTTCTTTAAGATACAAAGATTACATCTGTTCTTGGGAACTAAACTTGGATCTGGAAAACACGACTGAACTTCATATGTCCTCCTGAGTGTCCTGCCACTGCCCAGACGTGTAGCCTTCATAAGCATGATCATCTAGGGTGTTGAGTTCTTCCCAGGGCATCTGTTCCTCAACATAAACATCCGAGAACTCAGGTTCTACTTCACTATCCCTTGTGTTCACATTGTCGAGTAGGTTCTCTTCACGTTCATCAGGTCCAGGTGGCATCCCTTGATACTCAATTCTTTCTCCCATCGGAGTGGTTACCAACATCAAGCCTTGGGTAGGATTAATAACTCCTTTACAAGCATCAAACCATCCCCTTCCAAGGACAACATCCTCAGCCAGTGAGTCCAAAACAATAAGGTTTTCCTTAAAGTTTCCTCCATTTATGTGAAGAATAACTTTTGGGCATATACGGGTTGCCTTTTCTTCACCTACAAAGGTTTTAACTAGCACTGGTTTCCCCATTGGGAGCATTATTATCTTTTGTTCTTGCACAAACGCTTTAGCGATAAACGAATGTGTAGCCTTGGGATCAAACGTCGCTAAGGCAGGAGATGAGTTCACTGAAATGCGACCATACACAATTCCATCGGACACACTTCTCAACATCCCTTGGATGTATTTTCCCTTCACTTTTACTCTTTCATCCTGCTTCTTTTGGTGACTCGATTCGGATTCCTGTCGTTGTTGGTTTTGGCATTGATTGGATGGTGGTACTTCATCATGGGACTGTTGGTCTTGCTCTGTACTCTCTAGTAGATTCATCGACTGTGACTGACCTATGGTTTGCGTAGCAAGACGGGGATGGGTGTTTCTTAGCTGGCGTTGAAGATCACACTTTCTCTTCTTCTTTTCCTTCTTTCGTTGCTTCTTCCCAATTGCAATTGCTCTGTGCATCATTGCATGAAAATCCCCATACTCAACGGTCATCAGTTGTTGTTGCAAACTATCGTTCAATCCCTTCATAAAGCATCTTTGCTTCTTAGCATCACTATCCACTTCGCTTAGGGCATAGCGAGACAACTGAGTGAACCGATCACTATACTCACATACTGACATGGAACCTTGCTTTAGATTGTGGAACTCCTCATTATTAGTTGTTATTGAACTAGCTGGAACATGGTAAGATCGGAAAGCATCTTTGAACTCTTTCCAATCAATCTGATTTACATCCCGTTGACCAAACTCTGATTCCCACCAGTCTAACGTTGTCCCTTGAAGTTGTCCGAAAGCATATAGCACTTTCTCATTGTCCTTACGCTGAGCTATGTCAAGCTGTTGTTCTATAGCTCTAAGCCAGGCATCTGCTTCTAGCGAGTCAGTGCCATGAGAGAAAGTTGGTGGATGACCTTCCATAACTTCACCTTGTGTATCCATAAGTGGTGTATGATGCAAGGAGGTTTGAGCAAGAAACTGTAGCGGTTGGGTTTGTGTCCTCAAAGCTTGTTTTCTAGAGGGAGGATCCGGATTGGGAACATTCCTTTTTCCATCCTATGAAGTGAATTCCCATGTAGCGTCCATCTGTTTGGAACACAATGGCATTAGAATTTGGTCATTCAAGGCTTCCTTAAATGCAACTCCATAAGATGTCCAGGTATAGCACGAAAACTCAAAGAAAACTCAATCATGGTGATAAGCAATCCTTGAAGGCCATGTACTAACATCAATGCAACTCCATGTTGCAACTTATTTAACTTGGCTACCCACCTTGAGAAAGATGAACTAGGGGACACCAAGGTAGCTTACATATTTATCATCTTTAACTAACTGTCCTCATATCCTTTTTGTTATTCCAATGAAACCTTTGTGCTGAAGTATGATCCAGCAACACGACTCTCCTTGAGGGCAAGGAAGCAACGACGCAAATGTATCACTTTGTTGTTTCCATAATTCCATAGCCAAGATAGCAACTAGGGTGGGTCTTGCGGATAGAGAAAAGAGATAAGGAGTGTACTATTATCTAACATTTTCCCGTAACTCTTATCTTCCAGCAAAGAGAGATTTTAGATGATAAAGATAGATTGCACTTGGAAGATAGGATAAAGAGACACATGAGATAAACGAAACCCAACTTTTTATTTCATTAAAACTTAAGCTTACAAACTAAATGATATTGTGGGAGGACCTCACAAAATCATTGCACTCATTACAAAGATGCAAATCAAGCATAACCATTATAACAAACCAACCAAGCACTTATAGTTTCACAAGAGACACAGACTCGACTAACGTATTTATTACAAGGGACATAAACTCCTACTTCTTGAACAAGGTACGACTGCAGCGACATCCAGGATAGCATCTCTTGCGTGGGGTTGATCGAGACACATCTTCAACCACATTGATCTTGGGTAGTCCAGCTTGACTCCTCCAATCATCTATCTCGTCCAGGGCTTCTTCATAGTGTTGCCTTACTTCTGCCAATTCCAGTTGACTATCTTCCAGCTTTTGGTGGAGATCCCGTATGGCCAGGGCCATCTCCTTGACTTGCTCATTTGGTTCTGATTGAGGGTCAGTAACCACACACTGCAAGCTTCCTGGTGGGCGTCGTGGAAGATACTTCTGCTTGTCATTATTCATCCCTTCATAACATTTCCCATGGTATACCAGAAATGCTTGATAAGCAGCATCTGATATACCAGCATGCACACTATACCGATCTGCGATAGACCTGTGAATGGATTCCACCATTTGCGAACCCGTAATCAGATTGCATCTGGTGACGTGTGCCTCTATGCTCCAATGGCTCTCATACTTAGGGTGAGTCCAACTGGTGCATTTGTATTCCACTCTGGCTTGTTGATCAGGATAGAGATCTTGAAGCATTTGCATGAGCCGGTGATGGAAGAAAGCTTCACTGTTGTAGAAGGTAGTGTTGTACTCCTTATGCCAACAAGTCTGCTGAACTGGTGGTTCCATGAGGGCAGAGCTTCCTCCGAGGTAGCATGGTCCTCCAAAGTTGACACGAGCAGCCTTCTCGTTATGCACCATCTATAGAGAACAAAGGGTGAGAACTGAAACAATGCATTTATAATAGAGTAGAGGTAGAGTAAGCATAACTTTAAACAATTATCAAGGGTAGAGAGAAAGCATGAACGAAACAAGGTTGAAAGCTTGCTAAAAACGATCAGTTCTATCTAGGCTTGCGTCCTACAGTCAGCATGGCTCTGATACCAATCTGTCACACCCGGTTTTAAGAACAAAACCAGATATACCCTATATGTGAGCCCAGGAAGTCAAATCCCACATATAGTCACAGAACAAGGTAATATCAAAAGACAATACTTAATTATATAACACATATGGTTAAAGGAATAACCTTAGGAGAGAGTAGACAGCGGAAAAACACTCCGATCTTCTGGCGAAGACT
Source organism: Microstegium vimineum (assembly GCA_022036555.1). Classification (NCBI taxonomy): domain Eukaryota; kingdom Viridiplantae; phylum Streptophyta; class Magnoliopsida; order Poales; family Poaceae; genus Microstegium; species Microstegium vimineum. Next base: position 3,872,484 of record CM039126.1, on the reverse strand, counting down.
CCACTCCACAGGGACCAACTGACTGGTTGATCACAAGCCTAACTCTTCCAACTCTTGCTAACTGGTACCCATCCGGGATTTTTATCCAAAGAATTGAGAAGAAAAGAAACAAGCGTAAGTACTTTCGTACTCAACAAGAATACATGGGGTTCATGAGGCTCAAGAAGGTATGACACTGGTTAAACTGCATCAGCTTTTATGTTATCAAAATTTTAGCATTATGGTAGCATCAAAGTTATCAAAATAGCCCAACATCCATATGATCAAGTGAACCAGAGTTAATGCTTATATGAACAAGTAACAATAATAAATCACCGATAACAACTGATGAATCATGACATAAGAACATCACATAGCAAGGAGCCCAAGCCACTCTTAACCGTGAGCACGGCTATCATGATAGTTTTTAACTCTGCGCAGAGGTGTACGCCTTTACCCATAAGAAGTGAATTGCCCTTTTTCTCGAGGTAGCTATTCTCTTACCCACTTCCGAGGGGGGCCAGCAGGGTTCACTACGAGACCTTTCACAAGTTCCACTAGGAAACAACAACCCGCTACAAGTTCCCTCAACAAGATCCCAGAAGACACACGCAGCGCTTCCGAAAATCTCGGAGCACTTCATGCGCCCTTTCAGGTAAGTTGCCACAAACTAGCAAAAGCCTAATACTGAGTCAAGCCAGAGCCCATTAGCTTATGGTGGTACTGTTTTCTCGGGGTAATCTCTTACAGAAATATTCCTATGAGTGAGAACACAGGTGTGAGTTCCTGGCGTTCCACCTATGGTCCACGTTGCTAAAAAGTCATCTTTTATTGTGAGTTCACATATTCATTAATCAAGTTTACATGATCATAGTGGTTCTCAAAGAGCACTAGCTTGATCTACCCAAATGCATAAATACCCCGGGTAACAAGGTATAAGGTACAAAGCTAGGATAATCCTTACAGGGTAACAAGGAAACACATGCATATGATTATGAGTAATTATCATGAATAGGACAACAAGGATAATCCCATGTATACTTGCCTTAAAAGCTTAGATCTTTAGCACAACTGCTTCTCAACTTCCGACGACGTCTTCTCGATCTCCAACGCAAAACTCACCGGTCAGACGACAATTAATCAAACACCACTCAAACAGCTGGACAAACATACATAGCATACAAACATGGCTGAATTAGAACAATACACCAATCAATAAAAAGGATTTAAAAAGAAATCTACGCAACTCTACGATCACACAGTCGCGAAGATCACACTAAACGGAGCTACGATGACCGAAAAACCACTAACGGAAGATTTGCTTTTATAAAAGGGAACTACGAGCTTTATCAATTTTATAACTATATAAAAGAGTGTACAAAGTATCTAAAAAAGACACTTTGATTATATTAGGTCAAACTTGGATTTGGATTTCGAAAACGAAAGTTGGAAGCATCGTCATTTTATGTGTAAAATATATATTGCATAGTTGTTAATCAATTTATGGTTTTGCATCAAGAAAATACAGAGCTATTAACATGGTATATAAGGTCACTAAGAGAAAGGTTACGTCGATACGAAGCCAACGCAACTTGAACGGAGCGAAACGGATTTGAAACGGAAAAGATAGAGATAAAACAGGATTTTGAAAAGACGGGATTAAAGCATTACCAAAATAATTAACTTTGATTTTCAAAAGTAAATAACATAGATAAAAACTGTACCATTAGATAGGTTAGGAAATTACGGATCTAACGCAACTCGTTTGGGTCAAAACGGAGTTGAAACGGGGAAATTATAAGCATTTGAATAGGAGAGGCAGTTCTGAAAATAGAGAAAACGTATTTTTGAAATAACAGAGAGGCTTTTCGTTTTCAGAAAGAGAAAGCGTAAACGTGGGAATACGCCAAGGGATCCGCAGTGGGGCTGATAGGCGCCACGTGGCGGACGGCCATAGGGCGGGTGCATGGAAGCAGTGTGGACCGGGCGCGGGGCTTGGTACGGTGGACCCTGTCCACACTGTTCGGTGGACCGAACCGGTATCCACGAACGGGATCTAATCTCGGCCGTTCGACACAGATCTAACGGTGCAGAGAGGGCGCCGGTGTGGATGGTCGCTGGGGCGGCGCTCTGGCGGCGGCGCAGAGGGGACAGCTCGCCGGAGTTCGTCGGGAGGACGATTGCGGCCGTCTCGGGTTCAACCGGTTACACAGGGAGAGAGAGGGAGAGACGGGGAGCTCGTCTGTGGGGTTGGTTGAAGCAGAGGGTGGCCCAGCGAGGCTGGCCACGCGCGGCGGCGGCACTGCGGCACTGGTGCGCGTGCGCCGGTGGGTAGAGAGCGAGAGAGAGAAGGAGGACGGCACCCAGAGGTGCAACGTGCGCGTGCGAGCGCTGTGGGGCGCTCAGTTGGGGCGGTAACGCTCTGGCGTGGGACGACCACGGCGGCGCCATGGCCGGTCCGCTCGGGTGCGGCGATTGCGCGGCTACAGGGGGTTAGAGGTGAAATTGGAGGCACGGGAAGGGAGAGAAGGGTACCGCGAAGGCGCTGGAGTGGTTCGCGGGGTCCCAAAGATGCTTCACGGGGTTCGTCGACGGCCGGCGGTGATCTGTAAAGGGGAAGGGCGCACGGTGAGCGCGGGTGAGGGGATACAGGGACTGGAGTCGTTCGGTGGGGCGCGTTATGGACGTACGGCGTCGATGCGGAGCTCCGAGGGCTCTTGTCGGCGGTGTTGGTGCCCTTGATCGGTGGGAACGTGACGGCGGTGCTGGGCGGCGGTCTGTGCTCGTGGCAGCGGCTCTGGGCGTCTGCGAAGCGTCGAGGGGCCGGTATGAAGGCGGAGGGCGGGGTACGAGGACTTATATAGCCCCGAGGGCGCACCACAGAGAAGGAAAGGGATCCTCCGAGCTTCAATTGCTCACGGCGGCTATGGTAAGCGTCGGGTGCGAAGAAGGAAAGGGAGAGGAGAGAGGAACTGAAAGGCCGTGGTGGGTGGCGCTCGGTTTGTCGATCCACGGGGCAAAATCGGCGTAGGACGGGGAGGAGTGAATCCTGCTCGGACTTCCCGGCCGGCGGAGGCGGCGGCGTCGGCACAGAGAAACGGGAAGGAGCGGGAGAGAAAAGGAAAGGGGAGAAGACGCAGCTGACCAGTGGGGGCCACCTGACAGCGAGAGAGAGAAAGGGGCAGTGCGTGTGTCTGTGTAGCGAGGCGGCTGACGGATGGGGTCCACACGTCGGCGCCGAGAGAGAGAAGAGCGGGGTCGCTGGCGAGCGGGGCCCGCCTGTCGGCGCAGAGAGAGAGGGCGGGAGGCTGAGTGGGCCGGGGCACTTGGGCCGGGTGAGAGCAGGCCGGCGGGGGGGGGGGGGAAAGAGAGGGTGGGCCTGCGGGCCAGATCAGAGGAGGGAAGGGTTTTGACTTTTTCTTTTATTTTCTGAATTTCCAAATGCATTTTCAAATAAAGTTTTGAATACCAAAATAAATTTTGAAATTTGCCAAGCAAAACAATTAAACAGTGCAACGGCATGAATGCTCGGACATGTTTCTACCAAAAAGAAATTTTAATTTCCCAAAAGTTTTATTTCCCTATGATTTCATGAACACCAAAATTCATAAATAAAACATTTTATTTCTATTTCCATAAAGTAAATTTTAGGGTGTTACACTGACGGTCACCTATAGTCACACCATGGCATGCCACCAAGACCAAGTCTTTGGTGTGACGGCTCATGTGAGCATGCAAGGGCCGAGCAATAAGAACTTAGGTTATAGGAATTTTATCGGATACAAAATCATTCTTAAACATTGTATTTAAATGGGTAGATAATAAACGTAGCACCATAAATTGTATGATATGATGTTGCAAAGGTTGTAGGTTGGCCAAAATATTTCATCGAACATTAATTTCTTTCTATTTCTTTGAGGATCCATCATATTTAACTTTTTAAGTTTTCTTCCACTGACATAGTTATTGACAAGTGGCATCCATGCAAAATAAAATATATCATGTTTATTTTTTATTCATTAAATGGTTATCATTTAAGGTTAGTGACAAGTGGCACGCATGCAAAATCATACACCTACGATCATGACAAGTGGCACACATGCAAAAATCAGATATGACACATGTCACTTCTCTTTCATTATTAGATGATTATAATATACGAGCAACAACAAGCGTCAAACATGCAAAAATAATTTATGACACTATAGAATTCTCTTTCTTAAGTAGCTCATTATAAATATGTGGAGTTTGTTCAATAAAAATATCAAACACAAGATTACTAGAGCCATGAGCAACGCTCAAGGAAATGATCACCATGACGATCCTGAAGGTGAGTTTTACTATACTCATGATATTTCTCAGGTGGATAAGGGATATTGTCGCTAGTAGTTTGAGATTTTGTATGTAATCATGTTATTGTCGGTAGCTAGATTGGGCTACATAAAGCGCTACCGACAAAGGAACCAGTTAGACCGAGATGCCTTTTTCTATCTAAAAAAACATTTAAGAAGCCTGCAAGCTGTACCGACAAAATAGCGAGTTAGAACTTATTTGGCCGGTAGTCATTTTCTTGACAACCGATCAAAAAACAAATAGTCAGGATTTGCTGATATTATTTGTTTCAATAAATATTTTTTTTTTGCTAAAGCTTTTCTTATACTTGGTTAATATGATATGAGGTATCTAATAATTTTTTAATATGTGTAGGATCTAAACCACGTGAAAAGTATACCATTCCGAAAAGCATCATAACACGTACCATGCGTCAAGTCTTGCCACAAGACTCGAGGGTCACCAGTGACGCTAAGGAGGTCATGGATGAGTACGTCCTGCAATTCTGTGTTGCTCTCACACGGGCGGCCGTGCAAGAGTGTCGTCGAGAACGACGCCGGACTATCAGCGCCGATGACCTGATCGGCGGCCTTGCTAGGCTTGGATTAGCTAACTACGTGCCGCCGATGACAGAGTTTCTACGCCGGTACCGTGAGAACGTTAACAATGGCACCGGGTCATGTGACCAGCAGGCCGTTGTACCACCGCCGACACCTGTGGCCCACACCGTGGGGGAAGAAGCGACACCACCACCACCGTCGCTGGATCTGTCCCTGCAGTTGGGCCAGCCATCTGTGCCTGACGTCACGCAGTTGGCACCTTCTACTGACGTGTATGCCTTGTGGTCTGGAGCAGCACTGGCAGCGGCGAGGGCGAGCACCTCGCTTGCTGATGACGAAGAAGACGACGAGTGAACTGTACTGTCTAGTCTGCAGTGGCAACTTTGAGTAGGCTTAGTTCTAATAAAGCCATGGATGATGACTGATGAGAATAAACATTTGCTTTAATTTATTCGATTAGACTGTTAAGGGAATGAGGCATTTCAATGCCCTTTTTATGGTACCGTTTAAAATGATATGAAGGTGTTTAAGAATAAAGTAGGTGTCTTTATTTGTGAGCTACAGCTTGTTTCTATGGAAGGAATGATAACAAAGAAATACATTGTTTGGTGTCTATCGTTTGCGTGCGACAATACTTACTTTATTCATATAATAAATATGGCTCATGTAATCTATAGATACCTCCTCTAGTTATATTAACGGTTCTAGTAGTGTGATGATTGTTAGTTAGTTTAAACGAGTTGAAATTATTGGGCTTAAATATCTTTTTTCTATATATTTATCTCTATATTATCTCTCTTTTCCTCTAGTTATTAACATGGAAATGGCCGAATATATTTATCTCCATATATATCTTATTATCTGCATCTTTTTTCTATCTCTACCCATATAAGAACAAGGCTAATAGTACTGCTACTAGCTATAATGATGTTTGCAACCTACCTCTCAGTCCACTCATAAAGTAGTTGACTCTTCACTATTAATACATGGTCCACTTGTCTCTCATAATTTTTTTTGGTTTTTGTGTCTAAACTGATGGTAACCTTACAATATATTTCTCCTCTTTACTTTACTCCACCTCAACATTCAACCTTCTTATAGCTCGTTATTATACTTTGCTCTAATCCACTACTGTAACTTTTATACTCCATCCACAAAGACTTGTGCCTACCAACAGTTATAAGCTTTTTAATGTGCGCCCTAGAAGGAATGTGCACACAGAAATACGACATACTCGACATAAACGATTCATATCTACTCCCTCCGTCCCTAAATAACCGTCGTTTCAGATCCTCCTATCGCAAGTTTGACTAGATTTATAGAAAACATGTGCAATGTTTATGTCTCTAAACAACATTTGTATCTTTCTAATTGTAGAATCATGGACCCTTGTGTTTAGACGATTAACGACAATACTATATCACTATGACTAACGTGTGTTTTGCAGAGACAAAGTCATATATGTTAGGTCATGAGTGATGTATTTTGAATGGGCTTAATGGATACTCATGCCCCCAAGATGGAAATCGTTTCGGTTGCAAAGGATGGAGATTCTCGACGTAGACTAGGCTAGTTCTTAGTGCCATAAGGTTGAGAAGGGCACTAAGTATAGCTAGGACTTTTGTTTTTCCTTTGACCGTACTATAAAGGGGGGTATGAGGTTAGTAGCTTGACCTAGGAGAGTTTAGGAAAGTGGGTATATGCACACTTGTCACAACTAGTCCTAGAGACCTTGCTTTCAACCCTTGATAAACCCTAGAAGTTGTAGGAGAAAAATCCCTTGAGAATCCTCAGCGAAAACGGTTGTTAGAGAGGAAGAAAGAGGCTCCGGACCACTCTGCTAAGTAGGCACCGGACCAAGGAGAGTAGTCCGGTGGTCCCTGACTTAGGCAGATTCTCAGCTCGAGGAGCTCCGGACCACCTGTCTGGAAAGCACCGGACCATAGGAGAGTGGTCCGGTGGCTTGGTTCAGAGAGTCAGAAGGCTCCGGACTAGTCCGACGGTGTGTCCGACGCCTCAAGACAGGAAGTTTGGTCTATGCAGAGAGCTCCCTGGCACCGGACCAGAGCGTCGGACCAGGGCACCGGACCAAGGAGAGTGGTCCGGTGGTGTGTAAAAGAGAGATAAGTTTTCACTCAGAGAGCACCGAGGCTCCGGACCAGAGCGTCGGACCAGCGCGTCGGACCAAGCAGAGTAGTCTGACGGTGCCTGAGTTTGGAACGAGAGTGAGCTCCGGACCAGTGTGCATGGTCCGGTGGTGTGAGCTCCGGACTAGTCCGGTGGCTACGCAGAGAGAAGAAAAAGTGAAAAACGGCTAGTTTTGGAGGTGGGGACTATTTATAGTTGCCCCCTTGGACCTTAGAGGTCCTCTTGGCCATTGTTTCAGCTGGTGTCACCTTGAGAAATCTTTTGGAGAGCCAAGAGTCTAGTGAGGGAGAGATTAGAGAGAGTTTATCTTGTTCTTCCCTCCTAGAGTGATTAGGAGTGACTTGTGTGCATCCATCCACCTTCCTAGCCTTGAGTGGGTCAAGTGAAGATCTTGTGCTTGTTACTCTTGGTGTTCGACAGCACCTAGACGGTGTGGTGGTGTTCGGAGGAAGTGACCGTCGGAAGATTGTTGGCGGCACTTCTCCAAGCTCTTGTGATCGGTTGTGGGCGATTCACCGAGCCGGAGTGGCGAAGAATCAGCCCGTAGAGAGCACTCTACCCTTGCGCGGGTAGAGGGGGAGCGATACCTTGCGAGGTGCTCCAACGAGGACTAGGGGGGTGTGTCGACACCTCGATACCTCGGGAAAAAATCGCTGCATCCATGAGATTCTCTTTTCCCTAACTCTTTACATTTTCGTCTTGTTCTTACATTTCCTACTAGAATTGCTTAGGTTGTCTTTAATTCCTATGAACTGCTACCGCTTTCTAGTTAGGACACACGGACGGTAGGCACTAGGGGGTGATTGGCATTTGATAGGTTTTTATATTTGCTTTAGAAATTTAAAACAAGCCCAATTCACCCCCCCCCTCTTGGGCATCTTGATCTTTTCAATTGGTATCAGAGCCTGGTTGCTCTAAATTAGGCTTCACCGCCTAGAGCAAGATGTCCCATGGGGATGGACCGCCACCCATGTTCGATGGGGATGACTTTCCGTATTGGAAAGTGCGGATGGAGGCCTACCTTGAGGCCGTGGATGTTGGCGTTCACAAAGCCGCCACCCAAGGTGGATCGGTGTTCGCCGAGGACCCTTACTTTGAGAAGAACAATGCCAAGGCAAAGAATATTCTTTTCCGTGGCATTTGCAAGGATGTGTTCAATCGTGTGCGGAATTGCAAAACCGCGCATGAGATTTGGACAAACATTTGTGCTCTTCACGAGGGCACTAAATGTGAAAGAGAAGAACGCTATCACCTTATCATTGCTAAGTTAAATGCTTTCACCATGCTATCTCATGAAAATGCTAATGAAATGTATTCTCGCTTGAATGTGCTTGTAGAGGAGTTGAATGGCCTTGGACTTTCTCAAATGACACCGGCCGATGTGGTGCGCAAGATACTTTGTGTCCTTCCAATAGACAAGTATAGCCACATCGTCACGGTTCTTCATCAAGGCGATCTTTCCGCAACTAACCAACACAAGTGTTGGGCAAGATCAATGCTCATGAGATGTACATGAAGATCAATGATGGAACTTCATCATCCTCCAAGAAGGAGAAGGAAGAAAAGAAGGACTTGGCTCTCAAGGCATCTTCCAAGGAGAAGTGCAAAATTCAATATGTTGTTGAGAGCACAAGTGATGATGATGATGAAGAAAACATCGCTCTCATGGTGAAGAAGACCGCCAAGATGTTGAAGAGGCTAAACAAGAATGGAGTCAAGTTTGATTCAAAGAAGAAGAAATTCTTCACAAGCTCTTCAAGGAAGCCAATCTCCCAAATGAAGTGCTACAATTGCGGCACCCTTGGTCATCTAGCTCATGCATGTCCGAAGAAAAGAAAGACAAGTTCAAGAACAACAAGTTCAAGAACTTCAAGAAGAACAAGGGAGGCAATGATGACTCAAGTGATGACAACAAAAGGCAAGACAAGTCATACAAGAAGAAGAAGAACTTCAACTTCCACAAGAAGAAGAAGGATGGCAAGGCTTACATTGTGGGTGATTGGCTCACCGACATTGATGATTCAAGCGACTCCTCCGATGATGAGAGTGAAGAAGAGAAGGTGGCCGCTTTGGTGATTGGTTCTTCGATTCCACCGCCACCTCCTCCTTCATCGCCGGGCTCATCCTCTACACACCTATGCCTTATGGCTAAAGGTGACAAGAAGGTACAAAAAGAGGATGATGGTGATGACCTCTCTAGTGATGATAGTGATGATGAAGAAGCACCTTCCTATGATGAACTAATTAAAATTTGCAACAAATATGCTAGCATCATAAGGAAGTACAAGAGTAAAAATGACAAACTTCTTGAAATCAAGGAAAACTTGCATGATAAGCTTGATAACTTGTCTAGTGCTAATGATGATTTGAAGCTTGAGATTAACTCTCTCACATCTAGCACTAGGGAGCTCAAAGCCTCTCTTAAACAAGCCAATGAGAAACATGATAAGCTTGAGAGGTCATCCCAAGAGCTCCTCACAAGGTTTAACTTGCTAAAAGATGACTACAATCAAGTGAAAAGTGATCATGGCACACTAGTTGTAGCAAATGAATTACTTACTCAAGATCTTACACATGTTGCTACTAACCCGTGTGCTAAGTGTGCAAGTGCTACCTCTTGTGATATCGAGCTTGATGATGTGGCTCTTGAGCAAAGTGCAAAGTGCAAGGGCAAGAGAGTTGTAGAAGCCGACAAGTATGATGATTATATGAAGATGAGTGAAGAGAACTCAAAGCTCAAGGAAGAGCTCATCAACCTCAAGGCAAACAAGCCCTTCACCATCAAGACGGTTCAAGAAGAAGACAAAGATACTATCACCTTGATCAACTCTCTTCGAGAAGAAATTGCCAAGCTCAAGAATGACAAGACCAAGCTTACAAGTGGCCTTGAAAAGTTCACCAAGGGCCACAACCTCCAAAGTGAGCTTCTAATGAGCACCATCATGAAGAGTGACAAGACCGGTATTGGGTACAAGGAGAATCAAGTGATGAAGGCCAAGGTCAAGATTGAAGCCAAGAACTACTACAAGAATAAGTACAATGGCTACAATTAAGAGAAGCCAAAGCCGAAGCCGAAGCCTAAGAGGTGCTTTGGATGTGGACAAATTGGTCATCTATCATTTCAATGCAAGACTCCACTTCCCAAGACCTTGCCCAAGCACACTAGGCCATTTGCTCATGATGCTCACTATGTCATCAACAAAGATTCCAAGGGTAGACCACTTGTGGTGTTTCTTGGACCACCAATGAAGAACAAGCCTAGGGTTCTTTGGGTGGCTAAGGAGTTGGTTGACAAGGCAATGGGGCCCCGCACTAAGGGGGTTCCCAAACAACAAGCTTAACTCCAAGTTGCTTGTGTGTAGGTGAACTACAAGACCGGTGGGAGCCATTGGGTAATTGATAGTGGTTGCACTCAACACATGACCGGCGACCCTCGGATGTTCACCACACTTGATGAGGATTGTGCAAATCAAGACAAGATTACTTTTGGGGATAATTCAAAGGGCAAAGTTCAAGGGTTAGGCAAAGTGGCTATCTCCCAAGATCAATCAATCTCAAATGTTTTGCTAGTACAATCATTGAGCTTCAACTTGCTATCGGTTGGTCAACTTTGTGATCTCGGGTTTCATTGTCTCTTCACACCAAATGAGGTGATTGTGACCAAGATTGAAGATTCATCAATGATATTCAAAGGTTTTCGGCACAACAACCTCTATTTAGTGGACTTCACTTCCAATGAAGCAAACTTGCAAGCGTGTCTATTCTCCAAGAATTCTTTGGGTTGGCTATGGCATAGAAGATTAGCTCATGTAGGCATGTCAACCTTGAAGAAGCTAGTCAAAAAGGAAATGGTTAGAGGAATCAAGGATGTGGTGTTTGAGAAGGATAAACTTTGTAGTGCATGTCAAGCCGGCAAGCAAGTGGCAAACACTCATCCAACCAAGGCTTTCATGTCAACCTCAAGAGTACTAGAGTTGCTACACATGGATCTATTTGGCCCTACCACCTATGCTAGTCTTGGAGGAAATCTCTATTGCTTAGTGGTAGTGGATGACTACTCTCGGTACACTTGGGTGTTCTTTCTTCATGACAAGGGAGAGACACAAGGCATCTTCAAGAAGTTTGCTACAAGAGCTCAAAATGAATTTGATGTGAAGATCAAGAAGATTAGAAGTGACAATGGCACCGAGTTTGTGAACACAAAGATTGAAGTTTATTGTGATGAAGTTGGGATCAAGCATGAGGTGTCCGCCACATATACTCCACAACAAAATGGTGTAGTAGAAAGGAAGAACCGGACACTCATAACGCTAGCAAGGTCTATGCTTGATGAGTACAACACTCCTGAGAAGTTTTGGGTGGAGGCAATCAACACCGCTTGCTATGCGGCAAACCGTCTCTTCGTCCAAAGACTATTAAAGAAGACCCCCTATGAACTTGTCAATGGGAAGAAGCCGGATATTTCATTCTTTCGGGTGTTTGGTTGCAAGGTGTACATCTACAAGAAGCGCCAACACTTGGGTAAATTCCAACGGCGGTGTGACATTGGTTTCCTTGTTGGTTATTCACTTAAATCCAAGGCATACCGTGTATTTAACAAAGCCACCGGCTTAGTTGAAGAAACGTATGACTTGGAGTTTGATGAAACTAATGGCTCCCAAGGAGCGCTTGAGAATATTGATATAGGTGATGAACCCTTGAGGAAGGCAATGAAGAATATGCCAATTGGTGCTATCAACCCGCAAGAGGTGGAAGAAGTTGAAGATGAAACAAATCAAGATCCCTCTCCACCTCACACGCCTCAAGTTGATGAAGGAGATCAAGTGAGAGAAGCTCAAGAAGACACTCACATTCCTCAAGATCAAGCCGAGGCCGAAGCAAGCAATGTTGAAGCACCACATCCTCCTCCTCAAGAAACAAATAGAAAATCAACATCCATCCTTCAAGCTCACCCCCATGATCAAATCATAGGGAGTCCATCAAAGGGAGTAATGACTCGCTCTAGACTTGCATCTTATGTTGAACATCACTCGTTTGTTTCCTTTGTTGAGCCTACTAGTGTAGAAGAAGCACTTGCGGATCTGGATTGGGTGAACGCCATGCATGAAGAACTCAACAACTTCACCCGGAACCAAGTGTGGACACTTGAAGAGAAGCCAAAGGATGCAAGAATCATTGGCACCAAGTGGGTGTTTAGGAACAAGCAAGATGATCAAGGCGTGGTTGTGAGGAACAAAGCAAGATTGGTGGCAAAGGGGTTCTCTCAAGTAGAAGGACTTGATTTTGGAGAGACTTTTGCTCCGGTTGCAAGACTTGAAGCCATCCGTATCCTTTTGGCGTATGCTTCACATCACAAAATGAAACTTTTTCAAATGGATGTGAAGAGCGCCTTCTTAAATGGTTTCATTAATGAACTTGTTTATGTCTCACAACCTCCCGGGTTTGAAGACCCAAACTTGCCTAATCATGTGTATAGGTTGTACAAGGCACTCTACGGTTTGAAGCAAGCTCCAAGAGCTTGGTATGAGAGGCTAAGGGACTTCCTAATCAAGAAGGGCTTCAAGATCGGGATCGTCGACACTACACTATTCACCAAGAAGCTTAATGTAGAGATCTTTGTTTGCCAAGTATATGTCGATGACATCATATTTGGGTCAACAAACCAAGACCATTGCAAGGAGTTTGGTGACTTGATGTCCAAGGAGTTCGAGATGTCAATGATTGGCGAGCTAACCTTCTTCCTCGGCTTTCAAGTGAAGCAAATGAGAGAAGGGACCTTCATCTCTCAAGAAAAGTACACTTATGATCTACTTAAGAAGTTCAAGATGGAGGATTGCAAGCCAATCAAGACCCCAATGCCTACTAATGGGCATATCGATCTCGATGAGGGAGGTAAACCGGTTGACCAAACTCTTTATCGCTCTATGATCGGTAGTTTACTTTACCTCACCGCATCTAGGCCGGATATCATGTTTAGTGTGTGTATGTGTGCTAGGTTTCAAGCAAACCCTAAGGAGTCGCATCTTTGTGCGGTTAAAAAAATCCTTAGGTACTTAAGGCACACCCCTAGCATGGGTCTTTGATATCCCAAAGGAGCTCCCTTCCAACTAGTTGGCTACTCCGATTCGGATTATGCCGGGTGTAAGGTTGATAGGAAGAGTACCTCCGGCGGGTGCCACATGCTAGGAAGATCACTTGTTTCCTGGTCCTCAAAGAAGCAAAACAGTGTGGCATTGTCAACCGCCGAGGCAGAATATATTGCCATGGGAGCAAGTTGTGCACAAATCTTATACATGACCCAAACACTCTTTGATTACGGCGTGTTTTTAAAAGAAGTTCCACTTTTGTGTGATAATGAAAGCGCCGTAAAGCTTGCAAACAACCCGGTTCAACACTCTCGCACCAAGCACATTGATATTCGCCATCACTTTCTTAGAGATCATGTGGCTAGGAAAGACATCACACTAGTTGGAGTTAAGAGCGAAGATCAATTGGCGGATATCTTCACTAAACCACTCGATGAAACAACCTTTTGTAGGTTGAGAAGCGAGTTGAATGTGCTTGACCACTCTAACTTCACTAAAAGATGAGCTTGTGTGAATCATGCATTCATATGTAATATAACATGTTTAATTTGGTAATGCACATAGGCTTGGCTAACGCGGTTAAGATAACCGCCCTCAAAGCGTGTGACAAAGCTTAACCGCGGTTTAAACTTGCAAGCAACCTAGATTCAAATTCCGTTTTGCATTGCATATGCATTAGTGTTGCTTCTTCGTTTCTTTTCGGTTAAGTTTGTTGGTCATCATTAGGTTCAACACTTAGGGGGAGCAATTCAACGCTCTAGCTTCAGCTAATACCCCTCTAGTGCCCCTAAGGTGACCCTTGGAGCTTTATTGAACTATTTTCTTGTGAAAACTAATTCTAGCCTATGGCAAACTACTTCTAAAATTGAGGGTTTGAGAGATGGTTCTTATGTTAAGTCCAACAAGTGTTCCTCTCTGCTCTTTTGTGTTGGTACTTGGCTAAGAGAAAAGATTGGAGAGAAAAATAGGAAAATTCAGAGCAATATTAAGCACCGGACCACCCTCCAGACCACTCTGCATTGGTCCGACGCAGTGGTCCAGTGGTCGGTCCCTCACTGCATAAAATCGTCTCCAGCCAAAAATCCGTCGGACCAGTGTCCGACACTGCACCGGACCAAAGCCAAGTTGTCCGGTGCCTCTGTGATATCGATCTTTTAACCGTCGGACCAGTCCGGTGCTATCTTCGGACTAGTCCGGTGAGTCGTCCGGCGCTGTTGTCCGGTGGTCTGTTGCTCACTGTGTTTCCTTCTCTGGTACTGTCGGACCACCCGTCGGACCAGCCACCGAACCAAGCGGAGTGGTCCGACGCTTCGAAATTTTGCGGATAACCCCCGCGTGCTCTTACGGTTCTTCTTCATTCTCATTCGGTCGTCCGTACACCGTCACGCTGCCATCGCCGCAGCTCCGCCCTCCTCCGCCGCCGCCATTGCCGTCGGAGAGCCTCCTCCACGCAGCGCCGCCGTCACTCCACCACCTCTCCTCGCCGCGCCACTGTGCCCCCGCTCTACACCACTGCCGCGCCGCCGTTCACCTCCTCGCCGCCGGCGCCCTGCTCTGCTCTTCCACCGCCCTGCCATGCTCCTGCCAGCCCTAGGGTTTCCCCCTTTGCTTTGCCACAGCCAAGTTCGAGAAGAGCTCCATTCCCGACCTAGGGTTTGCCCTAACCCTAGGGTTCAGGATTTCGACGTTCGTCCTCGAACGAAATCGTGTTTCGACGTGTTCGCCCTCGACCGTTCATCGTCTTCGTCCGCGACCGTTTCGTCGTCGTCGACTTCACCTCTTGGCTTCTAGGGTATGGTTTCGATTTCCGATTTCGCGTTTTGTCGAGTCGTTAATTGAATTATGCCCTAGGTTTATTCCTTGAAAAACGAAATTCAATCCAATCCACTAAATTCAATTGCCAATTGTAATTCGCAGCTGGTATATCCCGTTCGGAGAGTGCTTTGGTACTTGAGATTGCTCTGAATAGTCACGCTCTCTTACCTCAGGTATTTTGTCAGCATTTCATTCTATCACTTATCTAGATGCTTGCTTCCATACGGTTTCTTATCTCTAGATAGTATATATGCTTATGTATACCCTGTCTATTCTATCCAGCAGCAGTCAGTGGCAGTCAAACTCGGGGCAAAGCTCGCGAGTAGGGATTGAGGCAAAGCCTCACGAGGTTCAGTCCAGTGGCATGGAGGCCCTCTCTGTCAGTGATTGCTTGGTTTGATCAGTTGACTCTTGCAGCGATCAGTGTTTCTTGTGACAGAGATCAGTGGTTCTGACAGTGGACAGTGGATCTTGTGATTGTCAGTGGGCAGTGATACTTCGTTTGTTTCAGTATGACTCGCAGTACTCGTGCTCAGGCAGCTGGGTCTGGTGGTGATGCTCCTCCTCCTCCACGTCCTTCCAGAGACAAGGGCAAGAAGCCAGTGATTGAGAAAGCTAAGAAGAAGAAGCGCAAGCTTACAGAGGCTGAGAAAGCCGAGGCAGTGGCCGATGCAGCGGACCGCGCAAAGCGAGGCGGTCGCCGAGGTACCGTGAGACTCGGCACCCCTCCGCGGGATCTTCCTACTTCTCCTCCAGCTGGGTCACATACTGAGGACACTCCACAGGAGCCAGAGCTAGTTACAGAGGCCTTGGGTACACCGTTGGCACCTTCTTCCTGGGGGCGCTCCACCCGCTCCCAGTCTGCTCAGTCACCGCAGTCAGCGGCTCCCATAGCAGCTTCAGCTTCAGTTCACCTTGACCTGAGGAACCTTACAGCGAAGCAAGTGAAGAAGCTCAGGTTCGTCGCTTTAGAGAAGTGGTGTCCGGATCAGAGAGACCCCAGAGCTTCACCTGGTTGGCATACACCTCTCATGGAGGATTTCTATCGAGCAGCTCAGTTGACCAGTATTCAGATTCGACCACACAGGGTTTGCTCCTTAGAGAGCATTGTTGAGCTAGCAGGTGAGGAGATCCGTCCGTTCCTGACTTACCAGCCGGGACTCGCTGATTTGTTCGGGCGTTCCGGTAACTATATCGAGCGATGGGTCAGAGAGTTCTATGCATCAGTTTGGGTAGATCCGGAGCACAAGTTTGTGCAGTACACCTTCAGAGGCGAGAGATACAGGCTGTACTTGACCAGACTCAGAGAGATCTTTCGCTTCAGACAGGAGGGTGGTGAGTTTGACCTGTACTACGAGTGTTACCGAGGAGCTTCAGTGCCTCGCCGAGCTCGCGGAGGCCGTACTTTGTCAGTTCAGGAGGTGGCTCCTCTATTCAAGCCACCTTTCTCAGAGGGCTCTAGGCGCACTCCAGCTGAGCTCAGGCCTACCGTTCATAGATTGAACGAGGTGCTCCACCGTACTCTGCTACCTCGCACGGGCTACAAGGAAGGATTGACCAACATGCAGCAGCTTCTCCTTCAGACCCTGGTATCTCAGACACCATTTGATATTGCAGACTTTCTAGTGTCAGAGATAGAGGATGTGATAGCAGATGGCATGAGGGCCCGACAACAGTTTCCCTATGCTCACTGGATTTCTGCGATTATTGCTATTGAGCTAGAGGGAGCACACCCTAGACTCCGTGCTCTTTTGGATCAGGCGCCCACTTCTTTCCCAGAGTACAGAGTCTTGGGGTCGTTCGATAGCCGGTTTGGAAACCGGGTCCTCCATCTTGTCAGAGATAGGACAGCACCAGCTGACAGGGCAGATGTTGATGCTCAGGATGAGGCCATTCGGAGTGTTGAGCAGCAGGAGCTCCATGGTCTAGATACAGGAGCGGATGTGACTCCAGAGGATACATCAGACAGCTCCGATGCAGACTTCCAACCGGTTCCACAGATGCCCCCACGGGCGCACGACACTGAGGCTGGCGGTTCTGCCTCTGCCACAGAGACGATGATGCTCAAGATCCTTGACAGAATGAATGAGCAGCAGAGTTCTCTAGTCACTGCAGTCACTCAGATACAGCAGCGTCAGGACGAGATGCAGCGACAGTCAAAAGAGCGCCACTTTGAGATGCAGCGACAGATGCTTGCTATGCAGCTAGAGTCTCAGCGTCTTCAGTTACAGTCCCAGCAGCTGCATCAGCAGAACATGGCATTCATGGCTCACGTGATGAAGTGGACTGGCGCTCCTCCACTAGAGTTCCCTGCAGCTCCTCAGATTCAGATGATGAGCACTTCACAGCCCTCTCAGTCAGTTGGGCAGCCTGGAGGGCCTCAGTTCTCAGTAGGACCCTCAGTTGGCCCCTCAGTGGCCCCTGTCAGCTCAGCCGGTCAGACAGTCACTCCCACCCCAGCCATACAGTCCAGTGGACTTCAGGGTGCTGGATTGACCACCCTGTTCCAGTCACCGGTGACCCAGGTGACTCAGTGGTTGGACACTTTTGGACCTACTCAGCAGTTCACCCCGCTTACTACAGGTTTCACTCCTCTTACCGCTACACTGGGTGCTACTGCTAGAGATCTGTCAGCCTCTTTCAGTGATATCACAGGTCAGCCGTCCCCCACTGGTCCTCAGATTGCAGCAGAGGTCGAGGCCGCGCGTGTCGCTCCAACAGCTGATCAGCACCGCTCCTCAGTAGCTTCCTCAGAGGCTACCCATGACAGTCGGGCTCCAGCCGTATCTACCCCTCCGACAGCTGCAGTCGCTACCGATGCTATGGTTGTCTCCTCCACTCCAGTCCAGCCTCAGCCGTCTCCGGTTCTTCAGACTCCAGACGAGTCAGTGCATGAGGCACCACCGATCACCACAGCTCCAGAGGCCCCAGCAGAGACACCAGCACCAGTTACCGCTCCTACTACTTCTCCAGCTACTGCTCCCGAGTCGTCGACCGCAGCAGACCTATCAGCTACCGACCCCTAGACCGCTTCACTACCGGCTACCGACACTCAGGGGGAGGATTCAGATGATGAGACATATCTGGCAGCTTTCAGGGTCCTCGACCGCTCCACGACTGCTTCCACTCCACCTCCAGATGCTTAGTTTAGGTGTTTCGACGCCAAAGGGGGAGAGGGAGAGTCGAGTAGATGGGCTAGCTTTAGGGGGAGCTAGTAGGACTCGTTCTTTTGTTGTGTATAAACTCTATTGCATCATGCATCACGTTTACCGTCTTATTGCATTGTATGATATGTGTGATGTTTGAGACTTGATGGTTGTGTGACATGTGTGGCCTTTCCTTTTTTTTATATATCATGACACTTGGTTATGCTATGTTGCTTCCGCGCTAACAGCTGATCTTTTGGCTATAGCATATCCTTTTTGAAATCAAGTACTATATTCATTTCATATCTTTTGTGCTTGTCATGGCTTGATTGGTTAGGCATGTACTTGTCTTTCTTATTACTAACCCATGCCTATCTCATGTCGAGTCATGTTTTCTCTTATCAAAATTCTCTCATTATTCTCTACTCGAGCTTGTATTGTCGCCAATCACCTAAAAGGGGGAGATTGTAGAATCATGGACCCTTGTGTTTAGGCGATTAACGACAATACTAGATCACTATGACTAACGTGTGTTTTGCAGAGACAAAGTCATATATGTTAGGTCATGAGTGATGTATTTTGAATGGGCTTAATGGATACTCATGCCCCAAGATGGAAATCGTTTCGGTTGCAAAGGATGGAGATTCTCGACGTAGACTAGGCTAGTTCTTAGTGCCATAAGGTTGAGAAGGGCACTAAGTATAGCTAGGACTTTTGTTTTTCCTTTGACCGTACTATAAAGGGGGGTATGAGGTTAGTAGCTTGACCTAGGAGAGTTTAGGAAAGTGGGTATATGCACACTTGTCACAACTAGTCCTAGAGACCTTGCTTTCAACCCTTGATAAACCCTAGAAGTTGTAGGAGAAAAATCCCTTGAGAATCCTCAGCGAAAACGGTTGTTAGAGAGGAAGAAAGAGGCTCCGGACCACTCTGCTAAGTAGGCACCGGACCAAGGAGAGTAGTCCGGTGGTCCTGACTTAGGCAGATTCTCAGCTCGAGGAGCTCCGGACCACCTGTCTGGAAAGCACCGGACCATAGGAGAGTGGTCCGGTGGCTTGGTTCAGAGAGTCAGAAGGCTCCGGACTAGTCCGACGGTGTGTCCGACGGCTAGTCCGACGCCTCAAGACAGGAAGTTTGGTCTATGCAGAGAGCTCCCTGCCACCGGACCAGAGCGTCGGACCAGGGCACCGGACCAAGGAGAGTGGTCCGGTGGTGTGTAAAAGAGAGATAAGTTTTCACTCAGAGAGCACCGAGGCTCCGGACCAGAGCGTCGGACCAGCGCGTCAGACCAAGCAGAGTAGCCTGACGGTGCCTGAGTTTGGAACGAGAGTGAGCTCCGGACCAGTGTGCATGGTCCGGTGGTGTGAGCTCCGGACTAGTCCGGTGGCTACGCAGAGAGAAGAAAAAGTGAAAAACGGCTAGTTTTGGAGGTGGGGACTATTTATAGTTGCCCCCTTGGACCTTAGAGGTCCTCTTGGCCATTGTTTCAGCTGGTGTCACCTTGAGAAATCTTTTGGAGAGCCAAGAGTCTAGTGAGGGAGAGATTAGAGAGAGTTTATCTTGTTCTTCCCTCCTAGAGTGATTAGGAGTGACTTGTGTGCATCCATCCACCTTCCTAGCCTTGAGTGGGTCAAGTGAAGATCTTGTGCTTGTTACTCTTGGTGTTCGACAGCACCTAGACGGTGTGGTGGTGTTCGGAGGAAGTGACCGTCGGAAGATTGTTGGCGGCACTTCTCCAAGCTCTTGTGATCGGTTGTGGGCGATTCACCAAGCCGGAGTGGCGAAGAATCAGCCCGTAGAGAGCACTCTACCCTTGCGCGGGTAGAGGGGAGCGATACCTTGCGAGGTGCTCCAACGAGGACTAGGGGGGTGTGTCGACACCTCGATACCTCGGGAAAAAATCGCTGCGTCCATGAGATTCTCTTTTCCCTAGCTCTTTACATTTCCGTCTTGTTCTTACATTTCCTACTAGAATTGCTTAGGTTGTCTTTAATTTCTATGAACTGCTACCGCTTTCTAGTTAGGACACACGGACGGTAGGCATTAGGGGGTGATTGGCATTTGATAGGTTTTTATATTTGCTTTAGAAATTTAAAACAAGCCCAATTCACCCCCCCCCCTCTTGGGCATCTTGATCCTTTCACTAATGATATTAATTGTATCTCATTCCAATGGCCTATATCGATTGTGTCTGACAGTTAGAAATGCAAGCGGACTTCTCCATGAACATGCAACAAATTTTTGTGGGTTTTACGAGAACAACGTAACCACTCGATCATCATCCACCTGTCACACGAGAACATCGTAATCATAGCGATTATAGTTGGGGCGCCTGGGGGCTAAATCCATCAAGCTTGCTCTTGCGAACCCAAATGGACAGAGCCCGGACCGCTTGGATAGATTAGATGAGGCTACAAATAAAAAGCACCAAGTGCGAACAATGATGGTCCTAAGTAGAGATGGCAAACCACTCAAGTGTGAAGAACTCGGAGGATTACTGATGGAGATATGTATCCCGAGTATACCCTCATCATGCTGATAAGAGCCATATATATGGTACGATTGTTAGACGGGCTGACCGCACCAACCTTCACGGCCTCACCCCCTCTGACTAAGAGCTTAGTTGAATGAGCAAAGGAACCTGTCCCATCACTTAAGGCTCGGGGGCTCCCCGAGTCCAACTCAATTTTTGGCCCAAGTAACGCGCTTCTATGGCATCCAATGAGCTTGAGGACAAGGAGAGAACAAGGGTTGATGCTATCCTAAGAAAGCTATAGTGCACCTCTCCTGTCTCATTCGGTTATAGGGTGTGAAGGGCATGATGACCAAAGCCTTCTAGAAGCTTCAAGTATGCTTGTTATTTAGAAAAGCATAAGGCTAGTCTCGATGGTGGTTGCATGAGACTTTTATGGGCATTAAATAAGCTAATATGTCTATTATTAACAGAGAAGAGATGAAAAGAGTTTCATAGGGTGAAATGAGTTTCATGACATTGAAACTTGTTTACATGGTTTCAACACCAGGTAGTCTTGAAAATAGAGACATTAAACTTCCACTAAGACTGACGTAGGTGAACAGTTACTCGCTCCTAATCCTTCAAAAATCTATGATGACTGATAGGTGATATGAACAATTGTCTTTAAAATAAATCGAGAAGCTTATAGGAAATAGATTTTGCTCTAAAAAAAAGAAAATATATAATTGCAAAAACATTGTAACCACTGTCTAAACTAATAAATTAGAAACTTTCCACAACAATAACAAAAAGAGATGCAATCATGCAACCAACATTAATGCAGCATAACGCATTAAAATTAATGCAACATACATTAACGCTAAACGCTTCATTCTGGTTGCATTTTGGGTTTCTCTTGTGATAAAATTTTTGATACACATCAAGACATTCATTAGAAATATTTTTGGATTTTATAGATTTTATTAGTTTATTTTTCATTTTTTAGAACTAAATCTAATTCTTCCAGTTGTAGATATATTTTGTCATGACCTATTCTTATATATTTATTAGCTTCCAAAAATCCAACAACCAGAAAATGAAAGCTAAAAGTTGAGTCAATATAATCGAAAGCTGAGGCAGTAAAGTGAACAAATTCCAAAAACTTGTAATCCAAAGTTGAGACAATAAATAAAAAAGGCTAAAGTCCAAAAGCATTTAGAAGGCCCATAGATCGAGTAACGCATTGGCCCGAGCTTGAATGAACACTAACACATGACTGACTGGGTCCGGCCCAACAACCGCCGCACAACACCGACCGGGCGTGATTGGTTCGGGCTCCCCCTCATGCAAATGTGAGAGCCTGGCTCGTCGTGCCGTTTTGCACTCCTCGGCCTAGCCCGGCTACGTATCCCATGGGCCACACTCTTTCGTATCCAGGAAAGGAAACCAAACAGGCCCAACACGTCCTCTTCTCCTCCTTCTCAGTTTCTTTCTTGCGAGGGAGGCTGAAGCCAAGGAAACAAAACGATCTCGCAAGGCTTAGGAACACGCTACGCAGCGCAGCTCCCCGCAAGGCCGCAATCCAGACCAGAGACCACCACCGCTGGCCGCCTCACCTCGCCGCCTAGAGTTTTTGCCGCCGCGGATCTCGCCGTCCCCGCCATGGACTCCTCCTCCGCTGCCGGAGAGGCCCCGACCACCGGGGAGCACCGGATGGGGACCACCATCGTCGGGGTCTGCTACGAGGGCGGCGTCGTCCTCGGCGCAGATTCCAGGACCAGCACTGGTACGCCCTTTGGCTCCTGTCGATCTGTGCACGCCGCAGGAGATCCTGTCGCGGGTGTGGGGTTAGATTTCGCGCCGGGGATGGCGTTGCGGGCCTAGGTTTTCGCTTGGATCGTTGAGGATTGAGGCGTGGCTGGCGATGTCGGCGGCCGTGATGCGTGCTGTCTTTCTACTGACGGTGTTAGAGTTCATGATTAGTGTTTTTTTTAATAGGGTTCATGATTAGTTTACACTGGCAAGATTGGTCTATTTGTTTCGCTGCTAGTCATTGTTGCGTCTTGCGAGATTAGCGGAATTTGGGGACTAGCAGCAGCCTGTGTTGAGTGGAAGTTGGCTCATGCTCTCCTCTGCAGTCTTTAATTCTTCAGGTCATTGATTGATGGATTAGTTTTGGCCTTTATTTCTAAGAAAAAAATATAGAATAGTCCAACTCTGAGCTGGGCACTGCATATGATTAAACTAGAACTGACACCCTCTTTTACAGACTTACCTGTTTGGTGTGAAGCTGTTTTTGTAGAAAATAGCTTCATGAACAAATTTCTAGGCAAAGCTGAGCTATTTTAGAATACGCTCAGATGAGTAATCCTTTTGATTGACTTATACCTTCTTATTACTAGAAAACATGACTCCTTAAATTTGTGAAGAGTCGTCGTAGTAGTCCAGAAAAATGCTCTTGCTCCTGTTTCCACCAAATAGATTTTGTTATTAAGCTTATGTATTCTTTACTTTTTATTTGGCCAAGTGCTAACATTTTTTTGTTGCTTGCTCCAACTCAGGAATGTATGTAGCCAACCGTGCTTCAGACAAGATCACTCAATTGACAGACAATGTGTATGTCTGTCGCTCTGGATCTGTAAGTGTCATTGTCTTCTAATGTAATTGTTGTATTGTGATGTTTGAGTAGAAACTTTCACTTTGTCCCTTTGACAAGTTATATAAATGGACATTCCTTGACGGTAGATGGCTTATATCTTACTGTTGATCTGAACCAATCAAACAACATACAAGCTAGTAGTTATTTTCATTGCTGTTTTTGTACCGCCTTATTTTGTTGTCTTAATATAAAGTAATTCCTTTGCATGGTGGTGCCAAGATGGCACATTTCTTCTTACAAGTTTTTAGTTCACATGTAAAAAAACTCTTGCTATTTTAATGTCACAGGCTGCTGATACACAAGTCATTTCGGATTATGTACGTTATTTCCTCCACCAACACACGTAAGTTTGTTCTTCACACACAACTTAACATTAACCTCCCATTCGATAAATTAATATACTGAATGATACTTAAGATCTCTTTGATTGATAAATTGATTGATGGTGTACAATTACTTGAGAGATTTGACATGCAACGTAGATGATGCTAAAGTTACCATCCTGTGCAGAATCCAGCTTGGACAACCAGCTACTGTTAAAGTTTCAGCCAACTTGATTAGGTTGCTAGCTTATCAGAACAAGGTATTTTTCCATAGCATTCCAGCACAAACTGTTAAAACACTCTTTACTTTCCTCATTGATAAGCATCTGGTGTTGGAATTTGATGTTAAACTCTTGATGAACTATAAAACTGAATGTTTGTTATTAATATCCAGAACATGTTGCAAGCCGGCATGATTGTTGGAGGATGGGATAAGTACGAGGGAGGCCAAATTTTCTCGGTCCCTCTTGGTGGAACGATCTTGAAGCAACCATTTGCAATTGGAGGTATAATTTTGCCAATCAATTTGCATTGTCTTTTCTTTCAAGTTAGTATTTCAATGCTGCTTTCATTATTTTCTTTGCTATAAGTCTGTGACATACCTTTCTTCCCCTGGTTAGTGATCTAGTAATTAGAACACTTACTGTTTGAATGTTCATACTTTAAATCTCGTTATGCAAAAAATTGCTTTGCTATGAAATATGACCCTTACTATTTTCTTGAGTGTATGCTACATCAGGTATTGTTTTTGACACTTGTTATCTTATCTGTTAATTGCAGGTTCAGGTTCCAGTTACCTATATGCTCTTCTTGATCATGAATGGAAAGAGGGAATGAGCCAGGAAGAGGCAGAGGTATGTCACCAAGTTCCTTCTTACTTGGATCCTGGAATTGAGATACTCTCTAGTATCGTAGTATGACTGAAGGTTATTAGTTAAAGCGAATAGAGTACAAAACTAGCCCCAATTTTCCTAATATGTTTCTAATGTTCACATATGCAGAAATTTGTGGTGAAGGTAGTTTCCCTTGCTATGGCCCGTGATGGTGCTAGTGGAGGTGTTGTCCGTACAGTTACCGTAAGTTCTCTATTTTTGTGTAAATTTTCATGCTTAGTTCCCTTTTGAAATATTGAAACACAGCAATCAACTAAACTAGTTGGGTCATGGATTGTCTTATGTTGTGTTAGTTTTGGCACTTATAACTAGCATGGTTACTTTTGATAGCTTTCAAAGTGAAACTTAATCAGCTGTAACTGAAAATCATAACGTGTGATTTTTTTTAATAACTCCTTGTGTGGTGCTATACATTTTTCTATCCACTAGAAACATGCCCGTGTGTTTGCAACGGGAGAGATGGCCACACTCGAGGTTGATAGACATGCATGACGACTGCTATACCGATTACTCTTCTGTTGATTCATTCACTTACAACATCCACGCAGTGAATTCTATCTATTTGCTCAGTTTTCATTTTCCTGAGGTTTACCTTACAAAAAATTTATGTTCAGTCTGATAGAATGCAGTGACCTGCAAACTGTGTTTGTGTTTTGCCTGTACTACCTCCGTCCTCAAAAGAATGCAATTCTCGCTTTTCGAGAAGTCAAACAATTTAAACTTTGACTAATTTTATATAAAGAAGTACTAACATCCGTGATATAAAATTAGTATCATTAGATTAGTTATAAAATATATTTTTATAATAAAATTATTTAGAGGCATAAATGCTAATACTATTTAAAATAAAGTTGGTCAAACATGAGCTAACTTACCGGCACGGTTACCATAGTTGCATTCATTAAGGGACAGAGGGAGTACTTACTCCCTCCGTACTCAAAAAGGTTATCGTTTAGGACAAGGTTTTAGTCAAACATTGTTGGGAATATAAATCATGAATAACTTTTAAGTTGTTGAGTTTGAAAATGTAAAAATCATATCAATAGATTTGTCTTGAAAAATACTTTCATAAAAGTATACATATATTATATTTCAATAAATATTTTTCAAAAAATAAGTGGTCAAAGTTACACTTTGGAGACCGTGTCGTTTTCTAAAACGACAAGCTTTTTTAGTATGGAGGGAGTATCTCTTACTGTCATTTCGGCATTTCCTATGTTTGCTTGTGTTCTATCATTCTGGAGTATGTGGCTTAGACCTTTTTTTTAGTTCAAAACAAACTCATTTGGTTATGATGCAGATAAATGCTGATGGCGTGAAGAGGAACTTTTACCCTGGCGACAAGCTACCCCTGTGGCACGACGAGCTGGAGCCCCATAACTCTTTGCTTGATATTCTTGCTGCTGGGAACCCCGATCCCATGGTGCAGTGAATTTGCCCTCCGTTGTGAACTTCTCACTGTATCTGACTTGTTCTTGATTTCAACCGAAGAATTGAAACAGTTCATGCTGAACTATGTCACACCAGAGTATTTACATATTGTTGTCACACCGTAGTAAATTCCTGTTTATCTGAATGATTGGTGTTTTGAGTTAATGGTTAATGGTTACTGGTAAGCGTGCTACTGCTGTGGTTGTATTTGTCGAGTATATGGTTTTGTCAGCCGCCTATTCATCATGTACTGCATCCCTCCCTCAACACTGCTTTAGTTGAGTTGCATCCATTCTGATGGACGATCAGCTGCTGATGCTCTTTCGCGAGAACGTACTTTAAAATTCAACCAAATCAAAAAAAAATGTAAAAATTTCCTAAGAGCCATGTAGGAGAGTTGTACCCATATTAGCTAGCATTATCACGCAGAAGCTACGACCCTGCCTTTCTCAACTCAAGGCATGTCCCTGAAGCCACCAATTATTCGCCATCATTACAGTTTACAGTCGAACTTACAGGTAATGTATACTAGACGAAGTTAGTGAAGCATTTGTACAGTGTAAATTCCATTGCGAAATTATTGTCAATTTCCATCATCAGTCAGCACTATGTTTCAATGGGGCCTGGTAGAACGTGCATCCAATAAACACAGCACTTTCCACCCACCCGCCCTGTGTTTCAGTTTTCTGTCACGAGATATAGTACATTGGATTAGGGAGCTTGAAAGAGCGAGCGCTCATGGAAGATCCCAGCAGGTCACTCCATTGGTCGCCGGAGTTGCCAAGGATCCTGTAACCCTCTTCTTCCATTTCTTTCCTCTTTTCTGACTTGTAGACAGTCGCGGTTTTCTTGCGGTCCTCTGCTGCCCTGTATATTGGGAAATTAACACACATCTCAGGGTTCCAGCATTGAACAAACAATGAACGTTGAAGTATAGTACAAGGTCATACAAAGTGCGCAGGCGACAAATTTGACCGAGCTTAGAAGATGTCAGGGTTCAGCATTCAACCAAAAGGATTCAAACCCTTAACTAACAGTAGGGGTAGTTCATGGCAGTAGAATAGATGTACTTCTGGACAGGATCATCAACACATTTGGATTGGATCTCAAACACCTAGTCAGAACTGAGCGCAAAAGAGTAGTAGTAACAAACATGATAATGCTAGTGCATTCTAATATGTCTCTGATCCACAGGTATGGAGAACACTAGAGAGCAACTAAATTATTCACAAGATCCTTGCTTTTATCAAACCGATAATTGTGAATAACTAAATGGAAATTTAACAAAGGTAAAACAAGATACTAGCGCACAAGATTGAAGTAGGTGCTTCACTGCTTCGAATGGTAATGTGCGAGGTATACCTGAGTATGAGCTTTTCCCAATCATGGAACCCCTGGTTGTTGAGGTTCTCTACCGTGACGCCTCGGTGCCCCTCGCTTCTGCCCGTGAGAAGGAACGTCTTAAATCCCAGCTCGCGAACCTCGTTGTACAGCTTCAAGCTGGAGGGGATGGCAGCCGCCTCGCCCCTCTCCACCCACTCGTTAAACTTGTGGTGGTCGAACAACTCAGCCCTGCGGTTTAAATTAAAATCAAGCACGCCATGTAAGATCACTTTAAAAAAAAATAAAAAAAATGCTGTTTCGTGCGTGCTGCAAGCTTTTCCCCTTTTCTTCGTACGACGTACCGAAACGCGGAATTGAATGCGCAACGTGATCGATACCTAACAAACAAAAATGGGCGGATTTCGTGACTAAATTGCTGCCATTTTTGTGAACGCCGGGACGCGATCGAGAGCGTGAGGCGGAGACGGACACGGCCGGAGCCGGAGAGAAGAGGAGACGAGAGAGCTCACCCGTAGCCGTGCTCGGCATAGTAAGGGAGGTTAGAGAGCAGCGTCTCGTCGACGTCGAACACCCAGGCGTCGCGTCCGTCGGGCGCGGCTTCGCGTGCGTAAGCGGCGGACTCCCGCGCCACGAGGTCGAGGTCGGAGCGGTACGCGGCGCCGGTGACGTAGTCCCGCACGTGGGGCGCGCACTCGGGCGGCACCACCTTCCACGGCGCGAGGTTGTTAGCCTCCGCCGCGAGCCTCCAGCTGGCGCAGCGCACGTCCGGCGGCACGGCGTCGGGCTCGGGCTCGTCCGCGGCGGCCCGCTCCGACGGGAGCTGAATGGCGAGCGGGCGTGGCAGGAGGTGCTGCGCGTCCGCGTCCGCCGCCGCCGCCGCCTCGAACACGCCCTGCGCCGCTGGTAACAAGTCCGCGTCTACTGCGGTGGCAAATGCTTCGACGGCGAGGGCCGTGGCTGTGGCGAGCTTGAGGAGGAGGAGGAGCGTGACGAGCAGGTGGGCGACGCGGTTTCCGCCGCACGCCATGGCCGGCCCGGCTTGCTGTCACCGCGCGGGGCCGGGTCGTCGTGGGAGCGCCCCGGCGTCAGGCGGGCGGGGGCTGGGAAGGCGTGCGGCGGTGGGCGATAAGGGCGGTAAATAGGCTGGGGAATGCGTGTGGCTCCCGACGACTTCGGGAGGGGAGCGGGTAATGGCCCGTGGAGATGGGTTAAATAGGGTGTAGAGGGGCGGAGGAAGGAGGCGCACGAGGGAGGGAGGCGAGGCGTCGTCTTCTCTTTTCGTCGTGCTTGAGGAAAAGCAAAAGAGAGGAGGAAACGGGAGAGGAAGGCCTGCGCTGCCGCCTCCGCCTGCGGGTCGGAGAAGAAGAGAAGAGGAGACGCGGGTCGGATTCGAATCTGAGGGAGAGGATTCTTCGTGCCGAGGCAATGGAGTTGGGACGGTGGTGACGTGCCGGCTACGGATTGGTTGTTTAGGCGGCCCACACAAGTCGTCCTTGGCCGTGTCTTGGTCGGCGCAGACAATGGCTTCCGATAGCCTCGAAGACACAGAGATGGATAATTAGATTTATCATATATATATATATATATACATATATATATATATATATATACTAAATTTACTCGAATCCGTAAAAGACTAGGAATAGAAATCAAGATTTTTATGGTAAGTAAAAATATACCGCCAAACTTTAGAATATACTCCGTATATAGGAAGCCCGAGATCGATGAGCACTAACAACCATACATCTCATCGTAAGCTGAACCAGCAGAAAGCAAAACAATGGTGAAGCCGGCTGCGAAGAAGAAAGCGGCGGCGGCGGCGGCGGCGACGAGCAAGGGCAAGCAGCGCATCCAAATCGCCTACATCGAGGACAAGGAGAAACGACAGGTGACCTTCTCGAAGCGCAAGGGCGGGATTCTCAAGAAGGCGTCGGAGCTGCACCTGCTCTGCGGCGCGCACGTCGCAATCGTCATCTTCTCCCAGACACACGACGCCTCCTCCTCCACCACCACCACCACCTCAAGGCGCAGGGGCGGCAATGTGTTCGCGATGGGCTCCCCGTCCGTGGACCACGTGATGAGCCGCCTCGCCGGCACCGTCGCCGACGGCGCCGACCCGTACGGCGGCGGCCACCACCGCGCCGCAATCGAGGAGGAGGACGGCGTCGGAGGGCGCGAGGGGGCGGAAGCGGCCGCGCGGAGGAGGGATGAGGCTAGGGAGCTCGTGGACGCGGAGGGGGAGCGGATGAAGGTCGTCACCGACAAGGTGTGGCTGGCCACGGCCGTGGGGCGGTTCTGGTGGGAAGCGGATGTGGAGGCGCTCGGCGAGGCGGAGCTGCCCGAGTTCGGCGGCGCTCTGAAACGCCTCAGGGATAACGTGATGCGACGGCACGCCGACAAATTGGTGGTGCCTCAGTAGTGTCAGGACAGGCACACGCAAAACTGATCCTTCACTTCTTCTGCACAATCAAAATACCGAAGTTTAGCTAGCTGATTGTTAGATTTTTTTTGTTTGTTGAAATTAAACTTCTGATTGTTAGAATTTTGATTGATTGATGAAGATCAAATAAGATAGTAAAACCGGATTTGTCGGCCATCATATAAACTAAACTACTGTCGTGAATAAATTATTTGGTCGGCCAAGAGCCCAAGACGATAGCATTCGCATGCTCTGGTCATGCATCCGGTGAGACCGACGCGGTGGTCGGTGCGGTGGACAACCAGCACGCCGCCGTTGACCTGATTTGTAGTGTTATTCCTCTGTCCTTTTTTTTGAGAGAGAAAATTGCTCCTCTGTCCTGGTGGTCTTGCGAATTGCGATTCGCCGGATAAAAGCAAGGCAATGCCAAAGAGATTCTGAGAGACATTTGCCTTGGGCCGTCCTCGTGAGTGCGTGTGTGTTTGACAAACAGCGTGCTAGGCCTGCTCGTGCTACACTCCAAATTCCACGACCGTTACGACATGCTCATCATTCTATTCTTTTTTTTTAGCACAGCTCATCATTCTATTCTTGGGCAGTTCGGCTGCCACGGCCTATACTATGTATCCCATTAGTTGCAAATTATGAGTTTGTCCTAACTTTTATAGCTATATAAGTTATTTCTAAACATATAATAAAAAAGTATGTATTTAAAAAGTCATAACAATTTAAGAATGGAAGGAGTATTGTTTATCTATCTATCTCAACTTAAA
Organism: Microstegium vimineum; assembly: GCA_022036555.1. NCBI lineage: Eukaryota > Viridiplantae > Streptophyta > Magnoliopsida > Poales > Poaceae > Microstegium > Microstegium vimineum. The sequence goes on along the minus strand of CM039126.1, from coordinate 3,842,121 downwards.
TTGTGTGCACACCACCTGCTATTTTATCTATTTTTAAAAAAGTCATAACATAACTTGTTAATCTCTATCTATCTATCTATATTACAAAGCGGAAATTTTGATAAATATCTCTTATCTTATCTAAAAAGGTCACTATAAACTTTATATCTTAACTCTAGGGTGTGTTTATATATCTATCTATATATTTCTATAATTAAAAGGCAAAAGAATTGATAAATATCTCTCACCTAAAAATGTGATCGTTTGGTTTTTTTACGAGCCTTCCTTCACTTATAAAAAATGTGTTTTTTTTCTTGGTTGTATCTAATGTGAAAATTATATACCTAATGAGTATCGGTCCTTAGCTCTGGACATTTGGTATAAGTTGTTTAGGTATTTAGGGTGTGTTTGGTTTTCCGCCACAATCTTCACGTGTTTGGTTCCATGTCACAACCTTCTAGACTGTGGCATACCACCAGCGCAACGTTGTTGCTTTGGTTCAGTTTTTGGATGTGACAGCTACAATCTTCTCAATTGAAAAATATGTCATAGTTGTTGTATCATTTTAACCACCACAGGTTAAATGCTACTACACTCACCACCAAATGTGTGTCCGTGAACCAAACATGCTCTTAGATAGCGGCCCTTGAATTAGAAATTGACCAGCTCCGTCACTGATCTTCTCACAGAGACACGACGCCTCCTCCTCCACAACCATCACCGCCGCCAAACGCCTCCTCCTCCACAACCATCACCACCACCAGGCGTGGCGGCGGCAACGTGTTCGCGATGGGCTCCTCGTCGCCGCCTCGCCGTCTCCGACGCCGACCCGTATGGTGGCGGCCACTACGCCGCGCTCGAGGAGGAGGAGGAGGAGGACGCCGTCGGCGGGCGCGAGGGAGCGGAGGCGGCAGCGCGGAGGAGGGATGAGACTAGGGAGCTCGTCGACGCGGAGGGGATGCGGATGAAGGCCGTCGCGGACAAGGTGTGGCTTGCCACGGCCGTGGGGCGGTTCTGGTGGGAGGCGGACGTGGAGGCGCTCGGCGAGGCGGAGCTGCCTGAGTTCGGCGGCGATCTGAGACGGCTCAGGGATAACGTGATGCGACGGCACGCCGACAAGTTTGTGGTGCCTCAGTAGTGTCAGGGCAGCACACGCAAAACTGATTCTTCTTCTGCATGTACGCTTAGCGCCATCGTTACCCATGGTTTGGTTTAGCTAGCTGATTGTTAGATATATTTTTTTGGTTGAAACTTGTGATTGTTAGAATTTTGATTGATTGATGAAGATCAACTAAGATAGTAAAACCGGATTTGTCGGCCATCATATAAACTAAACTACTGAGCCCGAGACGATCGCATTCGCGTACGTAGCTGCTCTGGTCATCCGGTGAGACCGACGCGGTGGTCGGTGGACAACCAGCACGCCGTTGACCTGATTTGTCCTGGCGGTCTTGTGAATTGCGATTCGCCGGATAAAAGCAAGGCAAGGCCAAGGAGTTTCTGACTTCTGAGAGACATCTGCCTTGGCCCGTGCCAGTGCGCGCGTGTGTGAAGCTGACCGCCTGATGCCCTGATCGGCAGCGTTCTAGTCCTGCTCGTGCTACACTCCAAACTCCACGACCGCTACGATGATAGAGAGGCTCATCATTCTATCAGTTCGGCTGCCACGGCCTACATGTATTCCATTAGTCTAACTATGAGTCGTTCTACTTTTATAGCTATATATCTATATCTATACCTAATAATAAAGAGATAAAATTTCACCCCTCCATTTTTTTTTGGGTATGGCCTTTCCTAACTACCGAAGAATGAAGAGTTCCTTCATCCAAACTTATATATATAATCTGTGCTAATATGTATTAGAATAGCTTTTGTCTAGCACGATATGAAGTCTAGTATGGAGTCCAATACGAATTCCGATATAGAGTCTGATTTCAAAACAGATGTAAAAGTGATATGGGTCCAATTCCAAAACATAAGAAAAAAAATATGTTATGAATCAATTATAAATAGAGAACTGCTCCAATGCTCCTCCTTTTAAGAAATTGCACGCATCTTAAAGCATATTCAATTAACTAAATATTTTTTTAAAATTACAATACATCTGGATCCGGCTTGGGCCTAGGCCCGTAACCCTTCTAATCCCAGACCAAAATCCGGTCCATTCATTTTTATCCTAGCCAACGAGACGCACCTCCACGTTGGCTATTGGATGCCGCCTCATTTGCGTTCATGCGGCATGTCGTCGTTCCGCTGAGTTCAAAACTCGTAAGCCTTGAACGCCTTCCTCCGGAGACCCCACGTGTACTACGAGCATCATGCGATGTATACCGAGGAAACCCTGTAGGCCCGGCTGTAGGCCTGTATGTACCATTCACAAGGAGCCATGCGCGGAGGCGCGGAGCGAATTGCATTGACAGGCCTCTTCAGTTCTCAGTCGAGGAGGCCGCCGCTCCGCCGTATCCACAGGGCTACCGTGGACTGGATTTGGGCTTGATCGAGCCAGTCTGGGCTTGGACAGTCCACGCCCATGCACAACCAAATGTATAATAACTAAAAAAAAATAGATATGCTGCTTTGAGATATGTGTAGTTATTAGAAAGAGGAGTACTTATAAATATTTGTTTTATATATGGAACACAAGTACACGAGATAGAATTCAGGTATAGTACGCTTGGAAGATAAAAAAGGAAAATGAAATAGGCTAGACACGAGAAGCATATAGGAGAGAGTTCTAATCTATATGTTTGGTCCGGAGTTTTTTTTTCATCTGGCCTTCTTTGTTTTATGAGTTTGTCGGTAGAGTTGGAGATGCCCACCAACCAAGGACTTTTCCAAATTGGTTACATGAGATGCAAAAAACCAAATTGACCAAATCAAAATCAACACGCACAACTATATATTGATGAGTTGAGACCAAATCGAAACCATGGATACCGAGACATAAATCAAGGAAGCTGGCGGGAGCAAGCATGCGGAGCTGCCGGTCTTGGCAAGGAGGAGCACGGGCGCGGGTTGCATCGGCGAGGAGGAGCGCGGGCGCGGAACGCACCGGCAAGGAGCAGTTCAAGTGCGAAGAAGACGCGGAGATCCGACGCACTTGCAACTCAATGCAGCCCCTGTTATTACACGGCCCTGCCGTGCCGCCTCTTGAGGGCCCGACGGCGAGCCGTCGTGCAAGCCTTGCTGCGCCGCCCGCCGAGCAGGGGCTAGCCGGTGAGAGCGCTGCCACCATGCCGCCCTGCCACACTGTACGTCGAGGGCGTGACCGGTCGCAGCGCCACGGACAGCAGAAGCAAGCGAGCTCGACTACCAGCCGTCACGCCGCATACGCCCTGTGCTTGGTCGCCTTCGTTTCGAGCTTCGGCGATGCGAGATGCGTTGTGTGACTTTGATGCGGGAGGCAAGGATCCTTGGGTCTCAGGAGGAATCGACGGGAAGTAGCTTTGAGAGGAACAAAGACAGGGGCGCTGAGTGAACGGAAGAGGCTTTGAGCTGGGCCTATGTGGTGGGGACTTAGAAGTCAGGGTCCACGTTCTCCATGTTCCACGTTCCGGGGACGTCCTCGTCCCGGGAACGCGAATATCCCGTCCTCACGTTATAAAATAGCATTTAAGTTTTAGTTTCCGTTCCTCGGTGGGAACATGACTATTAAGGGTGGGGACGAACTGACAGTTGGGACTTAGATGCACTCAAGTACTCCGTACTTTGTTATTTTCATATAATATTTTTTACTATAAATTTGACTATTTGGGTCATGGAATTCACGTGCTAACGAGTGAATATTAATAACGATAAATTATTTTAGGTGGATATAGTTATCTTTTTCGTTTGTTTACTTGTAACTCTGTTCTGAATTTGGTAATTATAATGTTGTTTAATAGATGTCCGTTTATGCATGATATATTCGTAGTGCATACTAGACCGTTCACTCATCATGTCGTAAAATTTGGTATTACTATTTTCTTTAAAACAAGTTGTGCATCCATAGCCATGCAAGGCTTATTTCCTAACCTAATATTAAATAAATTAATTAAATTCCTCTCTTATTTTTCATCTATCTCTCATTAACTACCTGGACAGCTGAGGTTCCGTCTTATTTTTCTCTTTCTTATATAAACTGCCGACAATCTTAGTATGTCCTATAAAACCAGAACTTATGATCTGTGTTCTTACAAGATAAAACAACTCATGCAACAACGTCGGTGGTTTCCTCCGGCTTCTGGTGATTCAGGTTTGGCGGCGTCGACTGGTGTCGGCGGTCTTCGTCGGCAGCGAATACAGCCAGTTTACTTTCTCGTAGAATATAAGTTGAACAGTTGTCCTTCGTATCCTTATTCGGTGTACTTGTATTTGGACATATTCTTTTATTAATTAATACAAGTATACTTTATATATAAAAAAAGAAACAGAGTCCAATTTCAAGACGTATCAAATCAAGACTTCAGTACCTCGTATGCTGACTCAAACTCATATCAACCTGTGCTTATATGAGTGAAACAACTAGTGTCTAGCAAAAATAGACTATAATTCCTACATACATGTATTGAGATCCCGTTGCAACTCCTGCGTAGCGCCTGCAACCTTAAGCTGGCTGCAAGCCTACATACTGGGCATTAAGTTTTTGGCTCTATAAGTTTCCAATAGCATCGACTTAAGTTGTTAATATATTTAGTTTAAGTTTTTTTTCAGCAACTCCGTTTTCTATTTAAAATATGGAAAATAAGTTGACTACCCACATTATGATATTTATTATTATTTTGAATAAATTTTATTCATCATATTTATTGGTTGACCTTTTAATTCATCTTTTGAAGTAAAATTTGGTAATATTTTTTTTACTAAGTCTATTTGATTTTTAAGAGTCTTTTATTTATTGCAACATACCTTAATAAGTTTCTATGCACTATTTTAATGATTTATTATAGATTTATTTCCTTTTCTAATCTTAAATTCATGCTTTTCAATCATCATTTAATGATCTATTGTTGTCCTAAGATTAAGTGTTGCTTTAATTTAAGATTAGGTCAATCTCAGTTAAATCTAATAAAAAACAATTTCATTCTCATTAGCTTGAGCGTCATACAATGAATTATACTTCCCGTTGCAACGCACGGGCATGTTCTAATAGTAATACTCAAAAAATAGCTATATAAGTTACAGTATGCCTAAACATATAATAAAAATTATGTATTTTAAAAAAAAACATAATAATTTAAGAATGGAATGTGTATATATTATATGTGCACCAACTATTACCCTCTGTCCTTAAATACAAGTCACTCTCACTTTTCGAGAATTTATTTTTTCTTAACTTTAACCAATTATATATAAAATATTATAACAATTTCTAATATATAATTAGTACCATTAAATAAGTCATTAAATATATACTTTAATAATAAATGTTACACATATTTTTTTTATCAATCTAGTCAAAGTTAAAAAAGTTCAAAACACTTATCTCATAGTGACTTTATTTTTGGGACAAAGTGGTATCTATTTGTAGTTATTATATTACAAAGTGGAAATTTTGATAAATATCTCTTATCTCATCTAAAAGCTCACTATAAACTTTATAACTTATCTCTAGGGTGTGTTTCTATATCCATCTATTTATTCTATATTTTAAAAATAAAAATAATTGATAAATACCGCATCTAAAAAATCATTGTCCACTTTAGGCTTGTTTGGTTACTTGTATTACCTGGCCTGGCTCTCATGAGTCTTTGAACCAAGCTCAGTTAAACCAGGTTGAATTCATACAAGTTCGTTTGTTTGGTTGTTCATATTTAGCCATCCTGGTTGAATATAGATACGGTGTTTAGCTGCCCTTATGAGAATATATCAGTTCATTTATTAAGTAGTTCAATACCATTCGAATCCATTGTTATAACAATTCAATCATGGTTCTAAAAAATTAAGAGAATTTCAAAAGTAACCTAATAATAGGATGGAAAACACTTTCTACATATTAGTTGTAATTCATGAGATCCAAACATGCCATAAGAAAGAAGAATTCGGCAAAAGCAAAGGATTAAGCAATCAAATGCTCACGCTAGTCACGTATATGGAGTTCTGGACTACGAACAATTAAACATGAGTTATTTCGATCAAAAAGAAAATTAAAACAGTACCTTGTCTCAGATGAAAAGATGATTTTATATACAATAAATACATGCTAACTCTACAGGTTCTGAACATAACCATCACATAAGCAAATAGGCTGATTCATTCCTTCTCAGGTACCAAAACAGCAGCCTAGTACTAACTAATCTTCTTCGAAATACTTTTCCTCTGCGTCATAGTTGGCTTCTTTGGACCAATGATCATCAAGCATCTCATCATTATCGATCTGAGAATAGTCCATATGCTCAGTGTCTTCACCGGACAGGAACTTTTGTTGCATCACATATGTGAACTGCTCCAGCTGATCCTGCATTTCTTCGAAGGATAACGTCTGGTTGGAAGTCGTTGCAGCAGAGCCTCCCCCATTGTCGGACACCATTGGTGCAGCCTCATTTGCAACCACCTGCCATTATGTAAAGCAAGAAACTCATCTCCTGCGAGGGCAGTGCATCAAAAGGAAGAATCACACTGTGTCTGTGATGAAGTTCAACCAAAAATTCTGAGGCACTCCTGACTTCTGTGTAGGTGAAATAATAAATGGTGCAAGCGAGATATCTTAGAGGTCCCAACACTAAAATGGAGCACACATTAAATATGTGTTTTTAATTGTGAATTAACATCGACCAAGTCTCTACATCACCAGAACAGTTTCTCAACGTGTACCATTTCATGTTACGTGAGCTTACATACTAGGCACTAGAACATGAAAGTGGATCTGAACCTGTGCCCTCAGGAAATTCTTTTCCATGCACACAAAAGATTAAACCATCTTATATGTTTGCTTCAAGCCAGAGAGACAACTATATTGCACAAAATTATAGTTACTGCAGAGTTCAGGGAAAAAATAATTGAGGTGGGCGTTTGAATCACAAAATGAGAGGCTAAAGAAAGAATGTGTGAATTATCTTTCAGAACAAAAACTGGATATGTAAGTTTCTTACAGAAACACTTTTTCCATGTAGAACAAGAGCAGAACAACTAGCAGTGTAGAAATTTCATGTTTTCATACACAGGTTGAAAAAAAATATATACTGCCAGGTTATTCACTTCCTTCTCTACCACATGACAGACAACATGACAGACATCTAGTGGTATAACCAGCTCTTAGGTACTCCCTCCGTCTCAAATTATAAGACTTTCCAAGAATCTTGGAGAGTCAAAGCATCTCAAGTTTGACCAATAATTATAGAGAAAACTATCAATATATATGATATCAAATAGACATACTATAAAAATATAATTGATAACAAATCTAACGATACTTAGTTGACATAAAAAATATTATTATATTATCATATAAGTTTGGTCAAATTTGAGATAGTTTGACTCTCCAAGATTCTTGGGATGTCTTATAATTTGGAACGGAGGGAGTACATGCTGGCTTCTGTTTCAAAAAAGTTCAGAGCAACCTGCCTCTACAAACAATACATCACCATCATTCATTGGAACAATAAATCATTGTTACCACATACTCCCTTCATTCCAAATTGTAAGTCATTCAGGCTTTTCTAGATACATAACTTCTACTGTATCGATACATAACATATGTGTAGTTGCGTAACAAAATTCATGTACCTAGCAAAAGCCAAAACGACTTACAATTTGAAATAGAGAGAGTATAACTTATGGTGTGAAAAGTTAAAGCCATTGATTTAAACATAATAGAGATATATTAAAAAAATCATCCATAACTTGCACCTCGGTGTGGTGCATAGTAGCATCTCTAAATTAGGTACCTTTTTCAAATCTGAGTACTCCACTAGTCCAAAATTGCAAACAAAAAACTATTGTCTGAATCTACACATCATTATTGTGAACTTAGACGATGATTGGTCAATAGATTCTCTGTCTTCGAGATGAGTACTAGCTCCTAGATGAAACTTAGCAGTAAACTGTTGTACATCCTTTACTACAAATTAATGTACACAAGAATGTGAGTCACTGAATCAAATGCAAACAATTTACAGCACGAATAATGAAAGCAAAATAAAGCCAGCAAATGTAGACAATAATTGTCACAAACAAACCTCAGTCGCATTGGGCTTCTCGACCTCTGTCCCCTTTTCCTTCATCCCGTCTTCTTCCTCCTCTTCTTCTTCTTCCTCTTCCTCCTCTTCTTCCTGCTCCTCCATGGTCTCCTCAGCACCACCACCCACCCACTCGCTGGGATCGACCCCTCTCCTAATCTGCTCCCCGCGGATCTTCTCCACGATGACCGCCTCCTCCGCGCGGCGCATGAGCGTCTCGGACCACCTCTCCCCGGGCCGCGCCATGGCCCTGCCGAGCGGGTCCTGGAACCTCCCGAGGTACTCGTGGTGCAGGTAGGGCTCCCGCTCCCGCATGGCGTCCTCGGAGAAGTAGTCCCCCTCGCGGACGAGGCGGTCGAGGAACGCGCGGCGCCGGTTCCGCACCCGCGACGCGGGCGGGGGAGCCCCCGCGGCGGCGGCGCGCAGGCGGCGAAGGTGCCAGTCGACCTCGTAGTCCGGGCTGAGCGCGTCGAAGGCGGCGATCTCGTCGGCGGACAGCGCCGCGCCGTACCGCTCCAGGAAGAGCGGCGCGTCGCGGGCGAGGAGGGAGCGGAGCTCCGCCCTGCGCCGCGGCGGGGAGGGAGGGGGAGCGGATGCGGGTGCGGCCCCGGTGCCGGTGGGGGATGGGCCGAGGAAGGAGGACGGGAAGTAGAGGTCCTCGACGGCGGAGAGGCGGGTGGCGATGCGGTCCATCGCCGATGGCTCCATGGCTGCTGCTGCCGTCCCGTGCTGCGTGCGTGGCGTCAGGTCCTGCGGGCGGCGGGCTCAGGGTTTGCCTCGCCGGTGTGGCGGTGGGCGGGCACTGGATTAGGCCTGGGTATGGAATGGGCTTCGGGCTTCGGCATCGGTGGGTGCTGCACTGGATTGGATCGGTTACTCTGACGTGGGCCGATGGCCGAAATGAGATGAGTTCCCTTCATTAGGTCTTTGTTATTTGGGCCAGAGAAAGTCCTTTACTCCTTTTACCCCTGTGATAACTTGTCATACATAAAAAAAAAAGTATGTATGCACACGTGTCCACGGCTGCTTTATTGGGACCGTCTTCCCTAACTTTTTTCTTCGCTGATTTTTTTGAACCAACCACGTCTGTGGACATGCAAAATATGTAAAGATGAGCAACGGGGCTTGACACGACACGGCACGGGCCCGTGCTAGGCACGACGAGGTAAGGCACATGTCTAGTTGGCTCATCGTGTTCACGGGTCGTACCTTTCCAGTTCACCGTGCTTGGCTGACGGCCTAAGCACGATCCGTGGGATGATTTTCGGGCCGTGCCAGTCCGAAAAGTACGTGGCCCAGTAGTCGATCGTGCTAGCCCATAGCTCGCTATGCAATTCAGACTTCGTTTTACAATTTAAAATATCAACAATTTATATCTCAATTCACATCAACAAGAATTCAGACCAACAAGAACAAAATCACATAAATATCAAAGTTCAAAGCCAATGTAAATAAAATTTGAGCTGTTAAAATCGCAGAAATATCAAAGTTCAAAGCCAATGCACCGGACGTACCGTTAAAATGCAGGTTGGGCCGTGGCGCCCGGCGTGCCGAGGCCTCGACCCAAGCACGGCCTGCTACGTGCCATGGGCCGGCACGGGCACGACTGCTGACCGGGCCGTGTCGTGCTGGGCCAGGGCGAATCGCCGTGTTTTGGGCCGTGCCTCCGGCCCACGGGCTGCATCTCAACTTTAACAATATGCCCCACTCACCCTGGGCATTCGGTACTACCGAACCGATCGGTTCGGTTCTTCAGTACCCACGCAAATTCGGTTCCTCACGAAATCGGTACCGATCGGTTCCTAAAAAAATTCGATACCGAGGTAATTCGGTATCAATACTTTCGGTTCGGTTCCGGTATTTTACCGAACAATACCGAATTGATCACATATACATGTAATAATAGGTTCAAAAGTTAATTTTGACATAATTTTATAGAAAATAATAGTGAAAAAATATATATGTGTGTATAAATGTCCACAAGACAATAAGAGTGAGTACAAAAAATACATAATATAATAGTCTACAATGGAATAATCAATAATATAGCAACACTAACTCATCAAAATTCACGTAATTCGGTAAATTCGGTTCCCGAAGTAAAGTACCGAATTTACCGGTAAATTCGGTTCCTAGAAACTCGGAACTGAACATGGAACCGAATATTTCGGTTTCGGTATTTTCGGTTCGGTTCTCGGTTCTCGGTATTTTATGCCTAAGGTTATGGCCCACTAAGATGATTTCCAAGGTTCATGAAGAAGCATAACACAAGTTTTTTTTGTCATTTTCAATCAACAAAGAAGCTAGCTAGCTCACTAGTTTCTAAAAAAACTAGATAGTTCACTATTGTTTTAGGGAAGCACTCCCCCTGCAACATTAACAATGTTGTTTTTTATTTATATATTTCTTGTTTGATTGTTGGTCTTATTTAAAAATTTTATATAATAACTATTTATTGTATTATAAATTATCTTATCATTAGAGATACTTTAATAATTATTTATTTATTTTATTATTGGTGTAAAATATTTGATTAAGAGACATTTTTAATAGGACAGGGAAGTAGGCCACTATTGTTGACCGACCGGGACGGTTTGTGACTTGCCTAGCAGCGATGGATCATATTTTCTTCATTCTAAATTATAAATCATTTTAATAATCAAGGAGAATCAAAGTATTTGACTAAATTTAAACGATAATATAATAATATTTATATTGTTAACTAATTTTTTATTAAATCTTTTATTAATTATATTTTCACAATATATCTATTTAATTGATATGATTGATTTTTTAATATTTTTAAAATAAAATAATTTAGGATGGAAAGAGTACCTTTTATTTTGGCGGTGAGAGGTGCACTAGGTATAGTGCTATTGCAAGGAACGACGACGACCTTGCATTGCCACTCGGTGCACGCCAAGACTGGTCTGGCCGCCGTCCGGGACACGGTCCAACCATCCAACACAGATGTAGTGCTCAATCATTCCATCTCGACAAGCATATATACCGGACCGGATGAATAAAAAATTAGAATGCACTCCAAAACATTGATTCGTTTAGATGATCATGAACATGATCATGATTTCTACAACTGATAAATTAACTGAAGTAATTTTATTGTGGGTTAAAAATAATATATCATGACTGAAAAATCGAGTTAATTAGTTCAAGCGAACAGGACGGACCATATTCACACACGCTGAGAACAAAAAAAGTAAAATACCCCCTCCGTCCCAAAAAGGAGGTCGTAAGGAGGTCGTTATGGGATGCGTGCAGGTCAAACTTTCTCAACTTTGACTAAGTTTGTAGAAAATACGTGCAACATTTATACCTCCAAATAAATTTGTTAAAATAACTAGACTTAAAGATCTTTCCGATGATATTAATTACTTAGCATAATTATTTATATATTTTAATATATAATTGTCGGCATTTTGAAAATGTTGACTTCTCGGGAAGCGAGAATGACATCTATTTAGGGACAGAGAGAGTATATCCTAATCGTGTGACCGGTCTAACACTTGGGTCTCTATTAGTACATGTTTGGATGCACTAACTAAACTTTAGCTAGCTAAATTTAGCTGTCATACATACAAACAGCCTAGCTAAAATTTTAGCTAATTTTAGGTACTTCAACCTAGCTAAAGTTAGATAAAGTTTAACTGAGTCTATTAGCTAGTGCATCCAAACACCTAGCTAAAGTTTAGCCAGAAGACTTTTAGCTGACTAAATTTTAACTTTAAAATTTTAACTGCCTAAATTTTAGTTATGTACTTCAAATAGTACCTTAGTCCATTTGCAAGCAGAGGCACATGTGTATGTCCTACGAGAGAGACAGGATATTTCTAGCTGCCTCCAAGATCATTGTGGACTTGGGAGTCAAAGTCGACCACAGTTAACCTCAAGCTGTCAAGCACTAAGTTGATCTATATATCATGCGTGTGAAAAGCAGTCAAGGGCACACGACTACTTGTACTTCTTAGTTGTACGACTATACTGCGACTTTGTAGTGACCTCAGAGACTAAAGACTATAACGACGCATGGATCAATTTAAGCCGGGTAAACCACACTTGTCCTGGCGATCTGTTCAGGCATAAATAGACTGGGCTGCTCGAGCAAGGAGCTGCTGCAATCTTCGAGGCTAGCTATATCAAAATGACAGTTCGCTCGCTCCATGGTCTCCAACTCCAACTCCAAGGAGCTGCTGTAATCTTCTTGATCCTTCTCGTGACACAGTCCTGGTCCTCTGTTCATGGCCATGGCGGAAGCTGGGCGGCCTCGCCAGGCGGGGGCTGCCTTGCAACTGAGCGGGAGGCGCTCATCTCCTTCAAGAGAAGCTTCATAGACCCTGCTGGCCGTCTCTCGTCATGGCGAGCAGGAGAAGACTGCTGCCAATGGAAAGGAGTCCAGTGCGACAACCGAACTGGCCACGTCGTCAAGCTGCGAGGCAAGATGAGCTCCTCCATTGCCGGCTTACGCCATCTGAGGTACCTGGATCTCAGCTTCATTGACTTCAACTACACAAGAATACCGTTGTTTCTAGGTACCCTCAGCAACCTAAGGTATCTCAACCTGTCAAATACCTATTTCCAAGGGAGTGTGCCTCTCTCACTTACAGTACCTTGATCTCAGCTGTGGTCCTGCAGACATTCTAGATCTCTCATGGCTGCCACGCCTCCCGTCACTGAATATTCTAGATCTCTCTGATAGATAAGCCTTGACTTCTAGTGTACTTTAGTTTATTATACTTTAGTTGTTAATCCTTTCAGTCTTTTCAGTTTTTTGGACATTTGTAGCAGTAGACAATTTGGACAGTTGTAACAGTAGGCAGTTTGATTTTGCTTTAGACTAGCTTTACTTGTACTGCACTAGGAAGATGCTCTTGGAGCCAACCTGTATCCAACAACAGCTCTGTTGATCTCCTGTTCTATATAAAGGGATACAAAGACTAGAGGCAGCAAAGCCCTAGTAGAAACAATTCTGAGTCCTATTTTACTAACAATTGGTATTAAAGCTCTGGTTGCTAGAGAGCCAAGAACACCACCTCTCCACTTCCCCAGTCATGTCTTCCTCAGCAGAGCGCGTAGCAGCGGCCGCCGGCAAGGCCAAGGCCGTGGCCATCGAGGATGGTGCATCTGTCGCCGGTGAGGGGGCGCAGGGCGGCTCCAACACCCGGGCCGCGCGTCTGCTGGCTGCAGAGGCAGCAGCAGCGGCGGCGGTACAGGCGGCGAGGCAGGCGGCGGCAGCAGCAGAGCAGGCAGCGAGGACCGCGCAGGCGCTGCGAGTGGAGATCGCGGCGGAAGAGGAGGAGGAGGAGGAGGTGGAGAAGGACGGCAGGCGCTCTGAGAGCCCGCGCGATCGGAGGGATCGGCGCCGCTCTCTGTCCCCGTGCGACCGCAGGCGAGGCCGCGGCGGCGGGCACCATGAGTCGCGGGACAGGGTGGTCTACCGCGACCCCGGCAGTAGCACGACGTGGCCGATGCTGGACAAAACCAACTACCATGAGTGGTCGCAGCTCATGAAGCTGCGGATGCAGGCGCGCGACATGTGGGAGGCCGTCGAGGGAGGTCCGGTCCAGTACCGCGACGACTGGCGGGCGCTCGAGGTGATCGTGGCTGCTGTGCCCAAGGAGATGGGCATCCCGCTCATGGACAAGGCATCGACAAAGGAGGTGTGGGACGCTATCGCTGCAGCAAGGATCGGCGTGGACAGGGTCCGACGAGCGACGCTGCAGCGACTTCGCCGAGACTGGGAGAACATCGGCATCCAGCCCGATGAGCAAGTCGAGGACTTTGCCATCCAGCTGTCCACTCTACATCAGCAACTCGTCATCCACGGCGATCGGGACATCACCGAGGAGCGCGTGGTGGAGAAGTACCTTCGATCGGTACCAGCGAAGTACGCGCAGATCGTCGTCGCCATCGAGCAATTCCTTGACTTTGAGGCGCTCACACTCGAGGAGGTGACCGGGAGGCTCAAGGCGGTGGATGAGTACGAGAGGCAAGCACCGATCGGGCCGATGGCCGTCGGAGGGAAGCTAATGTACACTGAGGAGCAGTGGAGAGAGCGTTGGAGGAAGGAAAAGAAGGGCGCTGCCGATGCCGATGGCTCTGCCGATATCGATGCATCGGCACTCAGGCAGCAGCGAGGTCGCAGAGGAAGGAATCATCGGGGCCGTGGCGGCGCGCGTGGCCGAGGGCGCGGCGCTGGCCGCGGAGATGGCGACGGTGTTCGAGGTCCGGGTGACAACTGTGGGCCGAACACCTGCCTCAACTGTGGCTTGGAGGGCCACTGGGCGCGCGATTGCCGATTGCCACGACGTGAGCGTGGCGGAGGTCGCGGCGGTGGAGGTGATCGTGGCGGCCGAGGAGGTGACCGAGGTGGAGGCCGATGCATCGGCACTCAGGCAGCAGCGAGGTCGCGGAGGAAGGAATCATCGGGGCCGTGGCGGCGCGCGTGGCCGAGGGCACGGCGCTGGCCGCGGAGATGGCGGCGGTGTTCGAGGTCCGGGTGACAACTGTGGGCCGAACACCTGCCTCAACTGTGGCTTGGAGGGCCACTGGGCGCGCAATTGCCAATTGCCACGACGTGAGCGTGGCGGAGGCCGCGGCGGTGGAGGTGATCGTGGCGGCCGAGGAGGTGACCGAGGTGGAGGGCGCGGTGGCGGTGCTGGTGGATACACTGGGCGTGCCCAGTACGCCGAGTGCGAAGGAGACAGCGGGCTGTTCATGGCGTACGCGTTCGTCGAGCTGGACAAGGGTGCATCAGCATCGGCAACCGCTCCATCGGTAGCCTCTCTGGCTGCGCAAGAAGTCACTCTGGAGGAGCCAAGGGCTCGGGCTTTCCTCGGTATCGATACCGATGAAGAAGAAGAGAGGATGGGAGGTTGGTACCTCGACAGCGGAGCAACGTACCACATGACGGGGCGCCGAGAGCTCTTTGCCGATCTGAATACCGATGTCCGCGGTACTGTGCGTTTCGGGGATGCGTCCAAGGTGGACATCCGCGGCATCGGCACCATCGTGTTCCAAGCCAAGACCGGCGAGCAACGGATGTTGCAAGGCGTGTACTTCATCCCTGCCCTCAAGAACTCGATCATGAGCCTCGGGCAGTTGGACGAAGGCGGTTCCAAGGTGGAGATTACCGATGGCGTACTGCGCATCTGGGATCGCAGTCGCCACCTGCTTGCCAAGGTACATCGGCAACCTAACCGCCTCTACATCCTTCACTTGGAAGCTGTGCAGCCTTGCTGTCTCGCCATGCGCAAGGACGACAAGACGTGGCAGTGGCACGAGAGGCTCGGCCATCTGCACTTTGATGCACTACTACGCCTGAGCAAAGGAGAAATGGCCCGTGGGATCCCCAAGATCGACCAGGCAGAGCAGGTCTGCGACGTCTGCGTCACCACCAAGCAGAAGCGGCGATCTTTCCCATCGGCATCGGTATACCGTGCCCAGGAGCAACTGGAGTTGGTGCACGGCAACCTCTGCGGGCCTGTGACACCACTGACATCGACAGGCAACCGATACATCCTCCTACTGGTGGACGACGCCACCCGATTTATGTGGACGGCGCTACTGCCGACCAAGGATGCTGCTGGGGAGGAAATCAAGCGCATCAAGGCTGCAGCAGAGGTGGAGAGTGGCTGTCAGCTCAAGGTTCTGCGTACCGATAACGGCGGCGAGTTCACCGTCGCCGAGTTCAGCCGCTACTGTGCCGATGAAGGTATCAAAAGGCACTTCAGTGCCCCTCACTCTCCTCAACAAAATGGGGTTGTTGAGCGCAGAAACCAGACGGTGGTGGCCATGGCGCGAGCTCTGCTCAAGCAGCGCGGTCTACCGGCAAGATTTTGGGGGGAGGCAGTGATGACGGCGGTGCACCTCCTGAACCGTGCCCCGACGCGTGCACTGGAGGGCATCACCCCCTACGAGGCGTGGCATGGCCGATCACCGACGCTGGGCCATCTCAAGGTGCTTGGCTGCGTCGCCTACACCAGACGCCCGACTCAGCTTCGCAAGTTGGATGACCGCGGCGAGGCCGGCGTGTTCATCGGCTATGCGGAGGGCGCGAAGGCATACAAGGTCTACGATCCAGTGTCCCAGCGCGTGCACATCAGCCGCGATGTCGTGTTCGACGAAGGCCGCGGCTGGGACTGGACATCGGCATCGGCAAGCACATCGGCAGAAGGGAGCAGCGACTTCACCGTCGAATACCCCTGGGAAGAGGTGGTGCCTGGATCGGCATCACCATCGCCATCGGCACCGCGCTTCACTACACCGGAGCCGTCACAAGGTACCGCGCCATTGGCACCATCGGCAGCGGCACCATTGGCAGCGGCGCCATCGGCAGCGGCTCCATCGGCAGCGGCACCATCGGCAGCGATGCTAGCAACGCCATCGGCAGCGACGCCATCGGCAACAAGTGGATCCAGTCCTCGGGTCGAGTACGTGACTCCCTCGGAGGACGATGAAGAAAGGGTGGACGCCTATCATGGCAGTGAGCCACCGCGCTACCGACGCATCACTGACCTCATCGGGGATAAGGCCACTCCGCTGCTGGCTCAGAGGCTGTTCGCCGAACTGAACCTCTCCTGCTCGGGCGAGCCGACTACCTACGATGAAGTTGCCGATGATCCAGCGTGGCAAGCTGCGATGAAGGAAGAGTTGGGCGCTATTGAGCGCAACGGCACCTGGGAGCTGGTGCCACCTCGAGCCGATCATCGGTCGATCACCCTGAAGTGGGTGTTCAAGCTGAAGAAGAGTGCCGATGGAGATGTGATCAAGCACAAGGCAAGGCTTGTGGCTCGGGGGTTTGTGCAGCAAGAAGGGATCGACTATGAGGATGCTTTTGCCCCTGTGGCAAGGATGGAGTCAGTCAGGCTGCTGCTGGCCCTGGCTGCTCAAGAAGGATGGAGGGTCCATCACATCGATGTCAAATCGGCATTCCTCAATGGAGAGCTCAAGGAGGAGGTCTATGTGCAGCAGCCACCTGGGTTTGCTGTCCAAGGAGAAGAAGACAAGGTCTATCGGCTCCACAAGGCACTGTATGGGTTGAGGCAGGCACCCAGGGCGTGGAATGCAAAGCTGAACTCAACCTTGAAGAAGATGGAGTTCGTTTAGAGCAAGCATGAAGCTGCCATCTACAGAAGAGGCTTAGATGACTCTGTCCTACTAGTCGGAGTCTATGTGGATGACTTGATCATCACTGGAGTCAAGGAAGAGGAAGTGAGGGCTTTCAAGATGGGGATGCAGTCCATCTTCAAAATGAGTGACCTTGGGTTACTCAGCTTCTATCTTGGAGTAGAAGTGCAGAAAGGAAGTAGTGGGATCACTCTGAGGCAAAGCCACTATGCCAGGAGGATTGTGGAGTTGGAGAGCATGGCCGATTGCAACCCTGCTGCCACACCGATGGAGGAAAGGTTGAGACTGAGCAAGGAGAGCACAACAGAAGAAGTGGATCCAACACAATACAGGAGATTGGTTGGAAGCTTGAGGTACTTGGTCCACACTAGACCAGACCTGGCTTTTTCAGTGGGATTTGTGAGCAGGTTCTTGGAGAGACCGACCACTGAATATCAAATGGCAGTCAAGAGAATTCTCAGGTACTTGGCTGGTACCCTTGACTATGGCCTCCACTTCACATCGGCAAGTCCCTCATTGGCAAGGTTCCCATCGGCAAGGTTCTTGGGCTATTGTGACTCAGACCTGGCTGGAGACATTGATTCCAGCAAGAGCACAACTGGCTGTCTTTTCTTCTTAGGCAGCAGTCTGGTCAGCTGGCAATCGGTAAAGCAGAAGGTAGTGGCACTCTCCAGCTATGAGGCTGAGTACGTGGTCATGACTACAGCAGTAACTCAGGCGCTATGGCTATCAAGGTTGCTTGCCGATCTGCTAGAAAGAAAGGTGGAAACTGTGGAGTTGAAGGTGGACAACAAATCGACACTTGCAGTTGCCAAGAACCCAGTGTTCCATGACAGGAGCAAGCACATAAGGACCAAGTTCCACTTCATCAGAGACTGCGTGGAAGACGGGAGCATCAAGGCCGATCACATCGGCACAAATGAGCAACTTGCCGATATCCTCACCAAGTCACTTGGAAAAACCAAGTTCGAAACCATAAGAGGTAAGATCGGGCTCAAGAAGATCACCAAGGGTGGCTGAAGCAAGGCTTAGGGGGAGAATTGATAGATAAGCCTTGCCTTCTAGTGTACTTTAGTTTGTTACACTTTAGTTGTTAGTCCTTTCAGTCTTTTCAGTTTTTTGGACATTTGTAGCAGTAGACAGTTTGAACACTTGTAGCAGTAGGCAGTTTGCTTTTGCTTTAGACTAGCTTTACTTGTACTGCACTAGGAAGATGCTCTTGGAGCCAACCTGTATCCAACAACAGCTCTGTTGAGCTCCTGTTCTATATAAAGAGATACAAAGACTAGAGACAACAAGGCCCTAACAAAAACAATCCTAAGTCCTATTTTACGAACACTCTCATGGCTGCCACGCCTCTCGTCACTGAATACTCTTGGTATGAGCGGTGTGGATCTTAGTTCTATACGAGATTGGGTGCACAAGGTGAACATGCTGCCTGCTCTCAATACCCTGTCCCTCTCTTACTGTGGCCTTTGTTATGAACGGCGTATAGGAATATGAAGTAAAGAATCAAGCCACAGAGGAGACACACGATTTAACGTGGAAAACCCCTTCGATGTGAAGGGGAAAAACCACGGGCACCAGCCAGCAACAATCTCACTATATCTCAAGAGTTTGGGTTACACGCCTATGACGGCTTACAAGAGAATCAAGTCTCCACGAAACCCTAGCAAGGGTATATATATAGCGCTCCGGCCCAAGCCTCCGGCGACGGGCCTCCGCTCCGCTCCGTCAGAAGCCCGGCCTATATCCTGGAGTGAATTTGGAACAACTCCAACAGCCTTAACACTACCACAGTCTCTACTCTAAACCCTTTGAACCTCACGCGGCTTCAAGTCCTCGATTTGTCATTCAATGACTTCAACTCTTTGCTCCATCACAGCTGGTTTTGGGATGTCACTACCATCAAGGAGCTTGTTCTCAGTTATTGTGGATGGTACGGACCCATCCCTGATGCATTAGGAAACATGTCCTCAAGAGGTCTTACGTTTGGACAGCAATTACCAATTGGGTACCATACCAACAACCTTGGAAAATCTATGTAATTTGCAGCTGATGAATTTAAGCTTCACCAACTTCAATGGTGACATGAATGACATGGAAAGATTGCCAGAGTGTTCACGGAACAAGTTGCATAAGCTAGACTTGCATAGTGCTAATATGATGGGGCGGCTGCCAGTTTGGATTGGAAATATAACCAATCTTGACTACCTTGACCTATCTGAAAACATGCTGGTTGGTTTTGTACCTCTTGGAACAGGAAACATGCGGAGTCTAAGTTATCTTGACCTCTCTTGGAACATGTTGGTTGGCAGACTACCTTCTGGAATAGGAAACCTGACAAGTTTAAGTTTCCTTGACCTTTCTCAGAACATGTTGGTTGGTTCTCTACCATCTGGGATGGGAAACCTGACAAGTTTAAGTCGTCTTGACCTTTCTCAGAACATGTTAAATGGTTCTATACCTCCTGGGATAGGAAATATGAGGAGTCTAATTCATCTTGACCTCTCTCAGAACATGTTGGTCGGTTCAGTTCCTTTTGGGATAGGAGACATAAAGAGTCTAAATCATCTTGATCTTTCTCGTAACAAGCTGATTGGTGATGTGCCTAATGGGATTGGATCGCTTAGTAATTTGACTTACTTGAGCCTTGGTTTGAATAACTTCAGCGGTGTGCTTTCAGAAGAGTTTTTTGCAAGTCTGAAAAAGCTTGACTATCTAAACCTTCCACAGAACTCATTGAAATTGAATTTTGCTAAAGACTGGGTTCCGTCGTTTAGATTGGTGGAAGCACATTTAGGGTCATGTGGCATGGGGCCTCAGTTTCCTGCATGGTTGAAATGGCAAGATGGCATGCTCCAACTCGATATTTCAAACAATAGGATAAATGATGTTTTGCCACCATGGTTTTGGGATGTTTTTTCTAACGCCTCCAGTTTGGACTTGTCAGGAAATCAAATTAGTGGCACACTACCAACAAAGTTAGCGCTGCCATTCATCGAAGATATGGATCTCTCCAACAATTGTTTGTCTGGAAAGCTACCTGTAAATCTCACAGCTCTGTTTCTAAGGAAGTTGCTTATTTACCACAACCATTTGACGGGCACAATCCCAGCATATGTGTGCTATGCTTTCTCAGTAATAAACCTGTCAAATAATCAACTAACAGGGGGTTCTCCACAATGTCCAGGTGAATTTTTTTTACAAATGGTAGACTTGAAATATAACAATCTGTCTGGTGAATTCCCTCGTTTCCTTCAAAATGCTAGGGGTTTAACATTCCTTGACCTTTCACATAATAAGTTTTCTGGAAGTATTCCAACATGGATTGCAGAGAAGATGCCTAGCCTAGAGGTGTTGATACTAAGATCGAATATGTTTTATGGTCAGCTTCCTAAGCAGTTAACACAGCTTATTAGACTCCATTATTTGGACCTAGCGCACAACAAGATATCAGGAAGTATACCTTCGTCTCTAGCGAGGTTGAAATCCATGATAAAATCTTCCAACCAAACTGTTGACTACTACAATTATAGCAGTGATAGCATATCAACGTTCATAAAAGATCGAGAGCTTAGCTATACCTATGAACTCACACAACATGTAGTATTGATCGACTTATCAAGCAATGGTTTCACTGGATACATTCCGAAGGAACTATCTTTACTCAAGGGACTTCGGAGTTTGAATCTTTCTAGCAACCAGATAAATGGACCAATTCCAGATGATATTGGAGGTTTAAAGGAATTGGAGTCCCTTGACCTATCTTACAATCACTTCACTGGTGAAATCCCCTCAAGCCTAGCAGATCTCACATTTTTGAGTTGCCTAAATTTGTCCTACAATGATCTGTCAGGAAGAATCCCCTCAGGACAACAACTGCAAACAATCAATAATCAGTACATGTACATCGGCAATTCTCAACTTTGTGGCCCCCCCTCTTGTCAACAATTGCTCGACAAATGAAACACACCCAAATGTCAACCAAGGGCATGATGAAGCTGCTGCTAAGTCATCTCTTTACCTCAGCATGAGCATAGGATTTGTGATGGGCCTTTGGTCTGTATTTTGCGCCATGTTGTTCATAAAAACATGGAGGTTTGCTTACTTCCATCTTTTGGATCAATTGTTCGAAATGCTTTACGTGCAAGTGGCTGTCAGCAAGGCTGCATTTGTACGGAACTTTGGAAATGAAGACAAGTGATGGTTTGTTTGTTTCTATTGCACAATCCTTGGATCCTTTTTACAAGGTTTGTTTGTATTTCTTCGTTAGTAACAATAGAAAAACGATGGGGATCTTTGCTCCACGGTTTTTGGTAAAAAAAAAGAAATAACAGCCTTGTAAGTAGTAAAGCAAACAGCTGCCTTTTAAGGCACAAGATACTCCATAGTCTGTATGTGTCGATAACCAGCAATCATGTACTTGATCAGCAGTATCTTGTAATTTCTCCCACTTGTTTTGTACTCCCTCCATCCCAAATTGTAAGTCATTTCAAGAATCTTGGAGAGTCAAAGCATCTCAAGTTTGACCAAGAATTATAAGCAAAACTATAAAGATTTATAACATTAAATAGGTATACTAAGAAAATATAATTGATAACGAATCTAATGATACTTATTTGACATCATAAATATTATTATATTGTTATATAAGTTTGGTCAAACTTGATAAACTTTGACTCTTCAAGATTCTTGGAATGACTTACAATTTAGGATGGAGGGAGTATTAAACTTGGGCCCTACTACAGTAATAATCAAGAATCCTAAAGTTGAGTCTTGTTTCATAGAAACTACTCCCTCTATCCAAAAAACAAGCAACTATGGGCTACGTGTCAGAAAAAGTAGCTTATGTGTAACCAAGTTTTCGATAAATAGTATTGATGTTTGTGGCTCCAAATTAATTTATTATAAAAAAATTTATAGTTAATCTAATGATATTTATTGGATATCATTGATATTCTTTTATCTATAATTGGTCAAATTTATAGATGTTAGAATTGTATGTTTCGGTAGACACAGTACGTCCGTACGAAACAGCTGATTAAACTAAGGTGGTGTTTGGATAAGCACCCAACTAAAATTTAGAGTTAAACTTTAGCCAGCTAAAAGTTTTTTCAACTAAACTACTTTAGCTGAATGTTTGGATGTGCCAGCTAATAGACTCTGCTAAACTTTAGCTGACTTTAGATAGGTTGAAGTTGCTAAAAAATTTTAGCTAGGTTGTTTGAATACGTAACAACTAAAATTAGCTAGCTAGCTAAAGTTTAGTTGGTGCATCTAACCACCCCTTATAGATGACAGCTAAGACCGGACAATTGAGTTCATCAATGGGGAAACTTTTATGTAAACGATGCGCCCTGCAGCAGGGTTCGCGAGTGATGAGGTGGCATGCTTCTGAATACCATAGTGTGTCTGTGCTTCCAAGGTTCCCAGAGGAGAGGAGGATCAAGGATGAGAACGCTGATGCAGGCATGTTCACATGTGCAATGGTCTCCAGTGGTTCTGAACTACGGCAATATTTTCAGCCTGCATGCAACACCCCGACGAAGGGACAGCCTGAAATTATGTACGTGGCCAGCTGTTTCAGATTCTTGACCGCAGATAGCACACAGAGGTCTTCTTGGAGAACCTTCTTCATCAGTAGAGTACTATTCTTGCAATTGATTCTGTTCTCTGTACGCAACCAGAACCTGCAGCCAACAAGAACTTGACCCGTGGGATAGCAAAAATCTTCCACACAATGCAAACTTGTAAGCTGCTGCTGCTGGGCATGGGCAGGTTTCCTCACCTCTCATTGAAGCTCTGTAAATCATAGTACCCGACAACAGCCGCGCTGGTGTCATCGCTGTTGTCAGTTGTCACTCAGCATTTAGTCCCCGCTTCTAGAGTCTAGACTGAGGCGTCGCTGGGGCTGTGGTTGCAACGGCCCTGACAGACAGCACCTCATGTACAGAAGCTCCTTGTCCAGCGAAGTGCTGTGCAAGTCCGTAAGGCACACGGCGAGGGGTGTGTGTATGTGTATCGGAGCCATGTCTATGTGATAATGTGAGTAGTAGTACAGTAGTTTGGAGCTATGTTGCTAGCTGCTGCTAGGGAAACGCTGAAAGCAACAACAATTGGATAGCATCAGCCGTAATCTACTGTAGACGGACGGACGTGGTTGAGCTTGAGGTGGCCAATAATATCTTCTCCCGGCCCAGCCGGCACGCAATGGTAGTCAATTTATGAGTGCCGGAGTCAAGACGCGCGGTCGTCGTTACGTTTGTGGAAAAACTGTTGGCATCTCTAATTTGTTGGTCACTGACAATGACAAGCCAAGCAGGTTTCTCAGAGAACGAACGTGGCCATTTTAATCGCGCAACAACAAGTTTGTCTTCTGAACGAAGGAATACAAGCTATAGTAGTAGGTAAAATACGAAGCAGTGAGTTTTTTTTGGTAATAAAACTAAGAAAAATCAAGTTAGTTAGCTAATTATATTCTTGCCGGAGAAGACCAAGGTATTGACTGCAGAAAGCAACTCACTGATGAGCTAGTCGCCGGTCCAGAGATCGATCAACTGAAGATTTTCCATTTAATTTTTTCCCCCAAGTCACTGGATGATGGTGATCGAATTGCTGTCTTGCTGATAAATAAGGAGACCTGCATGCCCAGACGATCTTCTAACCCGCCGAAAGTGAACGAAACACTTGAAGCTGCAGGTAAAATTAGCCTAGCCTGCTAGCCATGATGAACAACGTCGTCATCTTCGGCGTCCTGCTCTTCGTCGTCCTTGGCGGTGGCCTGCAGAGGCCATCTCCGGCAACCGCCGACGTATTCTGCGACAACCTCAAGCAGGTGGCCTCCACTCTCCCGCAAAACACCTCCTCCTCCCCAGTACAGTTCGCCACGTCCATCGTCGGCCAAGCCCCCGACGTCGTCTACGCTCTCGCCTTCTGCCAAGGCGACTACAACGCCACCGCCTGCGGCGAATGCGTCGCCCAGGCGTTCAATATAACACCGCCGACGGACCGGCAGTGCCACCCGGCCTTCTACTCCTACAAAGCGTGCCCGGTCTTCTGGTCCAGCGACAACATCCTCGTCGACGACACCTCCAATAACGCAACAGAACAAACTTATTACGACGATCCTTTTGTGAAGTGGAACATCAAGAACGTCACCGGAGACACCGCCGCCGACGTCCGCCTCGTCACCGGCCTCATCCACGAGCTGGTGGTGGATACCGTGGAGAGGGCGGCCAGCACGGCGCCAAGGCGGTTCGCCACGGGCGTCATGGACAGTGGCACCACCTTCCCGACGGTGTACTCCATGGCGCAGTGCACGCCGGACCTGTCCGCCGGCCACTGCCTGGCGTGTCTCCGGCGTCTCGTTGACATGGTCAACTCCACCATGGCCCTGCGGATGGGAGCGCAGATCCACGTTATACGGTGTTATTTCAGGTACGAGGCCTATCAGTTCTACGATAGCCAACCCATGCTTCGTCTCGGACCGCCATCGGCGCCGGCTCCAGCTCCATCTCCAGTGGCGAGTAAGTATATATACATGGTTGTAATTTATGCGTCACGCATGTACTCATCAAACAAATAAAGATTCTTCGCCAGAGATAAACACCATCGTTTTCCGATGGGTGCTTAATTTAGTGGCATGTTATTATCATGATGAGATCAGGGCGCAAGAGCAAACTCTGGGTGATTCCAGTTGTTGTAGTTCCTCTAGCAGCAGCAGCAGCAGCAGCAGCACTTCTCTGCTTCATCTTCTACTCCCCTTGGTTCAGAAGGTACAGAAAAGGTATGTTCATCTGTTACATGCTGAAATTATGCTCATCATATTGTATAAATTAAATCAAACTAATGGTGTATGTTCATATAAGGTATGACTAAACATGCATGAAAGAAAGATTCTCATTTATATACCCAGGTAAAACGACGAGGCCAAAAGCAGGATCTCAAGATTTGCAGGGAGAAGAAGTAGTTTTGGATGGGAAGAACTCAGAGTTCTCGGTGTTCGATTTTGAACAGGTACTGGAGGCCACAGATAATTTCTCAGATGAAAACAAGCTTGGAGAAGGAGGCTTTGGCGTGTCTACAAGGTAATTAAATTAATAAGGAAAAAGACATTTATTTTCCATTTTCTCCTTTACTGGAAATTATTTAGCAGTATATATAAACCAGCCACAACAATACTTCTGCACATGTTTTTATTTTATTAAGAGGAAAATACTTTATGGATTATGTCACTATCCTGCTGGTATTGTATATCCACCTTAGACAGGGAAATTTTGAGCCAGCCTACCAATAGAGTAGAGTTGGAAGATCCTAACCTTTTTAGTTATTCTGTTTTCCCAGGGCCAGTTTGCTGAGGGATTGGAGGTAGCAGTCAAGAGACTTGCTTCACATTCAGGGCAAGGTTTCATAGAGTTCAAAAATGAAGTCCAGCTCATAGCCAAACTCCAACACAGTAATTTGGTTAGGCTCTTGGGATGTTGCTCTCAAGAAGAGGAAAAAATATTGGTTTATGAATACCTGCCAAACAAAAGCTTGGATTTCTTCATCTTCGGTATACATTTGTTTTCTTTTTTTTTAATTTAAAAATATATATCATTTATCAACGCAGCTGTTTGACAAAAGTTTACTCAAGGTTTTCTTTCTATCATCCCCACGAGTAGAGTCACTGAGATGTACATACAAAATTCTGATTATTTTCCAGATGTTTTCTACTAATATGTACTTTTATGTGCAGATGAAAACAAAAGAACGTTGCTGGATTGGTCCAGACTTCTAGCAATAATTGAGGGAATAGCACATGGGCTTAATTACCTACATAAGCACTCCAGGCTGCGTGTCATACATCGAGACCTTAAACCAAGTAACATCCTCTTGGACCAAGAAATGAATCCAAAAATTTCAGATTTTGGACTAGCAAAAATTTACAGCTCAAATAGCGTGGAAGGAAACACTACAAGAAGAGTGGTTGGTACATAGTAAGTTTCACAAAAAAAAACCATTATTTATCAATATTTATTTTGCAAGTCACCAACATATATTGACTTTGTTTTCCATACCGTTTTAGTGGCTACATGGCACCTGAATACGCTTCGGAGGGCATCTTCTCTATCAAGTCCGACGTATTCAGCTTTGGTGTCCTTGTTCTTGAGATCATTAGCGGAAAACGGAACTCTGGTAGCCATCAGTGTGGCGATTTCATCAATCTTATTGGATATGTGAGTTTATATACACTGACACAAGAGTTAAATTAGCGAGTGTTTTGTTTATTTGATTCGAACTTACGACCTGCGACCATCGATCATATTGCATATACAGGCATGGCAATTATGGGACGATGGAAGGTGGATTGATCTAGTTGATGCATCTTTGGCTCCCAAGAGTCACTCAGCAGAAATGACCAAGTGCATTAAGATTGCACTGTTATGTGTACAAGAAAATGCTACTGATCGGCCGACCATGGCAGAGGTTGTTGCAATGCTAAGCCTAAGCAGTGAGACGGCTATGATCGTGGCTGAGCCTAAGCAGCCAGCATATTTCAATGTGAGGGTTGGAAATGAAGAGACGTCCACAGCTACTGAATCATGCAGTATCAATGATGTAACCATATCGGTCATAACTCCAAGATAGTTTTTTTCTTCTTCTTCCG
Source organism: Microstegium vimineum (assembly GCA_022036555.1). Taxonomy (NCBI): domain Eukaryota; kingdom Viridiplantae; phylum Streptophyta; class Magnoliopsida; order Poales; family Poaceae; genus Microstegium; species Microstegium vimineum. The sequence continues at coordinate 3,815,190 of CM039126.1, read as the reverse complement.
GTGGCACATACATATGGGTTCTACTATCATCCCAGTCACGGACTCATCACTGCAGTAACTATTATTGTTGTGACTCATCACTGTAGTAACTATATTGTTGCGCTTGTACTAAAAGTTTAGGTGCTCTGCTGGTGTTTAATTTCAATAATGCACTTTCGAGAATATGAAAAATGCTTCCTATAGTCAAATGCAATTTTCATTTCAGAGATTATCGTTTTTATACAGGTCCCTCCGATGTTTATGTCAAAACCAGTAGGCCAAACCTTGCACCTATGTGGAAACCTATGTACGACAAAATCCAAATGGGAGATAATTGGAGTGTTTGACTGTGGTGTTTTTTGTTATGAAAAAAAAATACTATATCATAATTGATACGTCGAACTAATAAATTCAAGTTCAAATGTTCAACAGTTATTTAGTCGCATGTGGACCGACACAAGATAGATGAAGAAAAGTTTATATAATATTTATTAAAAGACTAATCTCTCTCCGTGTTTTTTATTTTTAGACTTGTTATTTAACTGTTTATTTTATTTTTTATATACATATTATTTATTTGTAAATAACTCGGTCACAACTCTAAGATAGTTTCTTCTTCTTCTTCTTCTTCTTCTTCTTCTTCTTCTTCTTCTTCTTCCAGTGGCACATATACATGGGTTCTATACTATCATACTAGCCACTGACTCATCACTGTAGTAACTATATATTGTTGCGCTTGTACTAAAAGTTTAGGTGGTGTACTGGTGTTTAATTTCAATAATGCACTTTCGAGAATATGAAAAAGCTTCCTATAGTCAAATGCAATTTTTATGGGAACAGTAGTGTAGACCCCTACCTATTCTTTTTACTGATATAGTGAAAAATTATTTACATAGAGCCAGTGACTGGGTAGTCTGAATGAATGTCTGATAGGATTGTTTATGCCATCATAATAAATTAAAAGTGTAATAATAATTAAAAGTGTAGTCGAAGATCGGCCTAAAAACTATTTTTAAAAATAAAATATAAAAAAGAAAGCTTGAATAATAAAAGATGCAAACATAACTAGAGTTTGAACTTAACACATGGACAAAAGTTACAATTTACAAAAACTGATAAGATTCAAAGTTGGCAAATAAAATACAGACAAGAGAAAAGGGGATGCAACAAGATATATTAACTTAAGCTAAGATTTCGATTAATTAAAACATATTAAAAATCCATACGTGCATTCAAAAAAGGATGAAAACATATATAGAGTAATTAATAAATTTATCGCAACCAGATAGAGATTATAGATTATCTCTAAATATATATTGTGTTAAGAAATAAAGAGACAATAATACAAATAATAAAAATTAGATGTTAGTTCATCCCAGAATACTAAATAGAGGTATTACAAGTCGGTTGCATGATGATCACCCGATTTGTGACACGAACCTATCGATTGTGATTGGTATCGATCATCAGTCATCACAACTGGTTCTTAGCGAACCAGACCACCTTTGCTCTTGCCTCCTGGCGTTATAATCACTGATATTACCATCTCCATTAGTACGGCTAATTTCCATGGATGGCACTGGTGGCATGTACACGGGATTCAGAATTTCCACGGAACTTGGGAGATTATATTTTGAGTCCTACCGGTGACCCAGTAAATACGTACATATACCATGATTTTAATTTCTTTTTCATTCGCTTGAGATTCCATTTAAATTTCACATTTTTTTTCTTCATTATTTCAGAGATTATCGTTTTTATACAGGCCCCTCCGATATTTATGTCAAAACCAGTAGGCCAAACCTTGCATCTACGTACGACAAACGGCACAGGGTCTGATTGTCGACGGAGTCCAAATCCAAATTGGAGGTATCATCTGCGCGCGGTATGTTTCAGTAGTATTTGGTGAGCGTGGACTGACACAAGACCGATGAAGGAAGAATTGATACGAAATTATTAAAAGACTTCCCTCTGCGTGTTTTTCATTTTTAGACTTCTTGTTTGACGACTCATGTTATTAAAAAATTACATAAATACTATTTATTTATAATAAATTAGTTCTTATAAGAGATTTTATAGTAAGATATATTTATTTTTTATTTATAAAATAAATTAAATAATACAAACGGTCAAATAAAAATAAGTAAAAAAATGTTATTTATTTTGAAACGAACATAGAGATACAGCCCGAGCGACGTGAGGGCCCTAGCTCGGATCCTTTGTTTTCCCCCCTGAATATTCGAGAAATGCAAAAGCAAGGCGTTGACTGGCTTCATGCCGAAAGCAACGGAATAAATCAGAGACAATAATTCAAAGTGACGTCGTCAACACGTCCTGGTACCCTGATAGTAGCATGCAGTTTCTTCTCCATCCGTTCATGTTTTCTTCTTCAGATTTTTTTTCAGCTGTCTCATCGTTGTCAGCCGGGTAGCGTCCTCACTAACGTCTCCATCATCTATAACTGAGGTCATGTTTGGTTCCCATAAGTCAGGTGATTTAAAATTAGTAATTTATAAGTCATGTTTGTTTGGTTTTCAATGACTTATAAGTCATGTAGGAAATGAATTGGATTGTGGTCTTAGAAAAAAGGTGTGGTCCTATTTGAAAAGAGTGACTAATAAGTTCATAAGTTGTGGTGGAGCAACTTATGGACTTATAAGTTAGGGTGACTTATAAGTTGAGATGTTTGACAAAATAAGTCAATTTTTTCACTTTTAGACTTATAAGTCAGGTGACTTATGGGAACTCAACAGGGCCTGACTTCCGCAACTCACGCACCACAACGGCATGTTGTCCCAATATCTATATCGACTTTACATTGTCATGTCATATGTTATATGAAATAGTGGTCTCTCAGGACGTTAGAACTGTTGATAGCTTCATCTAAAAAAAGAACAAAGCAACTAATGAAGAACACGCTATTGTGGAGTGGTAACTTGTGATTGACGTTTGCTAGAAGGGACCACGTTTGATTCTAGTGTGCTCTGTCTCTCTCTCTTCAAACTTGAAGACTTTCCACACACACATCGAAAGACTTCCCCCACGAGGACCGAGCAAGGTACAATCCATGGGACCATGACAAGACAATACATGTATATCTACGATGTATGCGTCGTGGTTTCATCCTATTAAGACCTATGTGGAGTTCTTTTTTTGCTCGGGCTAATGCATGTATATATGTTTGTGTTGTTGAAGCCTCTAACATCCATATGTGTCCTTCTCTAGTCACCATGGTTTCTTTAGACCCCGTTTGATTCATCGGGATAAAGTTTAGTCCCTATCACATAGAATGTTTTCACCATGCTACCACTACCGGAAACGGCCTCTTTGCCGAGTGCTCCGATGTTTGCCGAGTGCTTTCCGTCGGGCACTCGGCAAAGAGAAGTTCTGCCGAATGCCACACTCGGCATACTATAACACTCGGCAACAACCTTGTTTGTCGAGTGCCAGGCACTCGGCAAACATCAACACTCAGCACAATCCTCTTTGCCGAGTGTCGGGCTCTCGGCAAAGTTGGGCACTAGGCAAAATGCCTCTTTTGCCGAGTGTGAGACTCACGGCATAAACCACATTCGGCAGAGAGCGTTGGGAGCCGACGCCGTCAGTTGTTTCCCGAGTGTCACCATTAGACACTCGGCAAACTCCACAACTTGACACTCGGCAAAGCCTCCGTCACTGTGTCGACGGTCGTTACCGTGCACTTTACTTTGCCGAGTGCCTCTTTGCGTTGCCGAGTGCCACAGCACACACGGTAAATACTTGCCGAGTGCCCGACAAAAAACATTCGGCAAAGTAGGCTTTGCCGTTAAGATCGCTACCCTGTGCTCTTTGCCGGGTGTTGCACTCACTCGGCAAAGGACCAGAGTCCGGTAGTGTACCCCTTCTCCTCTCTCTCTCGTCCTCAACCGCCACCTTGACTGTCAGTCATATGGGAGAAGGCGAAACTGGACCTCCTCCTATGTGACAACTGACAATAATATTATTTTTGGTAGTGTATAATCCTAATTTTGATAGCCTATAAAGTAGTTGTAGTTTTTCCGATTAGCTAATACAACAATAGTTTTTGCAATTAGCCCCTCCTTGCTTTCGGTCCACCCTCCGCCATTGGTCAGTCGTCCTGGCTGTTGATGGCTTCAACACTCACATAGTCACATCCCACAACCGCCATCGTAGCCTCACCCTTCCTCTGTGATAGTATTAAGCATAGCCCCTCGGTTGTGCCTCCACCGCCTCATTCACTACCCACCACTCAACCTTTAAGGCCCGACTGAGGTGTTCATGAAAATCCTAAAGTCCTAGCCTAATCCCCACTATTCTTTCGCCTTCGGTGTGCATCCTATCATGAATTATGCTTGAGCATTCGGGTTACTTGAAAAAATCAGGTCAAAATTTGGGTAGTCTCTGAAAAAGTATTACACGAAGTTTTGGGTAGCCGGCAATTCATCAGGTTTAGGTTTGGGTTTACCCAATATACTAAAAATTGACAAAACCAACCATTTTGAAAGAATTCAAGTAACATTTTAAAGCAATAAACAACTGTACTTCAAATCATATTGTCTCCATATTATTTATCAACAAATTAATTATCAAGTTATCATATACATGTATTAATCCATACTAAATAATAGATTTATATCCCATTGAACCCCTTCATGTCATCATCGTATTAAGAATATGAGCAAATTTTTTAGATACTCCAGGTAATTTGGGTACCGAGAGACATTACCTGAACCACTCAAATTAAATCTGGGTTTTTAGTATTATTATCCAAAATTATGATTTGATATTTCGGGTTCAAATACTTTGAATCCAGGGTTTGGGTAATTTAAGTTCGGGACTAGGTATCGAGTATTTTGCCCAAAGCAAATCCTGAGTGTAAGGAAGAGGAAGACGCGGCCGATGGTTTGGCCCAATGGTAGCCGTGCATCACCTGCAGTCGTCCCTATGGACACGCCTACTGTATAAAGACTTTTGCGAGAAATGCCATGATGGTTGAAAAGTAAGGTGTTGACTGACTTCCTGTTGAAAGCAGCGGACGGTGACCTGAAACGTTTCTTTCCATCTTCCCTTTCCACGGCCGTTTGGCCTGGAAAAAAAAAAGACGGCAACTAACTAGCTAGTTAGCGTGCCCATTGGTCGGCGTACGTGTAGACTGCCAAACCATGGCGGCCGTCCTGCTCCTCGTCCTTAGCTTCCTCCTCGTGCTGCTGCCGTCAGCAACGGCAATAGGGCAGGTCTGCGGCAACGCCGGCAACTACACGGCCAACGGCACCTACCAGTCCAATCTTGCTTCCCTCGTCGCCACCCTCCCAGCCAACACCTCCTCCTCCCCTCAACTATTCGCCACCGCCACCGCCACCGCCGGCGGCCAAGCCCGCGACGCGGTCTACGCGCTCGCGCTCTGCCGCGGCGACATCACCGGAAACCTCACCGGGTGCGCCGCCTGCGTCAACAACTCGTTTGCGTACGCGCAGAAGATGTGCCCCTACGCCAAGGCCGCCAGCGTGTACGACGACGACTGCCTCCTCGGCTTCTCCAACAGCAGCGACATCCTCCTCGTGCCAGCAGCCAGCAGCAACATCACCCGAGACATGAGCAGCACGCTGTTCCAGTACTGGAACCCGGCGAGCATCACCGGCGACGCCACCGTGGTGGCCGCCGACGTGAACGACCTTCTGACGCAGACCGCTAAGGTGGCGGCCGCCGCCACCAGTCCGAGGAGGAGGTTCGCCACCGCCTTCATGGACGGCTCTAGCAGCTCCATCCCGACGCTCTACTCGTTGGCTCAGTGCACGCCGGACCTGTCCGCCGGCGACTGCCTCGCGTGCCTCCAGCGGCTCATCGGCGTTCTCAACGCCACAACGTCGGTGCGCCTTGGCGGACGGGTCCTCGTGCTGCGCTGCAACTTCAGGTTCGAGAATATGATGTTCTATGAAGGCGCACCCATGACTCGCATCACGCCGTCGTCTTCAGGTGGTCCTCCGGCACCACCATTTCTTGCTCCGACGACGAATAAGAGTACGTACGGTGAAGTTTGTTTTGTTTACTTTTTTTTAGTTATTTTCATTTTTCTGTCTGAAATGCTTGTTATTATAGACGATGGTTTCAGAAAATACAGCTCGAAGATTAATTAGTACTTGCTGATGATGATCAAATGTTTTATATATATATATAGGAGTGTTAATGATTATATATGACTTTGAACTGATTGTTCAGTAGTGTTCATGCATGTGTATGTATTTGTCTACGACCTGCAGGGATGAAGCCCTGGGTAATCGCCTTGTCTGTAGCACCTCCTGTAGCGGTAGTAGCACTCTGCTTCATCTTTTACTGTCGTTGGCGAAGAACAAGGCACAGAAAAGGTGGGTTCTTCATTGGTGATTACCGATCGACCTCTCTCTTTGTTTGTCGTCGTGTATAGTAATTCTTACAGTCCTATGGTATGTATGTTGTTGATCGCATATATATGCTCCGGCCTACTCCACTAAAAGGCACTTAATTAAGGATAAAAGAGATCAAATTCATTGCACCTATATCTGCTATTATGCAGGTAGGCCTAGATTACGACAAAAGCTCACTCATAACAACAGTTTGCGAGTAGGAGGAGAAGAACTAGAGTGGGAAATGGAGGCAGACCTCTCCGAATTTTTGGTTTTTGACTTTCATCAGATACTGGAGGCCACAAATAACTTTTCTGAAGAAAATAAACTTGGGGAAGGTGGGTTTGGCCCCGTCTATAAGGTAAAGTCTTATCTGCTTTGCTATGGTAAGTATATGAAACTAATAGCATGGGAACTGAGTGCGGCAAAATAACACTGAAGAGAACTTCTGAATATTTTCTCTTCACAGGGTCAGTTTCCTGAGGGAGTTGAGATAGCAGTTAAAAGACTTGCTTCACATTCAGGACAAGGTTTTACAGAGTTCAAAAATGAAGTACAACTCATAGCAAAACTTCAACACACAAATTTGGTTAGGCTCTTGGGTTGTTGCTCACAGGAAGAAGAGAAAATTTTGGTCTATGAATACTTACCAAACAAAAGCTTGGACTTCTTTATCTTTGGTATGTCTTGTAGTTTTTATTTTAGGTTTTTATATTGATTTTATAAATATTTTTATATATTAATTATCATATCAATGTTCCAAAATGAATGAAAGCTTTCTCAGTATTTAATTTGTTTCCAGCAGTTGAGCATAGTTCACTCCCTGTATATTTCTAATTAAGTATATCGTTTCCAATTTATTGTTTGTCCTTTGTCGAGGGGTTTCCTGTTATGCTAACATTTAACTAATATACAGACGAAGATAGAAAGTTATTACTGGATTGGAACAAACGTCTATCAATAATTGAAGGAACAGCAGAGGGACTTCTCTACCTACATAAGCACTCCCGGTTGCGTGTTATACATCGAGACCTTAAACCAAGCAACATTCTCTTGGACAGTGAAATGAATCCTAAAATTTCAGACTTTGGGCTAGCAAAAATATTTAGCTCAAATAACAACGAAGGAAGCACTACAAGGAGAGTAGTTGGTACTTAGTAAGTATCACATAAAATAGAAATTTGCCGATTTATGAATATTTATAATACAAATGATATTTGACCTTTACCTATATCGTTTTAGTGGCTATATGGCTCCCGAGTATGCCTCCGAGGGCCTCTTCTCTATCAAATCTGATGTATTCAGCTTTGGTGTTCTCATACTTGAGATCATTAGCGGTAAAAGGAATTCTAGTATCCATGATTGTGGAGATTTCATCAATATCCTTGGATATGTAAGTTTATCGTCTTACATGCAGGGAATTTATTTTGTTAGATTGGTATCTATCTATCTATGTTAATTATGGCGTGATGAAATTCCAAACAGACATGGCAGTTATGTGAAGAGGGAAGATGGAGGGAACTCGTTGATGCTTCATTGTTATCCATGCATCATTCGGATGAATTGATAATGAGGTGCATGAACATTGGATTGCTTTGTGTACAAGAGAATGCAGTTGATCGACCAACCATGTTAGATGTTGTTGCAATGCTAAGTAGCAAGACTAAGATCCTAGCTAAGCCAAACCACCCAGCATATTTCAATGTACGGGTAGGAAACGAAGAGGCATCCACTACTGCTACTACTGTGTCATGCAATGTGTCAATGAGATGACTATAAATCGGTCACATGTAAGCATTTAAAATTTATCCAGAAATATAAGCATTTCATACACTACTGCTACTACTGTGTGTCATGCAGTGTGTTTTCATCCAAGTACATATGGAAAGCCTACAGATTTCCTCATACAAGTTGATGTTCAAACTACGAAGGAGAGAAGGTATTTATGCTTGAGGACCAACACGACGTGTGGATTACAAAACCTATCATCTGTAATTGCCATACATCATTGGGAATTGGGATTCAAATCATTTTTTAAAATGGATTGCATCTACCATCACTGAAAAAGAACACATGCGGACGTACCCTAGGTATTTGTACACCATTAGCAAATAAAATTAAAACTACGGCAAAGAACATACATAGAGAGGGAACAGATAAAGAAAGACATGCTTAAGTTGGCCATGGTTCTGGATGAAATTCAAGAAAAGTTGTCCTAATCTATCTAGGCAGAATACTCATTTTGGTCCTTCAAATATCTCACCCCTGTCTTGTTTTTTTTTGTACTATACCATTTTTTTATCCTAGACACAAGGCTCAGTGTAGTCCCTAAAACTTTCAAAATGGTCATTTCAGTTTTCAAATTTTCTTTTGGTCTAGTTTCATCCCATAACTATCAAAATGGTCAATCTAGCCCCTAAACATTATGTTTTAGGCTTAGTTTCATCCGTGAATTATCAAAGTGTATTTTAGTCCTTAAGTGTTTCTTTTTAGCTCAACTTTAACGTCCTGTTCGTTTGGCTTATCAGCCACCGAAACAGTATTTTTCTCTCATAGAAAAATAGCAAAAAAACAACATATTGCACTATGTGAGATTGTCACGCCTAGTCAGTTCCAGCACCACCCCCAACTTGAGGCGGACAATCATCGCTATTATCCTTGGCATTGTCCTAGAAATATTTAAATCCATACTTTAAAATGAATATAAGTATAGATCTAAATATTATTGAATATAAGTTATTTTTTTACTCATGAATAAAAAATATTATTTTATTCCGCAATTGATTATTACTTAAGCCTAACTCTAAAAGTACCCAAGGAAAAAAAATAGATCTGCTATTGTTTTAATTTAGCCATGTGTTCTCAAGGTATTAAATAGTGTTCATAATAGCTATAATTGCTTCCAAGTACCATGTAATCAGCTTTTTAGGAAAAGTTCATGCATAACTTTTTAAGTTAATAAATAATACCAATCGCTTGTTTTTCTCCGGTCAGTCATGGTCAGATTCAAATGCACATGACCATCAGAAGCTCTACCAAATAAGAGTCAAATACCTATATTTTCACAAATGAGCCACCAGAATTACAACAAACAACTACTAAGCTTGAACCATGAATTTGGATTACATATGGGGCAATACAAGCCTCAATAATCACAACGTCAATGAAAATGATATGAACAATTATATAATCTTTGTGAACAAAGTGAAGAAAGGATGACCGAGGCCATCATGGCAATGGTGAAAAATGAACTATTCCTTTTTTTTTCTGCAAAATCATGCACATCTAGTTTCTACATTGCAACAATTGATCTGAGTCCAGGAGCTAGTATGAACTAAATTTCCCTCAAGATGAGACATTCTTTCTTTTAGATCTCATCAATCTTGGGGCTAATTCTCTTTTGTATAATTGCAGGGCAGATCTCAGCAGCATATGCATTCAGCTTTGCAGTTGCAGCTAGTGTTGATGTCAAGAAGTCCTCTGGCAAATTGCCAATCAATTGCAGGAGGAATGGCTTGCGCTTCAGTTCAGATTCTAGCATCAAAATTCAGCTCATATTAGTGCAAACAAGAAATAGAGTAAACATAATAGCATAAAGCACTGCACTTTTTTTCGTAAATAAAAGCACTGTACTTGTATCCTCAAAGGGATGTAAGCGGGATTGCTACCTGATGTTTTTGTAGGGTTGCCCTTAGATTGAATGCTGGAGGTTACTTTGTTTGACTGAATCCATACAGTTGAAATGGAATACTTCAGCTTGTAACTAAATAGATACTACATCCTCATCAACAGGGATAAGGTCACTGGGGACAGTTCCAACAATCCTCATCATGTGATGGATATTTTGCAGCAGACCATAGATCAAATCAGATTCGCTGTGGGACTTATCACATGCTACAAACACATGAACCTTATTTGCCACTGAAGGAAAGTATAATCAGGAATAGATTGGATTGATTGATATGAGGCAAGGTACAATTACATATATATACAGGCAAGGATAAAGAATCCTATAAGGATCAAGAGTCCAGAGTCCTATAAGGATCAAGAGTCCTTGCCGTATCCGTATCTATCTGGCCTGCCATATCTATCTAACCCAAACAGTCCTGCGCCGATTAGGGTCCTGACCAGCCCAAAGGGCGCTTATTCTAACACACCCCCGTAATCCAAACGTCAGCCACTTTGCACGTTTAGACTGGACCGAAACTCCGTGAAGACCGAAGAAGGCAGCCCTTTGGTGAAGATATCCGCATATTGTGAAGTGGTAGGAACATGCTGGACACGGAGATCACCAATGGCAACTCGCTCTCGAACGAAGTGAAGATCAATCTCAATGTGCTTGGTACGCTGATGCTGAATTGGATTGGAGGACATGTAGACTGCGCTGATGTTGTCACAATACACCAGCGTGGCGCGCCGAAGGGGCGTGTGCAGCTCGATGAGAAGTTGTCGCAGCCAGGTGGCTTCTGCAACTCCATTAGCCACTGCGCGATACTCAGGTTCAGCACTGGATCTTGATACTGTGTTCTGCCGCTTGGATGACCAGGAGACTAAGTTATCACCAAGGAACACCGCATAGCCCGAGGTGGACTTGCGAGTGTCTGGATAACCAGCCCAATCAGCATCGGTGTAAACGACAAGATCCGTAGAGGAAGATGGTCGCAGCAGTAGACCAAGGTGAAGTGTGCCTCGGATATACCGGAGAATCCGCTTCAGGGCAGCAAGATGAGGCTCTCGAGGGGCGTGCATATGAAGGCACACTTGCTGAACGGCGTACGCAATGTCCGGGCGGGTGAATGTCAGATACTGTAGGGCGCCAGCAAGACTGCGAAAGTCTGTGGCATCAGACACTTGGGCCCCGTCAGCTACAACAATCTTTGGATTGGTGTCAACTGGAGTAGAGCAAGGCTTGCATTCTGCCATACCAGCGCGATCCAGAATATCCAACATGTACTGTCGCTGGGAGAGGAGTAAACTAGCACTGCTTCGCTGAACCTGCATACCGAGGAAGTGATGCAATTCTCCCAGATCTTTCATGGCAAACTCTCGCTGTAGGGCTGAGATGATCCGCTGAAGAAGATCAGAAGAGGAAGCTGTGAGGACAATGTCATCCACATAGAGCAACAAGTAAGCTGTGTCGGAGCCGCGATGGTAAATGAAGAGTGATGTATCTGACTTAGCTTCAACAAAACCGATGGACAGAAGGTAGGTAGCCATTCGACTGTACCAAGCACGTGGGGCCTGCTTGAGGCCGTAGAGGGACTTCTTGAGCAGGCAGACATACGCAGGACGAGTAGGATCCTCAAACCCGGAGGGCTGCTGGCAATACACTGTCTCATTCAGAGTCCCATGGAGAAAGGCATTCTTAACGTCGAGCTGGTGGATGGGCCAGTTGCGTGAAAGAGCCAGTGAGAGCACTGTGCGGACAGTAGCAGGCTTCACCACCGGACTGAAAGTCTCATCAAAATCCACACCAGGACGTTGAGTGAAACCACGGAGTACCCAGCGGGCCTTGTACCTCTCAAGGGAACCATCAGACTTGAACTTATGCCGGAAGATCCACTTGCCAGTGACAACATTGGCCCGAGGGGGGCGAGGTACGAGAGCCCAGGTGTCATTCTACAGAAGGGCACGATGTTCTTCTTCCATAGCCGCTCGCCAATTGGGGTCGGCAAGAGCACTGCGGAAAGTCTTCGGCACTGGAGAGAGCGAGACGGTGTGATAAGTGGCCGGCATCCGAAAACCACTCTTCGCCCGCGAGCCCATAGCATGCTGGTTGCTCACGGGGCGAACAGGAATGGCACCCTTAGGCAAGGCAGCAGTAGTATTTGGCGATGCGGGCACAGGTGGAGGTCGAGGCCGGCGGCTGTAGTGGTGCTCGAAGAGGCGCTCGGGGCGAAGAGGCGGAAATCCGGGCGGAGGCCCGCGGGCGCCTGTGGTGGCGCTGAACCCGTCGACGACGTAGGTGACGACGCGCCAGCACGAAGGGCTGGCGGGACGTAGAGAGGCCCCGTCGCGGATGCCGCACGTGGCGCAGAAGGAGGCCCCGGTGACCGGAGCGCCGGTGGGATGTAGAGCATCGGCACTGGGAAGTCATCAGCAGCCTCGGGCGCCCCAGGCACAGTCACAGAGTGACCGGCAGGGGCGCTGGTGTCGCCAGAAGGTGCCCCAAGGTCGGCCACACGAGGACCGGCAGGGACAGCAGGAGCGTCGGAGGTGCTGGGAGACGTGCCTGCAGGAAACAAAGTGGGTGAGGGTCCAATAGGAGCTGGCACCACATCATCAGTAAAATCAAGAAACTCGAGGTCGGCTGGGGTGCTAGGACCATGACGTTCAGCAAAGGGAAAGGCCGTTTCATCAAAGATGACGTGCCTGGAGATGATAACTCTATTGCTGGAAAGGTCAAGGCAGCGGTATCCTTTATGGTAGGAGGAGTAGCCTAAAAAGACACAGAGAGCAGACCTGGGAGCGAGTTTGTGAGGTGTGGTGGCAGATATGTTTGGATAACATTTGCAACCAAAAACCCGAAGATGATCATACGTAGGCAGCTTTGCAAATAATGCAAAGTGGGGTGTAGAGAGCTAGAGAGTTTTGGTAGGCAATATGTTAAGGAGGACAGTGGCTGTGGAGAGGGCCTCCACCCAATAGGAGGGAGGCATAGATGCCTGAAAGAGCAGTGAGCGAATGACATTATTGATGGTACGAATAATGCGTTCAGCTTTACCGTTCTGAGACGAGGTGTAGGGGCAGGACATGCGAAGATGGATGCCCTGAGCGAGGAAGAAGTGGCGAGTACTCGAGTTGTCGAACTCTTTCCCATTGTCGCACTGGACCGACTTGACACGTGTGTCAAATTGAGTGGAGACATGGGCGATGAACTGAGCCAGCGTGCTGAAAGTGTCAGATTTGAGGCGCAAAGGAAATGTCCACAAGTAATGAGTGCAGTCGTCAAGTATAACCAAGTAATATTTATAACCAGAGACACTGACAATCGGGGAGGTCCACAGATCACAGTGAATGAGATCAAACTTGCTAGACGCACGAGAGGTGGACGCATAAAAGGGCAAACGAACATGACGCCCTAACTGACAAGCATGACACAAATCTGAACAATCACTAATATGGCACGAAGTGCTGGACGTAAGTTTGGACAACGCCTCATGACCAGGGTGGCCAAGTCGCCGGTGCCACAGCGGGGAAGAAGCCTGAGCGACAAGGGAGTGAGCTGGAGGTAGGCGCAGAGGGTACAGCGGCCCGGAGCTATTGCACCTGACGATCTCGGTCCGAGAGGGAAGAACCTTCGCAGAACAACCAGCAGGGTCAAACTCCACAGAACAATTATTGTCGATAGTAAATTGGCGGACAGAGATGAGATTCTTAATAAGTTGTGGTGACACAAGAACATTATTAAGACGCAAAGGAGGCAACTCTGTAAAACCAGTAGCAGTGACAGGCATGACGGAACCATTACCTACGACAATAGATGAAGGAGTAGGATACCGCGAAGGAAGAATATGTGAAAGAGAGGAGGACTGGGATGTCATGTGGGAGGTAGCACCTGAGTCGAAATACCAGTCGCCGGACGAAGGTGGAGTCAGGGACGTGGTGCTGAAGGCGGAGGCAAGCGCCGTCGGATCCCAGGAGGGAAGGCCAGCCACGGGGTTGTAGTACCCGGGGGCAACCCAGTGTGCAGCACCGTCAGGGGCAGCAGCCTGGCTGTGGGTGACGAAGGCCTGTTGCTGTTGCTGCTGTGCGAGGAGCGCCTGCTGTTTCTGCGCCTAGAGGTGAGGGGGCACCGGGATCGGTGCTAACGGAGGGCGGGGGCCTCCTGGCCACATCTGGATCGAGCCCATCCAGGGGTTGTAGTAGCTGGGCCAGGAGCGACCACCACCGGGGGCAGGCTGCTGCTGTTGCTGCGCGCTGGTGGACTGCTGCTGGTTGCCACCAGCAGGAGGTCGCGTCCCCTGGCCACCACCGCCGCTACTGCTGCCTTTGTTGCCGTCGTTGCGCTTGTTGCGGCGGTTGTTGAAGGGCTTGGAGTTGCCCCCAGCATTGCTGGAACCCGAGCCGGAGGGCGCAGGAGTGCTGCTGGAGGTGTTGGGCGTAGAGGTGGCAGCAAGAGCGGTGGCGGGAGCGTCCTTCCTGTTCGCCAAGGTGAGCTCTTCGAGGATGAGGTCGTCGCGTGCTTCCAGGAAGGAAGGGAAGGGACGTGCGCGACGGAGGAGCGTGCCGACATGACTGAAACGCTCATTGAGGCCGCGAATGACGTTGAGGACAAGGGTCTGGTCGGTCACGGCCTCGCCGAGGGCGTTGAGATCGTTCGCCATCTTCTTCAACTGGCGGCAATACTCGGTGACAGAAAGATCGCCCTGAACGAAGTTCCGGAAACGCGTCTCCAGGTGGATGGAGCGAGCCTCCCGGTTGCCGAGGAACTGAGACTCGACAGCAAGCCAAGCATGGCGGGCGGTGGAGCCTTGGGCGGAGATGATCTCTGCCAGATCGTCGGTGAGGGTGGCGATGATCCACGCCTTGACGACGCAATCCATCCGATCCCAGTCGGGAGAAATCGGGACTGGGGGCTCCGTGGTGACGTGATCCCGTAGGGAGAACTTGCCAAGGATGAGCAAGAACTGATCACGCCACCGGTTGAAGTTGCCGGAGTCGACGTCCAAGAGAGTAGTGACGTGATTGCGGATGTTGTTGACGGCGACCGCCTGGGAGTGGAGCTGCAGCAGAGCCACGGCTTCATGATGAAGCATGGCGGCACGGAGATCGACGGCGGGTGTAGGGGCACTGCCAGGGGGGGACCAGAGGGCCCCGTGGGTGGGCTGGCGGCTGCAGCGGCAGCGCGGGCCTGAGTCGCGCGAGCCAGAGCATCGCGCGCGCTGGGCGGCTGCGTCACGCTCCGCGGCGGCAGCAGTGGCTTCTTCCTCAGCCTCCTTCGCGCGGAGCAGGGCGGCGTCGCGCGCAGCCAGGCGTTCGTGCTCCAGGCGCTGAGCCTCGGCCTGCTGCTGCGCAATGTCAGCCTCTTGGAAGGTAGCAGAGGATTCGGTATCGACGGGCTGGCCCTTGTGGCCCTTGGGGGAGGGAGGCGTTGTCGCCATCTGGTTGCGCGGGCGAGGAGCCGGCGCGCGGGCAGCGGAAGGAACGCGCGGCAAGGGGAGCCGACGCGCGGGTTAGGGCAGCGGAAGAGAGAGAAAAAAAATTGACCTAGGCTCTGATTACCATGAAGGAAAGTATAATCAGGAATAGATTGGATTGATTGATATGAGGCAAGGTACAATTACATATATATACAGGCAAGGATCAAGAATCCTATAAGGATCAAGAGTCCAGAGTCCTATAAGGATCGAGAGTCCTTGCCGTATCCGTATCTATCTGGCCTGCCATATCTATCTAACCCAAACAGTCCTGCGCCGATTAGGGTCCTGACCAGCCCAAAGGGCGCCTATTCTAACAGCCACCTCTATCCAACTACAACCGGGTTGTTTCTTTAGTCCTCGATTATTCATCTCTGACCTAATTTCTGCTGCTTCTTTCCACTTACCAGCTGAAGCATAGATATTGGATAGGAGAGTATAGGTTCCAGCGTAATCAGGTTCTGCTTGTAAGAGATTTCTAGCTGCCAAATTGCCAATGCTCTCATTTCCATGTGCATTACACCCACCTAGAAGGGCACTCCAGACAGAACCTGATGTAGGCTTAATCTTAAGATAGTGAATTAATCTTTTGGCATCATGAAGTCGTCCTGCTCGACTACAAAGATCAATCAAGCAAGTATAATGTTCGTCACACACTGCAACTGACCCATCATTTACCATGGATTCAAAGATCTTAAGCCCTTCGTCAACCAATCCAGAGTGGCTACATGCTGAGAGCAACACCAAATTGGTGACATCATTAGGCCTATATCCATTTTCTTGCATCTTTTCATACAAGCAGATTGCTTCTATGCCAACACCATGGTGCGCATATGCCGCAATGATTCCGTTCCAAGAGATCAAGTCCTTCTCCCTTGAAAGATCAAACAACTTTCTTGCCAATGCAATTTCACCACACTTTGCATATACATTCATCAGTGCAGACTCGACAAAAGTATCAAACTGAAACGATGTTTTGCATATCATTTGATGCACCTGCTTCCCTTCACAGAGTGCTGCAAGGTCACTGCATGCATCAAGTGCACCCAAAAATGTAACTTGGTTTGGTCTGATACCTGCTACCACAAAATAACCCCAATGCCATCTCACTCTGCTTGCCTTTCAAGTAACCATTCATCATGGTCGTCCAAGTGACGACATTCCTTTCTGGCATCTCATCAAAGAGCTCACGTGCCTTCTTCAAATCTTTGTTTTGTATAAAACCAGTAATCATAATGTTACAAGAAGCAATATCCCTCTCAGGCATCTTCATGAACTAATCCAGGGCTTCTTCAATCCTGTGGTTTCTTGTGTACCCAGAGATCATGGCATTCCAAGAAACTACAGTCCTATCCGGCATGCTATCAAACAACACTCGAGCCTCATCAACCTTACCGCTCCGAGCAACACCATCAACCATCGTCGTCCAAGCCATTACATTCCTCTCCGGCATTCTCCCAAACAGCTCGCGCGCCTTATCCACGCTCCCCGACCGCACCATCATGCATCATGGCCAGTAGAATGTTCCACGAGCCGGAATCCCTGACCGGCATGCGGTCGAACAGCGCGCAGGCATCACCGACCCTGCCCGCCACAGCGTACGCCTCCAGCATCGAGTTCCAGGAAACGACGTTCCTCTGGGGCATCCGGTGGAACAGCGCCTCGGCCTCGTCGACGAGGCGGGCGCGGGCGTAGCCCGAGAGGAGCGCCGTCCAGGTGACCACGTTCCGGCGCGCGTCGGGGCGGTCGAACAGCGCCCGCGCGTCGCGCAGCATCCCGCGCCGCGCGTACGCCGACACCAGCGCCGTCCAGGAAACCACGTCCCGGTCGGGCGTCACGTCGAACAGCTCGCGCGCGTCCCACACGCGCCCCGCCGTGGCCAGCTCCGCGATGAGGCGGTTCGGGTCCTGCGCGCGCTCGAGACCCACGGCGACGGACGCGGCAGCCGCGCTGCCGTAAGATACGTAGGCGGCGGCGGCGGCGTGCCGGAGCCGCGGCGAGGAGCGGAGCCGGCGGAGCGCTGCCCAAGCTGCCATACATGAGAAGAGATCGAAGAGGTATGGGCCTAGTTGGGCCAGGTTGATGCTGTGGAGTGGTCATAATTAGACGAGAAAATGCCGTTGGCCCTGTGCTGCGAGAAGGGTGCATTCCTGCTGCCAGGGTGGGAAAAAAACAAAATCAGACTGAACCGAACACCAAACAACGAAATTTTGCTGTTTCTTCGGTAGTTTGGTGTTTTGATTTGACTTCGGTATGCGGTGTTTGGTGCGATTTCTATCCAGCATGCAAACGCTAACAAACCGCAAAAAAAAACAAACTTTTCGGTATGTGGTGTATACATCTTACAATATTCTAATTCTTCGAAGAGAAAATGAGGCTCTCAACATGGGCCTTGAAGCCCGGAACGGATCCAGCCCACGAAGCAAGCAGACCAAGACTCCAAGAGTCAGCCGGACGCCCGTTTCCTCTTTTCGTCACTCGATCAAAGCCTCCGTTCCGTTTTGGCCGGTGCCATCAGCAACGAAATTAGAGTCTATTAGATAGTGCATCCAAACACCCAACTAAAGTTTAGTTGGAAAAATTTTTAGCTAGCTAAAATTAAACACTAAAATTAACTAAACTTTGGTGGTGTTTGAGTATCAAACCTAGGTTGAAGTAGCTAAACTTTAGTTGATACATCTAAACACCCTGGAAGGCCTGAACTGTCCTGCTTGCACCCCTGCTTCTTCTCCAGGGACGGCGCAGAGGAGGAGGCGGCGGATGGGAGGGCCGAGCCTTTACGGAACTGAGCGAATCAACGACGAAGCGCTTCGGGTCAAATTGGGTCCTAGCGAAGAGCACCGACGAGAGCTTCATGTTCTACTGTTTTGTGTGGCTCGCCATCACCGCCACTGAGAACCCCTTGCTCTAAAACCCCAACCTGGCTAGGCTCCGGTCGCGGCTGTGTGTCGCCCCCCGCCCCGACGGCGTTTGCCTCGGTGCACTGTCTCGCCAGTCTCGGGCACACCTGCACGCACGCTCGCCTCCACGCACAGCAGCGTCCCGCCACCCCAGGCTCACCTCCACGTGCGACAGTGTCTGGTCGATGGCCTGGCCGCGAGCGCCTGCGTCGGCCACGCCCGCCCTCCCCACGCCGGTGTCGGTCGGAGGAAGAAGCGCATTTTTTTGCGGGAGGTGTGGAGTGGAGCACGCGGGCCCACTTGTCGGTGCGCGCACATCGTAGGCGTGGTGAAGGGAGTCGGCGAGGCAAAGGGTATATATATATTGTTTGACACGGCTGCGGGCCTTCTTGGAAGGAGCTAGAGCCGTTGAAGAAGTCATAATTTATAGCTCATCTAAAACGATTTATTCGAGAAAATGTTTGACAGAATTCCTCCGAAGAAATCAGAGCCGAAACTAGCAAGAAGCTTAGAATTCCTCCGAATAAATCAGAGCCGAAACTAGAAAAAAGCTATGCCAAACACGGCCGAGATTTATTCAAAGATCATACCATGCATTCTAATTTTCCATTCGAAGAATTGCGTGTTTCGGTGGACCACAAGTACGGCCGTACGAAACAGCTGATTAAACTAAACCATTATGCTAATCCGGATGTTGGGCACGGGCAGCCGACATCCATTCACGCACCTCTTTCCTTCACTGTCGCTTTCCCCAGGCCCCAGCTCCAGCTCGCACACTCGCCCCCATCCCGTTCGGCCGTTCCCGTCCCGAGCTCGCTCCAGTGGAGCAGAACGAAGCAAAGCCAACGCGGACGCACGCTGAAGCAAACGCGGCGGCGAACCCAACCCCCGCGCCCCGAGGCCGAGATCCCACCCGCCAGTCGCCGGCGCGCGATGGGGTCGGTGTCCCTGAGGCGCGGCGGGGCGTGTCTCTGCTCGCCCGCGCTGCTCAACCTCCTCATCCGAGCTCACGAGTCTTCCAATCAAGATGGAGATGGGCAGCCGCAGCAGGGAGTCCATCGTGACGTATCTAAGGAGCGCCGCCAGGCTGCTCTTCTTGACAGGAGCAGGATACACATCTTCCTAATCGTAGCAGCGGCAACCCCTCTGCGTCACAACACAGAGGATGCCCAGCCGATCAGATGGCTGGAGCAGAGGAAGGCAGCCCTATGCATGAGGCCAGAAGCTCTTCACCACGGCAACAGCACAACAGTCGAGGAGCGAGGATGCGTGGACTCGGCGGCCGCCACACGAGTCGACTGGAGGCCGCTGCGGCACGGCGCCAACTACCATCTATCGACGCAGAAGTGATCGGGCAAGCAGATCGAATCAAATCAGGCCGCACGAACGGAGCGCACTTACGCGTGGGCTCCGGTTGCGCCAAGCCACTACGTCGGTGCTGTCCAAGATCATCCACGAGCAGGCTGTCACGAACACGGGAGACGCATGGATTCGACGTCGCCGCCAAGGTGCCATCTGCGTCCACGAAGCTGAGGCATAATTACCGCAGCCGCAAACGCAGAGAAGAAGCACGTCGAGCCGGACATCCACCGCCCCTCACATCGAGCAGTGTCGGCAGAGGAGATGCCTTCGATGTCGGATGGACACACCAAGCTGGAGGAGACGCTCTTGTCGCCGGACGACTGTGCTAAGCTGGAGGAGACGTCCCCGTTGCCGGACGCCTGTGCCAAGCCGGAGGAGACGCCCTCGTCGTCGGATGCCTGTGCCAAGCCGGAGGAGATGTCTTCGACGCCGGACGTCTGTGCCAAGACGGAGGAGACGCCCTCGTTGCCGGACGAATGTGCCAAGCCGGAGGAGACGCCCTCGTCGCCGAATGCCTGTGCCAAGTCAGAGGAGACGCCCTCATCGCCGGACGACTGTGCCAAGCCGGAGGAGACGTCCTCGACGCTGGACGCCTGTGCCAAGCCAGAGGAAACACTCTGGGCGCCAGACGACCACGCCGTATGGGAGAAGGTGTCGTGATGCCCCTAACATAGGACAAGCACGATGCCGGAGGGAGATGTTGCATCACCGAAGCACGTGCAGTCGAAGTGGGAAGCGTACCAGGTAATCGGGCACAGAGCCATGTGCCGAGGAGGTTGAGCTGAACGCCACCACGGATGCCCCACGATCTGCACTCCGCCGACACTTGAGCGCTCCATCAACATCGCCGCCCTGCAAGGTGCAAGTCCGGACGCCGTCGATGATGGCTCCCCTTCTACATCAACAACGTCGTCCTACTAGGGAGACGAGTTTGGATGTCGTCGACAATGGCTCCACATCTACACTAAAAATGTCGTCATGCAAGGGAGGCGAGATGAGTCTGAACGTCGTCGACAACAGCTGCGCACCGACACCATCGAGCGAATGCCACACCTCCTACGACCCTGAAATGCAAGCTCTTCGTGCTCTCACACGGTGTCCACAACACCTCGTATACGGGTAGCTGGTAGATGATGCTGACTCTGGATAGCCATGCTATCACAAGAAGATCAGTTGTATTGAAGGCTCCATCTACGATAAAACACGCTAGCCATGATCAGCAACGACGGCAAAATATTTAATTAACTCTAGATCTTGTGTTCTACATTGTATCTAATATGCAGGCCCCGACACCGTAGATTACGGCGCCGCACCTACACCAACGTCACATTAGGGAGACGAGCTCGGTCTCCATCGACAATGGCTCCACACCTACCACGACGATGCTGCCGGGAAACCCGAAGCAATCTAATCTACACCAACCATGCAAGTCTACAACAATACCAAACCACACCACGTGTCGTTCGACACCGACGAGGCGAACGACACCGGCGGGCGTAGCTGATTTCCCCAGTGAAGACTCCATAGTGATTTTGGTAATTGATGAAGCCTAAGTACTAACCTATATCTAAGTGGTTGAGTAGGTTTAGTACACCAAGGTGAAGTGAAGGTGACAAGTGATGGAGCAAGGAGGAGGCTAAGGTGAAAGCAAATCAAAGGCTCACACTTGGAGAAGAAGAGAAGAGGAGGAAACCCTAAGAGCTATACAAGGCAAAGGTATAAGCTAGGGCTTTTTTTTGGTTTAGTGATCAAGACACCAAGTGGGTGTGATCACATTTAGGATAGGTAACCGTACTATGAAGAGGAGAAAATAGTTAGTGGTTACAACTATCGAGTGCCATTAGGTTGATCATGATTGCATTGCATTCTAATCCTAATGAGCAACCCTTGTAAAACCTGTTAAAATATGTCAACACACGTGCACAAGTCAGTGAAACACTTGGTGGTGGCACATGAGATCAAGGGAAGCAAAGAGAAGTGATTTCAGCACAAGTTTGAAGCTCCGGACCAGTTGAGCATGGGAGCTCCGGACCAACGGAGGTGGTCCGACGGCCGCTCCACTAACTGGCTGACACAGAAGCTCCGGACCAGTGACGAAAAGAGGCTCCAGACCATAGACGAATGGTCCGGTGGCTCAGTCAACAGCAGAGCTGAAGTGAAAAGGACCTCCGGACCAGAAGGCATAGTCCGGTCGTGAGGTCCGACGGTTAAGTCCGAAGGTAGGGTGCTCCCTACATGAAATCTTCAAGACTCTGAGGAGGCTCCGGACTAGATCGCATAGTCCGGTGGACTAGTCCGGAGGTGAGGTCCGAAGGCCAGGTGCTTACTGCGTGGATTATTGAAGCCAAGGGCAAGGCGTCGGACGAGGCGTCGGACCAGCCCTCCGGACCACTGGAGGTGGTCCGACGGTGCTGTGTTCCCGCGCGCCAACGGTCGAATTCAAATTGACGGGACACGTGGCGATCAACGGAGGCGTCGGACCAGCTGCTATAGTCCGATGGTGAGGACAAGTGGTCCGACGGTCTCGTTTTCTGCAGCTCCAAGTGCATAACGGCTAGTTTCTTTGTGGAGTCTATTTAAGGGTGTGTGGCTGGTTCAAGGAGTCTCTCTTGCACATTTGGCTATTGCATACTCTTGTGAGCATAACACACACACTCCCACTCATCTCCTAGTTGATTGTTCATCCATTTGAGAGATTAGAGTGATCAAGTGCATTGCATGAAGTGAGTTCATCTTAGTGGCACTTGGGAGTTTATACCGCTGCTAGTTTCTTGTTACTCTTGGTGATTGCCATCACCTAGACAGTTGGAGCAGTGGTGTGGATTCGAGAAGCTTGGTGATTGTGCTTCGTCGACCACAAGTGGTGATTGTGAGGGGTTCTTGTGTCTTCCCCGCGGGAGATCGCAAAGGTAACTCTAGTGGATTGCTCGTGGCGTTTCAATAATCTCATCTTATGTTGGTTGTGCGGCACCCGGTGACGTGTTTGGCGTGTGATGCCAATTAGCTCGTGAACCTCCAAGTGAGTGTCTTGCCACAACGGGAACGTAGCTAGTTGGCAAACTAGTGAACCTCGGGAGAAAATCAAGTGTCAACCATTGTCTCTTGTGAATTGATTGATCTCATTGGTATTCACTTGATTAGTTCATCCCCTACTCTCTTCGACGGTATATCAATCACCTCTTATCTCTCTATTCCTCTCTAGTTTTTTTTAGTAGAGATATTAGGTTGTGCCTTTGTAGCTTGTGTAGGAGTTGTGTGATTCTAGAGATATTAGGCTAGAATTGCTTATTAGGTGGCTTGGCTTCTCTAGTAGGCTAGTGCTTTGTTAGCTTCGCTTCTTGTGTTACTCACTTGTTGTTGAAGTGTGTTTTAGATTTTCAAATTAGGCTATTCACCCCTCTATCCTTGGACTAGGACCTTTCAAGTGGCATCGGAGCTTGGACACCGTTGATTTGAGGCTTAACAACCTATGGTGTGATCATGGCTCATATCAACAACATAAAGAAACCACCCAAGTTCGATGGCACCAACTATGGCTATTGGAAAGTTAAGATGACCGCTCACATCAAGTCAATTAGCCAGAAGGTGTGGCTTGTGGTGGACAAGAAGTTTGAGGTTGCAAATGAGGAAGCTCCCGCTCCATAAGAAGAAGAAAAGCTTCAACACAATGACATTGCTCTTAGTGCTATTCATGAGGCTCTTGATGAAAAGGTATTTGAGAAAATCAAGAATCTTGAGAGTGCTCATGAGGCTTGGAAGAAGCTTGAAGAATCATTTGAAGGCACACAAGTCGTCAAGGGGGCCAAGGCATATATTCTCAAGGAGAAGTTTGGTAGCTTCAAGATGAAGGATGATGAAAATGTGCCGGAGATGTTTCATAGCCTCCAAGTATTGGTCAATGATCTCACGGCTCTTGGTGAGAAGGTTGAGGACAAGGACTTCTCTCACAAGTTCTTGAGGTGTCTTCCTCCACGGTTTGACACTCTTGTGACCTTGATTGTGAGAGGAGGTTTGAACACCGTGACACCAAATCAAGTCTTGGGAGATGTGATGACCAAAGATACTTACCGGGACAACAAAGAAGAAGATGTGAAGAAGGAAGACAATGTAACACCCTAAAATTTGAATTAGAAAATTAGGCTTGAATTTGAAATTAATTTGATTTTATTTCCAGCAATTATTGTGAGCATAGAATTAAATAAATAAAACTAAAACAAATGCCAAATGCTAGGGTTACAACATGTTGTGCATTGCATGCCTCTGCATATTTTCTTTGTATTGCTTGGTTTTGCAAAAGCTTTAAACTATTTCAAAATCATTTGAAAAATCAGTTTGGAAAATCTTTTGCAAATAGAAAAAAAAGAGAAAAGCTCTCTCTTTTCTCCCTCTCTCAAACCAGCCCAGCCTGCAACCCCTCCCACTTGGGTCGGCCTGGTGCTGCTCGGCCCAGCTCCCTTGGCCATGCTTCTCTCCCTTCTCCTCTCACTGTCACAACGGCCCCGCTCGTCAGTGCCTCCTTCTACCTCTCTCGGCCGGCCGAGCCAGACTCTGCTCGGCAAGGCCAACTAACACCGCGCCTTTCCCACGAGCAAGCAAGCCGCGAGAACTCTACATCTCCCTCTTGCTGACGCGCTGACCCCGCAGCTCAGCCACCCTTCCCCTTCCTTGAGTCGAGTCCGCTCCGGACTCAACCACGACGCAGCGCGTCGACTTCGCAACCACCTTCGCGTCAATCCCGTACGCACGCGTATCCGCATCGGGCTCTGTCCCCTGTCCCTATAAATAGCACCGCCTCCACTCCTGCTACCCACCTTTCAATCGAGCCCTAGCCCTCGCCTCAAGCTAGCAGCAGCGCCGCATCGCCTCCGCGTTCGCCGTCGAACAGAGCAAAGCCGCCGAGCCGAACGACGCTGCAATCGAACCCGTGAGCATCCCTCGGAGCTTCGCGTCGACTTCACGAAGACGCCGAGTCTCTTCTATCTCTTTTCGTGCCCCTGTGTTGCTCACGCTGGCTTACCGCCGCTTGCAGGAGCTCCGTCGCCGCTGCTCCGCGTCGCCAGCCATCCACGGTCAGCTCCAAGCCCTACCGTTGCCCTAGGTGAGTTCGCGGTTCCTCCCTCGTTCTCTCGGTGCTTTCGAATCAAAAAACCGAGCACCGTAGCCTCCGTGCGTGTGTCACCGGCGAGCTCGGGCCGTACGGCCATGGCATCAGCCGGCCGGAGCCCTGCTCCCCCGATGGGGAATTTCTTTCCCTGTTCCCACCTTCTAATCTCATCCATCCATCTGAGATCCAACGGATCAGATCATTCCATACCCCTTCGCGGGATGTTTTGCTAAAGAGCCCCTCGGTTTTTGGCAAATCAACCCGCCATCCTGTCTGATCCGAATATATATGAATTTTCCGAATTGTTTTAATTCAGTAAAGTTCAATCTAATTACAGATCTGCCACTGTTTTCAAATAACCGTAATTTGTTTGTTTTAGATCCAAATCGATCCGTTCAAGTTGCGTTAGATCCGTAATTTTATGCTCTATCCATTAGTATAGATTTCATCTATGTCAATACCTTTTGAAAATCAAGATTAGATTAATTCTTTTAATGCTTTAATCTTGCTTAAATAAATCTTGTTTAATCTATAGTTTAATCGTTTAGGTTCGATTAGAGTGAATTTCGCGTCTATGTGCTCGTAGTATCATATAGATCTGTTTTAAAACCTTTTTGAAACCTATTTATTGTTTATGGTGTATTGTTCTAATTAAATCTATGTTTCTTCGTGTATGATTGTTCGGATGATTGCGTGGTGATGTTGATCGAGTTCAGCCGGTGAGATTTTCGGTGAGCCAGAGTTCTTTGCTGAAGGTCCGGATCTCCAGGAGCTTTGTGATCAAGGCAAGTTTAACATGGGATCCTCCTTGTTACCCATTCACCCTAATTGAATCTAGTCATGATTGCATGTGTCTCAATTGATACCTATTTTAGATCTACCATAGCTTTGTTACCTTGTACCTTGTCACCTTGGGATACTATTGTATATGGGTAGATCTGCTATGCTTTATGAATTATGAGAAGAATCTTGACTAATGATATATGCAACAATGTGATAAAACTGGCTTTTATAGCAACATGGAATAGGACCACACTGTAGGGCAAAAGTTGGGACTTAAATGCAACCATGAGTGCTATATGGCTCTGGCTTTAGTCAAGTATGGAGATTCATACCGGCATGTTGGCAGTTCGTGAAAGGTACCATTGCCGAGTTGGTTGTAGGGCATGGCCTAGGGTGGATACCGCTTCGAAAAGTACCATCGAGTAGGGGCTTTACATACCCCTTGCCCTTGGGTTCGTAGGGTCTGTCGACATGTTGGGAAGACTTTTGAAAGACTTCGTAGTGTACCCTGCCCACTCACCTTGGCAGTATTTTGGGAGTTATAAACCCGGGCATATGGGCTACACGGCTTATGGGTAAAGTGCGTAACCTCTGCAGTGTAAATCTACCATGATAGTCGTGCTCACGGTCACGAGCGGCTCGGAAAACTCACAGTGTTAGATATCATGTTGTTTAATTGTTAATGATTATTATTATTCTTATTATGTGGCTATCAACTGGGTATGCATAACTAAAGCTAAGTATTGGTAAAACTTGACCAAGTTAAAAGCAACCGCAGTAAAGACAGTGTTAGCCTTTGAGCTACATAACCCTGTGTTACTCTTGCTGAGTACTTTGAGTGCTCACCCTTGCTTTATCAACCTCATCAGATGGCTTTGAAGACTACCGTGAAGAGTACTAGGCTAGTGGTCAACCAGTCGACGTCCCTATGAAGTGGAGCCTCGACGAGAGAGTTATCTTTTTTTCCGCTGTTTTGATTTAGACTATTATTCGTTATGTAATAAGCACTCTGTGATGATATTATTTAAAGATTTGTCGGCTTATGTGTGTGACTGATCTCTGGGCGCACATAAGTATTCACATTCAATTTTATCCTTAAAATTGGGTGTGACAGACAAGAAGGATGAGAAGAAGAAGAGCTTGGTGTTCAAGGCCACTTCATCACACAAGAGCAAGGGCAAAGCCAAGATTGAAGAATCTAGTGAAAGTGAAGGCTCAAGTGCTAGTGATGTTGATGAGGAAGAGATGGTTCTCTTTGTAAAGAGATTTGGAAGATTCATGAAGAAGAAGGGCTATGGTGCAAGAAGAAAGAGGACTTCCACCAAGAACTATGATGAACCAAGGAAGTGCTTCAAGTGTGGAAGATTTGATCATCTCATTGCTCATTGTCTATACAATAGTGACAAGGATGATGATGATCATAAGAAGAGAGGCAAGAAAGAGAAGAAGCCCACCTTTGACAAGAATAAGAAGAAGGGGTATTCTCACATTGTGACATGGGATAGTGACTCTTCTTGTGGTGAAGATGATGATCAAGAAAAGAAGACATCCACCAAGAAGAAGGCTTTTTCAAGCATTGCTATGAGGGACAAGATCTCTCTATTTGACACTCCATCATCATGCTTCATGGCTAAGTCCACTAAGGTACTTTCTCATGATGAGAGTGAGAGCGAGAGTGAGGATGAGGAGCCCTCTAAGGAGGAACTCATGGACATGCTTGAACAAGCTAAGGAATACATTGACAAGAAGAGGAAGGAATGCAAGGAATTGCGCAAGGCCAATGAGGCTCTTGAGCAAAACCTTGATAAGGCCGTAGCATCTCATGAGAGGCTAATGGAAGCCCATGAGAAGCTAGTGAAGTCTCACACTAAGCTTGAAAGAGCTCATTCCTCCCTCCTTGACCAAAGTAAGAAGGAGATTGTTCAAACATGTGACATGGGAGTGACGTGTGATATTCTTAATGAACCATTCTATACTCCTATTGTTGTTGCTCCCACTAACCCCTATTGTAGCACTACCACTTCTACTTCATCTACTAGTGATGGATCTACTTGTGATGCCTCACTAATGGTTGAAAATGAAACACTCAAGAAGGAGGTTACAAAGCTCAATCACTCCTTAGCTAAGGCTATTGGAGGTGAGGACCGCTTGCTTATGTGCTTGGGTAGCCAAAGAGCATCTCTCTACAAAGAGGGTTTGGGCTATACCCCCAAGAAAGGCAAGGTCGCTTTTGCTCCTCACAAGACTCATTTTGTGAAGGACACTAGTAGGTATTGCAAGAGTTGCAAGCAAGTTGGTCACCTAGAGCAACAATGCAAGAACAAGAAGCCCAAGGAAGATGTATCCTCAATAAGAGTTGATTCACTCTATGTACTTTCCAAGAGTACTAATGGTGTTCATGCCAAGTTTGTTGGTGCACCATGGATGACTACTAAGAAGTCCATTTGGGTACCAAAATCCTTGGTAACTAACCTTGGAGGACCCAAGCAAGTTTGGGTACCTAAAAAGAATTGATCTCTCTTGTAGGTCAATTACAAAGCCAGAGGGAGGCATTGGGTGCTTGATAGTGGGTGCACTCAACACATGACCGGTGATGGAAGGATGTTCAACTCAATCAACCAAGATAGTGACCATGGATTTGATAGTATTAAATTTGGTGACAATGGCAAAGGCAAGGTGAAAGGGCTTGGAAAGATTGCTATCTCCATTGATCTTAGCATTAGCAATGTGCTTCTAGTGAAAAGGCTTGAGTTCAATCTATTGTCGGTTGCCCAATTGTGTGATCTCGGTTTCAAGTGCATGTTTGATGTTGAGGATGTGGAAATCATTAGTGTGGATGGCTCTAACATGGTATTCAAGGGATTTCGATATGAGAATCTCTATCTTGTGGATTTCAATGCTAGTGAGACTCAACTCTCAACATGTCTCATCACCAAATCTAGCATGGGTTGGCTATGGCATAGAAGGTTTGGACATGTTGGCATGAAGCAATTGAACAAGCTAGTCAAGAATGATCTACTGAAGGGCTTGAAGGATGTCACATTTGAGAAGGACAAGCTTTGTAGTTCATGTCAAGCCGGAAAGCAAGTTGGCAACACTCATCCAAAGAAGAGCATCATAAGTACAAGCAAAGCTTTTGAGTTATTGCATATGGATCTCTTTGGGCCAACAACATATACAAGCATTGGTGGCAACAAGTATAGATTTGTGATAGTGGATGACTTCACAAGATACACATGGGTATTCTTCTTGAGTGACAAGAGTGACACATTTGATATCTTCAAGTCATTTGTCAAGAGATTCCATAATGAGTTTGAAACAACTATCAAGAGAGTTAGAAGTGACAATGGGAGTGAGTTCAAGAACACAAGAGTTGAAGAACTTTGTGATGACTTTGGGATCAATCATCAATTCTCTCCAAAGTACACTCCTCAATCCAATGGGATAGTTGAAACGAAGAATAGAACCTTAATTGACATGGCAAGATCAATGTTGAGTGAATACAATGTTGGTCATTCCTTTTGGGCCGAAGCTATCAACACGGCTTGCTACTCTAGCAACCACCTCTATTGTCATGGAATGCTTGAGAAGACTCCATATGAACTCTTGAATGGAAGAAATCCAAACATTGCCTACTTTAGGGTGTTTAGATGCAAGTGCTATATCTTGAAGAAGGGAACAAGGTTGAGCAAGTTTGAAAAGAAATGTGATGAGGGATTTATACTTGGTTACTCAACAACTAGCAAGGCTTATAGAGTATGGAACTTTACTAGTGGCATTCTTGAGGAAGTGCATGATGTGGAATTTGATGAAACACAAGTCTCTCAAGATGAACAAGAAAACTTGGATGATGTGAGAGGTGACAAGTTGGTCAATGCAATGAAAGATATGGATATTGGCGACATTAGACCAAGACAAGGGCAAGATGAAGATGAATATCAAGTGAACATTCCTACAAATGAAGAAGCTAGTGTCTCTCCAACTCAAGATCAAGCTAGTGCTAGTGAAGCTCAAGTATAAGAACAAGCTAGTCCATCATCATCTCAACCGATTGTGCAAGATTCCCACATGCAAGTGCTTCAACCTACCAATATTGCAAGAGATCATCCTCTAGATCAAGTTATTGGAGGCATTCAAAGTGGAGTTCAAACAAGATCAAGATTGACTTCATTTTGTGAGCATTACTCTTTTGTCTCATCATTTGAGCCAACCAAGATTGATGAAGCTTTGAAGGATGTGGATTGGATAAATGCTATGCATGAAGAGCTTAACAACTTCACAAGAAATCAAGTTTGGGAACTAGTGGATAGACCAAAGAATCATAATGTGATTGGAACCAAATAGGTATTCAAGAACAAGCAAGATCAAGATGGAATAGTGGTGAGGAACAAAGCAAGACTTGTAGCTCAAGGTTACTCTCAAGTTGAAGGTCTTGACTTTAGGGAAACATATGCTCCGGTGGCAAGATTAGAGGCAATTAGAATCTTATTGTCCTACGCTTGTGCTCACAACATCAAGCTCTATCAAATGGATGTGAAAAATGCTTTTCTCGATGGGTACATCAATGAGGAAGTGTATGTTGAGCAACCACCCGAATTTGAAGATGCAAAGAAGCCCAACCATGTATTCAAGCTCAAGAAAGCTCTCTATGGATTGAAGCAAGAACCTAGAGCATGTTATGAGAGGTTGAGAAGCTTTCTCCTCTCTAAGGGATTCAAGATTGGTTTGGTTGACACCACCCTATTCACAAAGAAGATTGGAAGTGACTTGTTTGTCTTGCAAATCTATGTGGATGACATTATCTTTGGGTCTACAAATCAAGACTTTTGTGAAGAGTTTGGGGAGATGATGGCCAATAAATTTGAAATGTCAATGATTGGTGAACTTAGTTACTTTCTTGGACTTCAAATCAAGCAAATGAAGAATGGTACATTTGTGAGTCAAGGCAAGTACATCAAGGATATGATCAAGAAGTTTGGGTTAGAAGAAGTTAAAGGCATTAGTACTCCCATGGGGACTAATGGACATTTTGATAGTGACACAAGTGGCATGATGGTTGAGCAAACACTATATCGGTCAATGATTGGAAGTCTACTCTATGTGACCGCATCAAGACCGGATGTCATGTTTAGTGTATGCATGTGTGCAAGATTTCAAGCATCTCCTAGAGAGAGTCATTTGAAAGCCACAAAGAGGATATTGAGATATCTAAAGCATACACAAGAGGTTGGATTATGGTTTCCCAAGGGGTCAAGATTTGAATTGATTGGATATTCGGACTCCGATTATGCGGGATGCAAGGTTGATAGGAAGAGCACTAGTGGAACATGTCAACTATTGGGAAGATCACTAGTCTCATGGTCATCCAAGAAGCAAAATAGTGTGGCACTCTCTACCGCCGAAGCCGAATACATTAGTGCGGGGAGTTGTTGTGCACAACTATTATGGATGAAGGCCACCTTGAATGATTATGGAATCAAATTCAAGAAGGTTCCCTTGCTATGTGACAATGAAAGTGCGGTGAAGCTTACAAGAAATCCCATCCAACACTCTAGAACAAAGCACATAGATGTGAGACATCATTTTATAAGAGATCATCAACAAAAGGGTGACATTTACATTGACAATGTGGGCACCGATGATCAATTAGCCGACATATTCACCAAGCCACTTGATAAGAAGAGGTTTTGCAAGTTAAGGAATGAGTTGAATATCTTGGATTTCTCCAACATGAGTTGATGCACACCACTTATGACATGCCTCTACTCCAAGATGGCAAGGTACAATTGATTGACATATGCATTTATCCTTTGCTAGACTTGTATAGAGCATGTAGGCATAACTCTTGTGCAAATTAGGCTCATTCATGAAAAACAAACTGGTTTGAATGTACATATTCTATCACTATTGCTTCCATGACTTGAGTGATCTAGTGATATCATATGACATGTTGATAAGCTTGCACCCTCACATGTTTAGTCTAGAACATTTGCTCTTGTATTTAACCAACATGGATAAGATAACCATTGCAAGATGTGTGAAGAAGCTTCTCCATGGTTTAAACCGTGTTAAATATATAGGACAAGTGGTCTAGATTGAATCAAATTTGATAATCACACATCATTTTCTTAATTGACTTGATGAAACTTTAACAAGTGACCCTTTGTGGTAATATATGACAAAGGGGGAGAAATTGTAATATGATATAAAATATGACCTCAAAGGGGGAGGGAGATTTTGAAAAGTGAAAAATTAAAATTTGAGCACACAAGTAGGGGGAGCAAGCCTATGAACAAGTTGTTGCATTTGATTGTGCATTCACACATGATTGCTTGCATTGTATTTCATTCAAAATGATATGCTTGTGTGGTGCATGCTTAGTTATAACCTTGTTTGATGAGTTGATCACTAGCATGCATAGGAAGTTAGCTAGATATCCTCTCTTGTTTAGTTTGTTTAATCAATTGGTATCGAGCTAACCATGTTGCTAAGGGTGAAATGAAAGGTGCACTTCGATTGGTATCATGCTTCAAAGGTCTATTCTTAAAACCTTAGCATCATGTCATAGTTTGCTAGTTGTTCACCCCTCCAAAAGTTCTATCTAAGCATGTGTGCAAAGCTTGATCCTTACTCATAGAAGTGCACACATGTAGGGGGAGTAAACACTATCAAACCAAGTTTGAAATAGCTGTCCACCTCTCTTCAATTGGTATTCTTGCTTGGACAAACATTTCGGGTTGAATTCAAAATCATTTTTTCATATCTTTATATCGGGTTGTCATCAATTACCAAAAAGGGGGATATTGAAGACTCCATAGTGATTTTGGTAATTGATGAAGCCTAAGTACTAACCTATCTCTAAGTGGTTGAGTAGGTTTAGTACACCAAGGTGAAGTGAAGGTGACAAGTGATGGAGCAAGGAGGAGGCTAAGGTGAAAGCAAATCAAAGGCTCACACTTGGAGAAGAAGAGAAGAGGAGGAAACCCTAAGAGATATACAAGGCAAAGGTATAAGCTAGGGATTTTTTTGGTTTAGTGATCAAGACACCAAGTGGGTGTGATCACATTTCGGATAGGTAACCGTACTATGAAGAGGGGAAAATAGTTAGTGGTTACAACTATTGAGTGCCATTAGGTTGATCATGATTGCATTGCATTCTAATCCTAATGAGCAACCCTTGTAAAACCTGTTAAAATATGCCAACACACGTGCACAAGTCAGTGAAACACTTGGTAGTGGCACATGAGATCAAGGGAAGCAAAGAGAAGTGATTTCAGCACAAGTTTGAAGCTCCGGACCACGGAGGTGGTCCGACGGCCGCTCCCAGCACAAACTGGCTGACACAGAAGCTCCGGACTAGTGACGTAAAGAGGCTCCGGACCATAGGCGAATGGTCCGGTGGCTCAGTCAATAGCAGAGTTGAAGTCAAAAGGACCTCCGAACTAAAGGCATAGTTCGGTGGTGAGGTCCGACGGTTAAGTCCGAAGGTAGGGTGCCCCTGCATGAAATCTTCAAGACTCTGAGGAGGCTCCGGACCAGATCGGATAGTCCGGTGGACTAGTCCGGAGGTGAGGTCCGAAGGCCAGGTGCTTACTGCGTGGATTATTGAAGCCAAGGGAGGTGGTCCGACGGTGCTGTGTTCCTGCGCGCCAACAGTCGAATTCAAATTGACGGGACACGTGGCGATCAATGGAGGTGTCGGACCAGCTGCTATAGTCCGATGGTGAGGACAAGTGGTCTGACGGTCACGTTTTCTGCAGCTCCAAGTGCATAACAGCTAGTTTCTTTGTGGAGGCTATTTAAGGGTGTGTGGCTGGTTCAAGGAGTCTCTCTTGCATATTTGGCTATTGCATACTCTTGTGAGCATAACACACACTCCCACTCATCTCTTAGTTGATTGTTCATCCATTTGAGAGATTAGAGTGATCAAGTGCATCGC
The DNA here is from genome assembly GCA_022036555.1 of Microstegium vimineum. Taxonomy (NCBI): domain Eukaryota; kingdom Viridiplantae; phylum Streptophyta; class Magnoliopsida; order Poales; family Poaceae; genus Microstegium; species Microstegium vimineum. The sequence goes on along the minus strand of CM039126.1, from coordinate 3,781,603 downwards.
ATGAAGTGAGTTCATCTTAGTGGCACTTGTGAGTTGATACCGCTGCTAGTTTCTTGTTACTCTTGGTGATTGCCATCACCTAGACGGTTGGAGCAGCGGTGTGGATTCGAGAAGCTTGGTGATTATGTTTCGTCGACCACAAGTGGTGATTGTGAGGGGTTCTTGTGCCTTCCCTGTAACACCCAAAAATTTGAATTTTTGAAATAGATTGAATTTGATTTAATTTTGAATTGGGTGCTCATCAAAATGTAGGAAAACTAAAAACTTTTATCAAATTTTAAAACTTACTTAGGGTTTAGCAACTTTGTGGTGCATTTCATGCCTCTACATTTTTATTTTGTATTGATTGGTATTGCAAAGCTCAAATGTATTTAAAACCATTTAAAAAATTGTTTGGAAAACCTTTGCAAAAGAAAAAGAAATGGAAAACTCTTTTTCCCTCTCTCCCTTTTATTCCTCCTTTTGGCCCAGTCCAGCCGACCGTCCCCTCTCCCTCTCCTTCCCGCTTGGGCTTCGCCTGGACCCAGTTTCCGTCGACCTGCCAGCTCGCCCGCAAGCCCGCAAAGCTCCAGCCTCCCCCTCTCTCTGACGTGCTGACCCCGCGTGTCAGCCGCCCTTCTTCCACCTCCGGCCGATGCCGCGTCGGACTCCGCTCGCGCGAACCGAACGCGCGATCTTCTCGCATCGAAGCGTGCGTGCCCTGGACACCTCCCTTTGCCGCTATAAATAGCACGTCCCCCTGCGCCGCAACGCCCTAACCGAAACCCGAGTCGCCTCGCCTCGCCTCGTGCCCCAGCCTCGCTGCTCGCGTCTCGCCGGAACACTGTCACCGCCGCCGTGCTTGCCTCCCTGTCCGCCATCGCGGTGAGTGCGGTTTGGAGCTTCGCGACTCCCCTACGGCCGCGCCCAGCCCCTCCCTTCTCTCTTTCGCCTTTCGCTTGGCTCACTCGAGCTCGCTGCCGTGTGTAGGACGAACTGAGCCGCAGCTTCCCATCGCCAGCTGTCATCGCTCCGCTCTGAACTCCGAAAGTAGCACCGGTAAGTTCGCCTCGATCTCCTCGTTCTCCCGGTATCTTCGCTTCGAAAAACCGAGCACCTTAGCTCGAGCTCGTATCGCGCCGCCGAGCTCCGGCCGTACGGCCATGGCGCTGTCGCGCGTCCCCTTTTTCCCCCGATGGGGAATTTCCTCCCCTGTTCCCCTTCTAATCCCCTCCATCCATCATAGATCCAATGAATCTGATTCATCCATACCCCTTCGCGGGATGTTTTGCTAAAGAGCCCCTCAGGTTTTGGGAAATCAACCCGCCATCCCGCCTGATCCGATTAAATCTGAATTACTCGATTTATTTTAAATCAATAAAGTTGAATCTATTCACAGTTTTGCCACTATTTTCAAATGCCCGTAACTTGCTCGTTTTAGATCCAAATCAATCCGTTCAACTTGTGTTAGATCCGTAATTCCATGCTATATCCAGTAGTATAGGTTTTATCTATGTTAATAAATTTTGAAAAATAAAGTTTAGATTAATTTTTTTAATGAATTAATCTTGTATAGAAAATCCTTTTAAATTCATAACTAACTCGTCTTAGATCCGTTTTGTCCCGTTCCAGTTGCGTTGGTTTTGTAACGATAAGATCTATCTGTTATCAGTAGTATAAAACATGTTTTATTCTTTTAACTAAAATTATAATTGATTAGTCTATAAGTAATTGATTTCCAATTAAAATTAATCTAGGTTTTCACCTTGATGTTTTCCTAAATAAAATATATATTTAGTTTAATCTTGTTTTTCCAAGAACAGATAATGTGACTTAATCTAATTTGGGTATTTCTCTGAAATATCCAATATATGCTTTTCTATAGATAAAATAAATGAAATCTAGTTCTCTTTTAAAAGCTAATCTTTCGGTAGACGTTTCTTTTCCATTATAGATCCGATTAGCGTGATTCTCACGTCTGTGTGATCGTAGCAAGACGTAGATTTCTTTTAAACCTTTTTCATTGATTGGTGTATTATTCTAAAGTAGATATATTGTATGCTTTGTATGATTGCTCAGCTGCTTGTGTGGTGTTTATGGTCCTGTCCAGTCAGTGAGATTTACGTGGAGATCAAGAAGAAGTCATCATAAGATCGAGAATCAAGTGAAGAAAGGATCTAAGAGTTTAAGGCAAGTTTAACATGGGATCCTCCTTGTTACCCATTCACCCTAATTGAATCTATTCATATTGCATATGTCTTAATTTGATTCCTATTTAGATCTACCATAGCTTTGTTATCCTTCTTCCTTGTCGCCAACGGGATTTATGCATATGGGTAGCTTTGCTATGCTTTACTTAATGAATTATGAATTGAATCTTGATTAGTGATATATGCAACGATGATCTAAAACTGGCATTTATAGCAACATGGAATAGGACCCCACTGTAGGGCAAAAGCTGGGACTTAAATGCAACCAAGAGTGCTATATGGCTCTGGCTTTAGTCAAGTATGAAGATTCGTACTGGCATGTTGGCAGTTCGTGAAAGACACCATTGCCGAGCTGGTTGTAGAGCATGGCCTAGGATGGATACCGTTTCGAAAGGTACCATTGAGTAGGGGCTTTACATACCCCTTGCCTTGGGTCCGTAGGGTCCGTCGACATATTGGGAAGACTTTTGAAAGACTTCGTAGTGTACTCTGTCGACCTTCCTTGGAAGTGGGTTAAGAGGTTGATCACCTCGGGCGAAAGGGCAACACGGCTTATGGGTAAAGTGTGTAACCTCTGCAGAGTGTAAATCTATCATGATAGTCGTGCTCACGGTCACGAGCGGCTTGAAAAACTCATAGTGTTAGTAACTCCTGTTGTTGAACTACTTATGATGGTAAGTTTGGAGATATGATATATGAGGTTGTTTCATTAATGATCATGTGGTTTTCAACCGGGTTAAGCATAAGTAAAGCTAATTGTTGGTAAAACTTGACCAAGCTAAAAGCAACCACAGTAAGACACTGTCAGCCTTTTGAGCTTCATAACCCTGTGTTATTCTTGCTGAGTACTTTAAGTGCTCACCCTTGCCTTATCAACAATATCAGATTGCAAGAGTTAAAGGAGTTAGGCTTGTGATCAACCAGTCAGTTGTCCCTGTGAAATTGGAGCCTTCGCCTGAAGTTCAGAGTTGTCTTTCCGCTGTTTGTTGTGTTGAGGTTATCCTTTTGACCTTATATGTTATATATTTAAGTATTGTCTTTTGATATCACCTTAATTTGTGGCTATATGTGAGATTTGACTTCCTGGGCTCACATATGGTGTGTACCTGGTTTTGTACTTAAAACTGGGTGTGACATTCCCCGTGGGAGATCGCAAAGGTAACTCTAGTGGATTGCTCGTGACGTTTCAATAGCCTCATCTTGTGTTGGTTGTGCGACACCCGGTGACGGGTTTAGCGTGTGATGCCAATTAGCTCTTGAACCTCCAAGTGAGTGTTTTTCCACAACGGGGACGTAGCTAGTGTAACACCCTAGGTGTTAATTTTCTGATAATCAAAATTAGGTTATCTTTTAAACTTCGTTTTTGGATCAAACCCTGATTTCAATTTCTAAGTCTTGGGAAAACTGCAGCAAGTTGCCTTCTTGTGATGATTTTCTTGTGCAGTTTCATGAGGTAACTCTTTTGGATTATTTTATATGAGTGAAGTACCATTCATGATAGAAACAATGAAACAAGTTTCGCAGATTTTGAAGCTCATTTAGATCTTTAAATTTGAATTCAAAAACAACAAAAATTAACTTTTTCTCGGTTTTGTTGAAATTCTGAATTTTCTGTTTCAAATACCAAACTTTGGGTGTTAATTCTTTTCAAACCATTTGAAATCTATCAAACTCCTTTTTACCATGGTGTTTTACTTTTGTTGCTCTACCTAATGGTGCAATCGGTTGTTTATTTGGATTTACGGTTTAAATTTTGGAAGTGTTTAAAGTGAGTGGCAATTTTGTAAATTTATTTAAAATTTTGGGCATGGTCAAATGAAGGGGGGCGGCCATGGACACCTGGCTCGTACGTGCCTCTTCCCGTGCCGGCTCTGCTCGGCGCGTGTCCCCTGCCGTGGTCGGTGGGGAGGGGAATTGGGAGCCCCGGTCTCCCAGCTCTCGGCCTCCCTCTCCCATTCTCTCCATCTCCCTCTGTTGCCCTCCCTCTGGCTCCCTCTGCTGTTGCTCGGCAGAAGGCCGATGCCTAGAGCAGCGGCTCTGCTCGACCAGCTCCTCCATCGGCCTCCCTCCCTCCTTCCTGCTGCTCCAACAATCATCCTTCATCCCCCCTACTTCCTCCCTCCTTCCTTTGGATGTCTCCATTGATTTGATCATAAGAACCACGCTCTAATCCTTGATCCCAATGAAGAATCCCTGGTTAAATCAAGAACAAGGGTAAGGATTGGTAAGGGAAGTTCTTTGTGGATTTTTATGCATATTTGCCTTGACTCATGAATTTGTAAATAGGGGCTTGGTTAATTTCTTAAAAAGTTAGGGTTCCCGATTTAAATGAAAAATCTCGTACCTCTTATTTTGCTGATCTTTGGAAATTCGTGTTAATTCATAGAAAAATCATATGCATGTGTTTTTGGACTTTTTGGAATCCTCATGAATTGCTATATATAGTAGATTCATAATATCTGGTGGTCTAGTTCATGGATTTTTCTGTAAAATCGTTTTGTGCAAGCATGCCAAATCTATTAAGATGTTTTTGTTATTTTCGTAGCCACTGTTTTGTTCATCAAATAAATCTGAAATTTTTATGGGATGTGTACAAGTTTATGGTTGATTCCTGGTTAAAATTTCATGTTTTAGTCTTGATGGTTGTAGAGTTATAAAAATGACAAATGGACTGTGTCTCTCTTTGAGACTGCTGCTGTGATGTTTGTTGAGCATTTTATTTCGTGATCAAGATGATGTTTCCTGTGGATGAGTTGAATATCAAAGTGGTAAATAAACTTGTGATCCATCTCCTGTTAAAATTTCATGGTCATAATTTTTATATTTTAGGAGTTATGAATTTTATAGGTTGTGTTGTGAATCTGTTTGCTCTCTGGACAGAGCTGATAAGAATGACTTGTTTGAGCAATTTACATATAGATTCATGCTTTGTCACTGTGCAAACATTTGAAGTATATTCCTTAAGCTTTTCAAAAAATTAAGATTTATATTTTTATGTAGTGTATATCTTCAGATATAACTGTTTAAATTTGAGTGCAGAATCTGCTTTGTTATTTTAGTTGCTTGCAATAGAGCCTTTATCTTTTCCATAAGGGGCTTATATACTTGTTTAAATGACATGAAATTTATGTAGTAGACTAATGAAGATATGTGTAAGCCTCTGTAATTTTGGTAGAATTGTTTATGCATGTTTGTATGTGTTCACTATTACACCCAATTATCCAAATAAATTAAGAAAGTATATGCAAAGAATTTATTTAGCAATGCACACTATGTTTTCTAGTGTTCATTAGTCATGTGTGATCTGTTGGTAAAGTTGGTTTTGTTCAATTATGTGTTTGCAACATAAGTTAACTTTTATTTATTACATTTAGTAGATTCTGGACAGTTCTAGGGGCAATGTAAATTACCCCTTGTTAATGATGTTCTTTGAGAATCTTGTTAATACCAAAGTTGTAGATAACTCATGTATCTATCTTATGTTAAAATTTGGTGACATTTGGCCAAGTAGTTTATGATTTATGCATGTTTTAAGTTGGGAATCAGAGATGGTTGTTCTCTGTTTTTCAAGAATAGGTTCTGAAACTTTGTGATTTAGACTTATTTAACTTGTGAGTCATGCTTTGCTAGTATTATATGAAATGTATATAATTTCATAAGCTTTCCAGAATGTCTTGTTGCAAGTATTTTGGATTTGTAAAACTCTAGATATGATTAAAATGATAACTGTTGTCTTGCTGTCCAAAAACTGCATGTATAAGTAATTGTTTAATTTTATCTTGGTTGTTAATCTAATGATTAACTCTTAGTTAATGAATTCTTGCTAAGTCTTAAGCTAAGTTCAAATTGTGTGTTATGTTTTAGATTCTTTTATATCCAAATATTATGCTTGGTAAGCTTAGTTAATCAATTATGGATGTATATCCTTTGTTTAATGTTGTGATGCCTTGTGTGCTTTAAATTGTCTTGCTTGACTAAATTTATTAGTTAGTATTGATTGCTCTATATTTGTCATAACTTGAATTAAGTAAATCTATTAGTATCATGGTTGAAGTATTTAGTCCATCCAAAAGCTATGATTGATTTATGAAGCTATTGTTTGTTGTCCTGAAACTACTTGAGTAGTTGTTTGTAGTAGCTTGTTTTCGATTAATTAAATCTAGTACCTGATCTTGATTGCTTGATGCTTGATAAAGCTTGATGTAAGTATCTTATATGTCATGTTTGAAGTACTTAGCATGTACAATCTTGATGCTTAATAGTTTTGTTTAATTAACTAAAAATGCATATATCTTGTATGGTCTCTTGTTCCCTTGAAATGATTGCTTGTAATGCAACTTTGTGTTATTGTTTTCTTGCATTTATACATTTGCATCTCATTAAGGAACGATAGATCCGTGTGATGGTTAATATCAAACCCGAAGACGACGATTGGTGGATCTAATCGAAGTTGTATTGATGACCAAGTTCAGAAGATGGTTAATCTCGGATTTCTAATGTTGATCAATGATGCTTGCCAAACGAGTATCATCTAACAAACACTGACTAGTGTTCTTATCCAGGCAAGCCCCGGTGCATTCAAACCCTACCTTGTATTTAAAAGTTTTCTTTAAACACACTTATGGTTAATTATTGCATGGTTACTATTCAAATAAATTCCTACTTGATGCATAGCCTTTACCTTGAATTATTTATTCCTGTACCTTGATATCGTTTTAAAAATACGAATGATCCTTTATGCTGCTTAGCAATGCTTAGACCAATAGAGTCAGATGATTTCCTGTCATCTGTGAGAATAGGTGATAACATGATTGCTTCGGCAATGGTTCTGTTTTTTAGAAGGATAGCGGATTGCTGCGGCAAATGGCTATGCCTTAAAAAGGAAATGATGGATGATGGAAGTAATAATCGGGACTGGGCGGACACGATGTTTGGGAGCCACTAGATATGGATATCTGGCGAGCGGGTTCTTTCCGCCTGTGTCATTAGGGCCTTGCCGTTGTCGCATGACTAGGGTTGTGACTTTGGAGTACTTATCACATACTTTTGGAAGCCGGACTCTGACTAATCTAGTCTAAAGGACGGTCAAACCGCACTGGGAGTGGAGAGATGACGAGAGTAGTGTGTACCCTCCAAGTTCGAGGAACTGGATGGAGGCGTACTGTGCTCTCGGGTAGCGGAACCCCGTTCTCGGATAGAGGATCCAGGGAAAGGTAGACATATGCGTGCTTTAGTGTTGTATATGTCGTGTGATTGGGAAGCCTCAGCTGGGATAAACCGGTTCGAATCGTCGTGTTCCTCGGATATGGAAACATAACCCTGTTTTCGTCATTTTAGTTAATGAAACTTAAACTAGATACTTAATGTTTCCTTTTGAGATGGTTGTTGCCTCGTGATCGATCAAAACATTCAGATCGATACTTGAGTAACTTTTATGAGAACTAAATCAATTTCAATTCTTTTTATAAATGCTCATTTATGCAAAACCTTTGATTCTTGTAAAACCCCACCTTGAATCCTATGACTTGCATACCTTTTGTCCACCAAATATTTTTATTTGTCGGGTAAGACTTGTTGAGTACTCCCGTACTTAGGGTTTGTTAACCCTTGTTGCAGATGAAGTTCCCAGAGCGGTGGGTACAACTTCGTGTTGTATGACCGCAGTTGTCGTTGAAGGTCAATCATGGTATAACTCTTGGGCAGAGTACCTGATTTGATTGTCTTATATTCTTTACCACTTGGCTTGATGTAGTAATAACACTTATGTTGTATTTCTAAACTTATGTTTTGTAATATGACTCTTATGTATTCCACTACTTTGATGTAAAATAAATTATTGTATTACTTCTGCAAATCTGTAATGAGGATCCTGCTCGGAAAGAGGTGGATGACCCGTTGCAAAACGGCGACACCTGACGAACCAATTAAGACTTGGATCATTTGTTGGGATTAAGTCGGTTGGACGTTAATCCTAGCAAGTGGACCTTGTTCTTAAGAGGTTCCGTCACAGCTAGTTGGCAAACTAGTGAACCTCGGGAGAAAATCAAGTGTCAACCATTGTCTCTTGTGAATTGATTGATCTCATTGGTATTCACTTGATTGGTTCATCCCCTACTCTCCTCGATGGTATATCAATCACCTCTTATCTCTCTATTCCTCTCTAGTTGTTTCTTAGTAGAGATATTAGGTTGTGCCTTTGTAACTTGTGTAGGAGTTGTGTGATTCTAGAGATATTAGGCTAGAATTGCTTATTAGGTGGCTTGGCTTCTCTAGTAGGCTAGTGCTTTGTTAGCTTCGCTTCTTGGGTTACTCATTTGTTGTTGAAGTATGTTTTAGATTTTCAAATTAGGCTATTCACCTCCTCCCCCTCTAGCCTTGAACTAGGACCTTTCACCCAGCTCCGCTGACCGACACATGGACCAACGAGGTCATCACGCCGACGCCACCTACATCTACACCAACACACATGCATGGAGACGTGAAGCGAAGATTGAAGACGACGACCACAACAGCTTAATCGGAGGTACCCTCTGAGCTACTTCACAGGAGTAATTAACTGGGAGCTTTCCGAGGCCCTAGGAACCATGAAGACCACGATCGCCCGAGTCAGATCGCCGCCAGCAGGCTATAGAGCGCGCACTTATACCAGGAAATTCATATTTGTATTTTCTTTAAATATGAATAAATTGTATTCCCTAATTTTCTTTTGTGTACTTTAGTACACTGGCACGTCCGCATATTGTTTTGTGCGCAGAGAGATCTACTATGCCATTTTGGATTTTTTTTTTCTGTTAACAATAAGTTATAAGGCAAAATGTCTTATAAGTTGGGGTGACTTATAAGCTAGAAGTGTTTGACAAAATATTTTTTTTATTTTTGGACTTATAAGTTGGTGACTTATTTGGAACCAAACAAGGCCTAAAACAATTTTTCACATGATGCTCATTTAAAATCATAGATGTTATTATATTTTTCTATAAAGATAGTTAAAATTAAAAAAGTTTGAGTTGCACGGATTTTAGAAATTGATTCTTTTAGAGACAGAGGGAGTAGCTCATCTAAAACGGTTCTATTTTCTATGTGTTTTTTTACTGAAAAACGGTTTATTCGAGAAAATGTTTGGCAGAATTTCTCAAGTAACGAGACCGAAACTAGAAAGAAGCTCTGCTAAACAGGGCCGAGATTTATTCAAAGATCATACTATGCATTCTAATTTTTTATTCGAAGAATTGCGTGTTTCGGTGGACACAGTACGGCCGTACGAAACAGCAGATTAAACTAAAACGTTATGCTAATCCGGATGTTGGGCACTGGGGTTACGGGCCTAATTTTTTATAATTTAACTTTTTTTTTAACTATTTTCACAATTAAACCCCTAGAAAAACTATTCACGTTTTTTGACCCTAGGGATCGGCGCCGAGCTTTTGGACCCGATGCTACGCTCACACATGGAACTTAGAAATAGAACAAGTATTATTATTTCTAGTAATAAACAAAACTACTATTGTAGTTCACCCTGAGGCACTCTGCTGTGGAACCGAAGGTCCTTGGTTTGAACCATGAAATTGCATAATTTTTTCTTACCTTTTTTATGATTTGTTTTTTATTTAATTTCTAAATAAAAATTATTTAATTTATTTTTATAAGCTTTTCAAACGTTATGTTTTAATGATTTATTTTTTACTAGCAAATGTGTCTGTGCGTTGCAACGGAACTCAATACGTGATAATTTTTTCTTACCTTTTTTATGATTTGTTTTTTATTTAATTTCTAAATAAAAATTATTTAATTTATTTTTATAAGCTTTTCAAACGTTATGTTTTAATGATTTATTTTTTACTAGCAAATGTGTTTGTGCGTTGCAACGGAACTCAATACGTGTAGAAATCGGACTTTATATTTTGTCCGGTAAACATGCCCGTGTGTTATAACAGAACTTAATATGTGTACGAATCGGATTAGTGGAGCCGGATCAAAAAAACGGAGGATAGAAATTTTAGCTCTTTATTATTAGGTATAAATATAGATATAGATATAGATTTGATGTTTGAAACATTGTTGGTCAACTTTGTGTAAATTTCGTTGAATATATATATATATATTCATTCTTGTGGATCGACGACGGTTGTCGGACTCGTACGTGCGTGCTCAGTTTTGCCGGGCAGATAAAGCGGTCTAGATCTCTCCTCATGTGCAAATTGTGGGCACAAAGTTGGAAGTGCCATTATTAATCTCCCGTCGTGATTCTTCTTTTCCTTTTACATAAAAAAAGGAAGGAAGGACACTATACTACTATGATTCGAACACAATGTTTCAAACATCAAATAAAAAATAAATCATTAAAACGTAACGTTTGAAAAACATATAAAAATAAATTAAATAATTCTTATTTGGAAATTAAATAAAAAACAAATCATAAAAAAGGTAAGAAAAAATTATGTAGTCTCACTGGTTCGAACCAAGGACCTTAAGTTTTATTACTAGAAATAATAGTACTGAGACCTGTGGCGTCGAGCTCGGTGCCGTGCTCTACGGCGTCGAGCTCGGCGCCGTGCTCTACGGCGCCGAGCCTTCTGCCACGTCAGTTCCAGCACAGCATCGGGTCCAAAAGCTCGGCGCCGTGGCCTGTGGCGTCAACCTGTGTTACCTCGGCGCCGTAGGGCATGGCGCCGACCCCCAGGGTCCAAAAACATAAATAGTTTTTCCAGGATCCAATTATAAAAATAGTTAAAAAAAAAGGGGGTCAAATTGTAAAAATTTAGGGGTTACGCGCCGCCGACATCCATTAACGCACCTCTTTCTTTCACTGTCGCTTTCCCCAGGCCCCAGCTCCAGCTCGCACACTCGTGACTCGCCCCATCCCACTCCCGTTCCGCCGTTCCCGTCCCGAGCTGAGCTCCAGTGGAGTAGAACGAAGCAAGCCAGCGCGGACGCACAGCTGAAGCGAACGCGGCGGCGAACCCAACCCCCTCGCCCCGAGGGCGAGATCCTACCCGCCAGCCGCGCCTGCGAAATCCTTCCAAGGTGTCCGCAGCACGCGCGGGCAGTGGCGCCGCCGCGGCCGCCGCGCGATGGGGTCAGTGTCCCTGAACGTGGCGTCCTCCCGGCGCGGCGGGCGGCGCCTGGCGTGTCTCTGCTCGCCCGCGCTGCTCAACCTCCTCGTGCTGCTCTCCCTCCTCTCCACCAACCTCCTCGCGCTGCTCGCCTTCCTCTCGCCCCGCGCCGACCCCATCCCCACCACCACCACCAACCTCTCCTCCTCTGCCATCTCCGAGCAGGTGTCCGCCATAGCGCGGGAGATCGACGCGACCCGCCTCATCCCGCACCGCGCGGCGTCCGACGGCAGCACCACCACCCTGCCCCCGGAGCTGCTCCTCTTCCTGTCCCCACACGCGCTCCCTCTAGGCCGCGACGCGCGGACGGGGCTCACCCACATGCCAGCCTCCGTCGCGCACGCCTGCTTCCGCTCCCCTTCCACGCTCGCGCTCCTCGCCTTCTTCACCACCTACACGCCCTACGCCTCCTGCCCACGCAACTCCACGCTCCCGCACCGCCTCATCTCCAAGGCCTGCGAGCCGCTGCCTCGCCGACGCTGCCTCTCCCGGGGCCCGCGCGCGCCGCTCCCGGCCTCCAACATGGGCGTCGACAGCCGCCGCTGGGTGAAGCCGCCGCGCCACGACCACGAGTTCCTCATCGATGACGTCCTGCGCCTCGCCGCCAGTGGGGGCGTTGGTAAGATCCGGATTGGCTTCGACGTCGCCGGCGGCGCCGCTAACTTCGCCGCCCGGATGAGGGAGCGCGGGGTCACCGTCTTCACCACGGTGCTCGACAACGCCGGGAAGCCCATGAACGAGTTCGTGGCGGCAAGGGGACTGTTCCCGCTGCTGCTCTCGCCCGCGCACCGCTTCCCCTTCTACGACGGGGTGTTCGACCTCGTGCACGTCGGGACCGCCGCGTTAGCAGAAGGTGGCTCGCCGGCGTTGGGGCAGGCTGGGACGGAGGAGGCGCTGGAGTTCTTCGTGTTTGATGTCGACCGCGTGTTGCGTGCCGGTGGCTTGCTCTGGATTGATAGCTACATCTGCCACAGCGATGAACGGAGGCAGACGCTTGTTAGGCTCATTGGTAGGTTTGGTTACAAGAAGCTCAAATGGGTAATAGGAGAGAAGGTCGGCGGCACAGGGAGTTCAAAGCCAGCAATGTACTTCTCTGCGCTGCTGCAGAAGCCGGCACGGGGTTGAAATTGGATAGGTTGGAATCTGAGGTATGAATGTATCTTATCCTGATTGTTTGTAGTTCATCAGGGGATCTGACATGAGGCATGAGCGTGCCCAATAGATGCCACGGATTAGGTTGATTCCATTGTTTGATCAGATAGAATAGCTTAATAAAATAAGTGATAAGAGTACAATTGTTCCACTTTTGGTATCATGGAATAGGCTGCTGTTAGCCTGTTAGGTGGGAAACATATGAGGTAGTTGTTGCTCAGTTCGGGGATTGCAAAGGTTGATTGCAAAGTGGGTGTTCAGTGATGTGCAGAAAAAGGAAAGTAAAGCAGGCTCCTTGAGCTATTTATTCATGTTGTCTATCTAAAGCTATTATTTTGCTGTCAGTTTAGTCTATATGGCACAGCTTGTTCAAATTTCCTTGGACTTGTTATTTTCCATAATTGAGGGCTATATGGGTTTCACTGTTTAGTTTTAGTGTCAATCAACTAGAACAATCGATGTCTAAGTGGGAAACAATTTAATGTAAATATGTAATAAAACGATATATTGGTAAAGCCTATGCTTCACTGTTAGCGGCTTATGTTTACGAAGTAGTAGTACTACACTACTAGTAGTGTGCAGAAGTTCAGGCATACTTCCACACTGTTGATTTCTCCCTGAATTTCGAGTGAGTTTTACATGTAACGTAAGCTTCTGATGATTGGGTTAAAGAGTCACCGTTGCGTAACTCATTCTTATCCAATTGTACTAATTGTATGTAGCCATGTAGGGCCATATTAAATCAGGAATCACAGTGTTTTCTTGTAGATAAAAAATCTGTTTTCCAGCAAACTGATGGAGATGTGAGATTGTTTGCCTGACTGGTACTTTCCTCCCTTCTTTATAAATTGATGAGCTTCCACAGACAGGTTTTCAACTTTGTTGAAGAAACATACATTCAATAGTCCAACTGTCCAAGTTTAGCAGATAACCTTGCGCTTAGAGGTTGGCCTCACCAAGATAACTGCATACTATGCAATGGCCCGCTCGAGTCAGGACTACATCTCTGTTTTCATTGTTCTTTCGCACAAGAGACAGCATGGGATAACTTTGGCAACCTCCAGCCGGCCCTCTAGACAAGCACGGACACCTTACTTCACTGGTGGGAGTCAATCTTGCCCTCTATTCCAAAAGAGAAGAGACGTGAATTCAATGGAATGGCCATTTAAATCATGTGGAATTTGTGGAAAGAGCGCAACCCCAGAATCTCTGACAAGTGACAACCAATACTCAGCCATTCAAGGGTCCGGGCGCACCAAGGATGATTTACAGCAGTATAGAAGGGCCTTTTCAACTTCAATTACTTAGCCCTTCAGCTCCAGCTTGATTCATAACCCGGCTGCCTTTACCTTGTTTTGCCACTTTGGCAGGGTGTTTGCTGTCCTTGGCCTCAGTGCCATCATGTACATAAAAACTCGTTTTCCTCCTTAATGCAATGACAGAGCTCCTTCCCTTTTTTTCAAATAAATGGTCCAAGTTTTGCTATGGGCAGACAATTTCTGCTTCTGTTTTTACTCTCATATTTGTAGAATTTTAACCAATAGTAGTAGCATATATGTGCATAGTTTAAAGCATAATTGTGTACAATCAGGTGGTGTTATGAAATTACCAGCTGCACGACTGCTAGTAATAGGCAGTCTCTGTGAGCAGTTAAGCACTGTCTACTTCGGAAAGACATCTGGGACCTTTGGATGTCTTTTGTAGATCTGTGTCACTCAGAGCATGTTATTTCTTCTTTTTGGCAAACAGAGCTCTGTCTGTATTTGCTTTGTCGACAGGCAAAATTATCAGGTCCCGTTATGTTACATTGTTTCTTCTGATTGCTTGATGTTTCTGCTATGGTCAAATAACCAATACTGTCAGACAGTACTTGGTACCCCTTTTCGTTTCAAATTATAAGTTGCTTTGACTTTTTTGGTATGTTGGAATGGAGGGAGTAGCAAAATTTGTTCTGCCTATACTGAATCAGTTACTCGGATGCCTGAGAGTTCAGATTAATAATAAATATAAAAACACATGTTCGTGAAGAAGTGATTCAGCATTTCCAGGAACATGAAAACATGATTTGCACTTGTGAAGTATGTGAAACAATTGAATTGCTTCAGAAAAAAAAAATTGTGGCATGAAGAAAACTAAGGACTTGCAATTTCTACACCTGATTGTGTTGATAATGTGCAAACAGTTTTCCAGATTGTCTATTCTCTCTGTGAGTATTCATATTATGGATCCTTTCCGTTGGTGCCTGAACCTATGAATCGTATTTTGGTACAACCGACAACCTGTGATTCATTCTCTTCTCAGCTTGTTCTAGCCTACTATTTTCTTGAGCTCCTGCTAGGTTGCTGCTCATGGATGTAAGGGCCTGTATGTATTTCCTAAAAACAATGAGAACGAGAACGAAATACAAACATTTAAATTCTAAATAAGATTCTGCAGTTCAACAATCTCATTAAACACAGTTCGTGCCTCTTTGGGCCATCGTGCCTGATGGGCCATGTCTGGTCGTGCTTCGTGTTTTACTGCCGGCCTAAGGCACGGCCCGCAGGCCGTTTTGCCATGCCAGACTGTCCGTCGTGCCGTACCAGCCCATGACCTGACAATTAAGAAACATTTCAAAATTTTCACAAATGTTCATTATTTTCATTTTTTACAAGTGTTCATCATTTTCAAGAGGTCACAACTCTTATAAAAAAAAGGTTACAATTCAATTGTTAGTTATCACAAATTATTTTAACAGATCATTTTAATCGAATTAATCGTTGGAATCACAGTCACCGGGCCACCCCCGTACCACCTCTTAGACCGGGCCGGCCCCTGCCATGCCATGGGCCTAGGTGGCGGCCCAGGCACGGCCCGTGCCGTGCTCGGGCTGAGCCAAAACGTCATGCCGTGGGCCAGGCCATCGGGCCTCAGCCTACATGGCCAAGTATTGTGTTCACATAAACCGCGTCAGGACAGGAGTAGTCCTAGTGGGCCGCCCTGAGCCGCCTAGCTACTAACAGGTTCTGAGTGAGCGAGCGTGTGAATGAAATTCTGTCGATGGGAACAGGTGGTCGGCGGGATGATTCCCGTCTTCAATACCCCTCGCCCCACCAATGCAAAGTGGTAGAACCGGCGTAATTGCGACGGTAATACGGATCGGTGTCATTGACTTGGGCGCGCAAATGATGGCGACGGCACCCTTCCCCTCGGCTGACGGCACCCTTTTCGCTGCCTCCATCTCTAAGTGTTGGTGCCTCAAGGGCTCCATCTGTCGATCTTCTCTGGTCGCTCACTTCATCAGCAAGCTAAATCCACGCTTGTCAGGTATGTCGTCGTCAATCTGTGGGTTTTTGCCACATCTAATTATGCTCCTATTTGAATCCATAAATTTCCTACACAACAAGAGACACGCGCCACTGCCACTTTACTGGAACAAAGAAAAAATAGGAAAAAATTGAAGTGCTTCTTTCAGTGTTGATCTTCAAATTTTCACTGATTTTAGTGAGACCATTGTTCGATGGTCCTCCTCCTGTTAATTAATTTTGGTCTGCAGCTAGACATCACTTATATAGCCGATAACGATTATGGTGGATGCAAATCTGATTTATGCGAGGCTCTGTTCTTCTTCTTAGATCCACCTTCTCTCCTTCTCCTTTTCCTCTTTTTCTCCCCACCCCGTCCCCTCCCCCTCCTTTGCTTCTAATGGAGATCTTGCACAGCAGAGAGTAGAGCCCCCTACCCAGCCCCTATAAATATATATGCGCCCCTACTTGTCCCTACAACCACTCGCTATTTCACTAGTTCTTGAGCTATAATTACGAAATCACCGTTGCCCCCTCCTCCTTTGCTTCTAAATTTCTAATGGAGTTCTTGTTGTTTTTAGACCAAGAAGATATCTCTACTGCTTCAGTCAATTCGTTGAACAGATTGCCAGGCCGATTCGGTTGGGAATTTCCATGTGCGCCAACTAGACCTACATCCTGCCAAACTTAGTAAGACTTTGCTGCCTGTGTTGATCTTTCTTTGCAGTTTGTATTATCCAGCATCTTAGTGAAAGCCGCAAAGAAAAAAAAACTAATGTGCATATTTATGTTTGCTGTTATCTGAAAATGGATCTTCAGGACAAGGAGTCAATCCAGGGTGCTGACATATCATAGTGGACAATGCATAGCAATCGTAACATAAAAAGCTTCACAGAAGGTGAGATCAGGCGAATAACAAACAACTACAAGACCATTATCGGGAGAGGTGCATTTGGAGAAGTTTACAAAGGAGTCCTCGATGACACAAGTATGGTAGCAGTGAAGAGGTTAATCCGCAACGTGAAAGAAAACTTTGATAAAGAACTGGCCGTCCATCGTGAAATCAACCACAAGAACGTAGTCAGACTCATTGGTTATTGTGTCGGGAAAATGCCCTAATGATGGTCACCGAGTATGTGCCCAACGGAAATCTGAATGCCATTCTTCACCGTGATAACACTCCCATCCCGTTGGATATACGGCTTAGAATTGCAACACAGCGTGCAGAGGCATTGGCATGCATGCATTCTTACAAGCATACTCATCAAGTCATTCACGGAGACATCAAACCTGATAATATACTGCTAGATTATGACCTGAATGCAAAAGTATCAGACTTTGGGATATCAAGGCTGGCGAACACAGACATGACGCTGTACACAGGCAATGTAGTGGGCAGCATAGGTTACATAGACCTATTGTTTACTCAGGATGGACGTGTCACCGCCAAGAGTGATGTTTACAGTTTTGGAGTTGTCCTCTTGGAATTACTAACTAGGAAGAAGCCAACACCAACGGACGGACAAGTAAGCATCGTTCCTGCATTTGCTGAAGCTCTTGAAAGTGGCCGGATCAGAGAGGCGAGAAAATTTCTTGACTCCGAGTTAGATCCTTCAAGAAACAAGAATATTCTTGATCAGGTGGGAAAGCTGGCAGCTGAGTGCATGAAGATGAAAAGGGATAAACGTCCTCAGATGAAACATGTGGCAGAACGTCTTAGCAAATCAATGAAAGCATCGCTTAAGCGAAATCTGATAAATCACCTGTGCCGCCGCTTCTCATATGCAGAGATGGTGGCCGCAACAAGGAACTTTGATGAGTCGCTTCTTCTTGGTCAGGGTCGTGTCGGTAGATTTTACCGTGCAGTGATCAATCGTGGAGCAACCATGGTGGCTGTAGAGCGTTCATGGCATGGATACGATTCTACGAACACAATGAAGAATATGGAGATTTGTTTCGTTCTTTTGTAGAAAGCAGGTCGAAGCTCAACCACATCAACATTGTGCCCCTTATTGGTTACTGCGATGAGAAGGACGAGAGGATCCTGGTGTACAGCTACATTGATCATGGAAGCCTACATGAGCACCTCTTCGAGGCCCAGAACCCACCTGGAAGCAGCGTCTGGAGATCTGTATCAGTGTAGCCCGTGGCCTGCACTATCTCCAAAGAGGTGCCAAGCACCAAGGCCCTGTTTGGTTTGCTCCTGGGCGGAGCTCACTGATCCTGTCAGGGCTCCAGGACCAGGAGACCTGCCTAACAGAATTCGAAGCAAACACACCTTTGCTCATCCACCATAACCTGAGGGTGAATATTCTTTTGGACAAGGAGGAATTGGTGCCGAAGATTTTAGCTAACAAAATGGCTGATCCTGGCTTGGATGGATTAGTGGGCTGCAACACCGGCATCGACGATTGTGATTTCATTCCCGGTGGTGTTGCCGACTGGTTAACTGAGAAATTGGGTGTCTATGCTTTTGGTGCCGTTTTGCTTGAGGTCCTATGTGCCCGTCCACATTTTGACCTTACAGATCCAGAGGAAATGGTTAATTTGCAATTTTGGGCACGGCGTTGCAAGAGGGACTCTAATTGCATTGACCCCTATCTAAAGGGAAAAATTAATCCGCAGTGTTACAGCAGGTTCCTCGAAATTGCTGACAAGTGTCTAGCTGGTCGTTGTTTTGACCGTCCATCGATGCAAGACGTGGTTTTGGAGCTGGAGTCTGCCCTTCAAATGCAGATGAGTGCAGAGGTGAGTGGAAGAGTTCCACCTTCTAAAGTTTAGTTCCTGTCACATCGGATGTTCGGATATTAATTAGGATGATTAAACATGAGCTAATTATAAAACTAATTGCAGAAGCCAGGTGCATGAACCTGCTGAAGAAAAACACTCCTAGATATATTCTTCTGCAGCTGCCTGTCCTGTCAACATACATCCGTAAAGCTTATGCATCACTGTTAACAGCTTATGTTTACAAAGTACTACACACCACGTAGAGTACAGAAGTTCAGGCATACTTCAACACTGTTGATTTCTCCCTGACAATTTCGAATGAGTTTTACATGTAACATGAACTTCTGAAAATTGGTTTAAGGAGTCACCATTGTGTAAATTCTTATCCAAATGTACTAATTGTGTGGAGGGCAATGTTAAATAAGGGATCACAGTGTACTCTTGTAGATAAAAATCTCTTTTCCAGCCAACTGATGGAGATGTGAGATTGTTTGCCTGACTGGTAGTATCCTCCCTCCGTTATAAATTTATGAGTTTCCAGACAGATCTTCAATTTTGTTACAGAAACATACATTGAAATATTGAATAGTCCAAGTTTTGCTATGAGCGGACAATTTCTGCCTCTATTCTTACTCTCATATATTTGTGGAATTTTAAGCAAAAATAGTAGTAGGTTACATGTGGATAGTTCAAAGCATAATTGTCTACAAGAATGTGGTGTTATGAAATTACCTGCATACTGACTGCTGGTAATAGGCAGTCTACTTCGGGAAGACATCTGCATCTTCTTTCTTCTTTCTTCTTTCTTCTTTCTGGCTAAGACAGCTCTTCTGATCACATTGTGTTTCTGGCAAACACTGAATGCCAGTAATAGGGCAGTCCACTTCGACAGGCAAAATTATCAGATCCTGTTATGTCACATTGTCTCTCCGCTGTCATATGTACTCCAGGCAGCAAGCTGATCCACTGAATCACGGCAAACCAGTTCTTCTGATTGATTGACGCTTCTGCTATGGTCAAAATAGCTAATACTGTCAGACAGTACTTGTTAGCAAAAGTTGTTCAGGTCGTGCCTATACTGAACCAGTTACTAGAATGCTTGAGAGATCAGATTAATAATAATCGATATAAAAGCACATAATCAAATGCAGAGCAGTCTCAAATCAATATGACCTTTTAAACAGCAATTTGTACAAATTAGCAGTTGCACACTGCATGGCTGCAGTGCAAACTACACTAAGCCCATTGTACACTAGAAAAAAAAAGTACTGTAAAAGAAAACTAGGCTAGGTCTACGATGGTTCCTGCGTGCGCGAGTACATTGGCGTGCTTGAAGTAGCGATCCAGCATTGCCAGGAGGACGTCGGTGGTGAGCAGGCTGTCGGAGCCAGCGCAGTGCGCGCGGCCAGCGACACGCTCCACGCCGAGCGCGGCAGCCACCTGTTCGAGCCCCCCGCGCATGGAGCAGCACCTGGCGAGGTGCTTGACGTCGAGCACATTGTGGCCGAACAGGTGGCGGACGAGGGCGAGAAACCCGTCCAGCGTGGGCGGCAGCGGCTGGCCGCGGGTGAGGACCTTGGCGAGGTACGCGAAGTCGTAGGAGCCCGAGAACGCGGTCCAGACGAGCCGGCCACAGGCGAGGCCGCTGCGGAGGAACGCGGCGGTGAAGGCGTCGGACGAGATGCCGAACTCGTTCATGGCCTTGAAGTCCATCCCCTGCGCGCGGAGCAACGCGACGGAGGCCGGCGCGTACGGGTGGCGCGCCGGGTCGAAGCCACTGAGGTTGAACTGCCACGCGATCGGGAAGCGTCCCGCGGGGCCAAACAGCGCGATGCCGACCTGGAGCAGCTTGAGGTCGTCCACGTTTTTCTTCACCAGCGCGTAGCTCTCGCGCGGGCCCCGGAGGTACCGCGGCGTGCCCGAGTCGTGCACCGCGCCCGGGAACTCCGTGTCAAAGCACACCCAGGGGTAGTGCGGCAGCACCGCCAGGAGGTTGGAGAGCTCGTTGTCGAAGTTGACGGCCCACACGTCGCGCACCTCGGCGCGGACCTCTTTGTTGGCGATCTGGTCGACGCCGGACGTGAACAACTGCTGGGGCTGGGGCTGGGGCTGGGGCTGGGGCGACGGCGGCTGTGGCGGGTACTCTACCATGGTGTACTGGGGGACGATGTGGACGAAGCTGCACAGTGGTGGCGGTGGCGGTGGCGGCTGCTGAGGGTAGAGGAGGACCGGCCCGCTGTCGTGGGAGTACATCGCCGTGGCTCCAAAACCGCCGGTAGCCGCGTTCTTGGCGAGTTTGCGTTTTGATTTGATTCGATGATGAAATCTTGGGACGTGGGCGTTAATCGTGGCCGTGCCCTGGTTTTTATGGCGGCGGCGGGCGCAAGATACGGGCGTGCCGACCTCGGATTGTCGAAGCGGACAAAACCCCGGAGTAGCAGTCAAATTGGACTCGAATTCTGAAAAGCAGATCGCCATACCCCTACTCCGTTAAACATTCGGAATCCAAATGTACTGTACAATTGAATCATTGATTTACTATAACAGTCAAGAGTCCGGGTGAGATTGATTGGAAAGTATGAGTAACAACAAACGGACCCTTCTAGGGTTTCGATCAAACAATGAGAATCAAAAGCATGCACGATTGGTAAACCTCAGTCCAGCTAGGATTGCAGCATCAAATTATTGAGTATAGGCGGCATCAGTCTTCGAAATTACAAGGGACTATCTACAGAACAGGCGTCTTGCCATGTTTGCAACAAAATTCGTCTCAACTAGTTCATTCATTCAATACACGTCTACCAAGAGGAGTTCTACGCTATCTTTTGGTGTTTTCGTGGCACCCAAACCCAATGAAATATACAGATTAATAAATATCATTTTTCGATGTCAACAGTCTTCCCATACAAGCTATGCAGGGGCATGCATGAGCATCCCAAGAGCTCGCTCAATCAATCATCCAGTATTACTCTGCTCCTCCTGGGCTTGTTATACAAGGCTGGCGGCGCACTAGCACGAGACCGGTCGCCTGATTCACGGCTTGAGAACAAAGGGGGGAATCCCTGTCATCGTTGTTTATTGTTCGGTTTATCAACGATATCTGCCTGTGCTCCACCCGTGGTCTCCTTTCCCCAGATTCCACACCATCTTCACCGGAATTCATGCCGTTACCATGCAACCTCTCGTGCACCGACCGGCGTGGCCACTCCCTTGTATTGTCAACTTGAGATTGCACGCCGGGCGAACCAGATTGGTATCTCAATTCCCTTGACCTCCAAGCAGAATTCCTTTCCCTCTCAGCACTTGAGGCAGAGACGGGGCGCTGGCCATGCAGACTTTGCTGTGAGAGCACTTCGGCTGCAGGGGCTTGCGCGTGCTCAGGAGGCTGTTCTCCAAGAATGCCGCTTCCATATTTCCCAGCAGATGCTCTTCCTTTAGACCTCTTGCCTCTGGATGCTTTGCTCAGATTTGTTATTTGGACGTCAGGTAGCTTGCCCTTGCCTTCATCCGATGATATGCCAGTTTCTTGTACAGCTGTCCCTAGAGGGGTAAGGTTAAGCAGTTCTGGGTCATCTTTAAAATCGAATGGACGCTTTGTAGGGTCCATTTTTCTGAATGTAATGGATATCCTGTGTTTCATAAAGTAGTGCATTAGATTTTTGAATACCAAATAGTTCAATGAATTTTGAAAAACAATACAACAGATGAGCGCAACCTTTTGGTAGGGACTGCTGGAACACAATGCTTTGCTACATCAGAACCATTGCCATTCAGGACAAGCACAGATCTGTGAATTTTCATATATAGTAAGAGAACCGTTCAGTAAAACTGACGGCCTAATGATTTAGCAATACTAGTTTTGTGAACTGTACCACTTGAAAACAAGGATACTAATGTGCAAATCATAAAATTAAAGATACAAGCGACTCTGGTCATTAAAATGGAAGCAAGATACACCAAAATGAACTGTTAAAAATAAATAAAACACGCCACAATAAATCATAGTAAATAGACAATCGCAGCAAAAACCTTTTTTTGTACAAAAGTAAATACAGGACAAAGGAGACGCTTTAAGCAAATCACTGTACAATGCAACAAGCAATCATCTACAGAATTCAAATGACCCACTAAACAGTCTTGATATTCATATATACTCACAACTTTGAAATGTCCAAAAACAAAATCATTTTCAAAATATCCATACAGTATATAACAATAAGCAAGTGCAACTAGCATAAAAAATCTATTAGCAGACGGAAAGAACATGAAAGAATATGTACCCGACAGGGAGAGGGATCGCAATTGAACCGGTGAATTCTCCAGGGGCAGCAACTTTCAGGTTAGATCCAAAAAGAATGTTGCATTCGCTGAGGAAAGAAACAGTACAAAATGGCCTAACAAAATCATGGCTATCAATATGTGGTGGGATGCAATCTCCAGGTTCATATATATTTACAATGCAGCTGTCCGGTACACAAGTTGTAGGCAGAACTTGCCATCGTACCAATCTCTTAACCATAGTCTTAAAGAGGTCAGGCATTGGATCAGAAACAATGGTCCGTATGATGCCTGGTGGATTTCCATTCTTATCCTGCCATGATAGATTTTACCATTAGATTTACAGATGGGTGTTCAACAATGCCTTTTTATTATATTACACGAGGTGTTCAACAATGCTTAAATGTACAAATATAGTTCACGAGATGGAATTTTCAAAGGAGGAAAGTACCGTAGCATAATTGTAACAGCATCCAAATTGGATTGTTACCCGGCCTTTACCACGCATCCATTTTTGGGGTTCTGTATATGTGCGCTCTGTCATGAGAGGAAAGATAACTGAATTTAGACAACCACAAATAGGCTAAACATAGCAAACGAACAACTGCAAGTTACATCATATTAACATTCAACTATCAAGAGAAGAAAGCATTATGGATGTAATACTATATTATACAGTTGAAGATATATGAAATATAACAGTACCTAAATTACATCATAATTAAAATACAATTGCCTTTTTTCTATTTTTCTTAATTCAATTAAAAAAAGCAATTCATTTGATAAAATTGGACTAATTTAATTAGGACATCCACCCCACAATGCCACAAAGGAGGAACTGGAATCAAAATAATATGATTCTGTAAAGCAATGAGTTTCTATAAACCACCAGCTTGACTTTATCACTGAGAAGCTTGTATGATTGGCATCTCAAAGCTTCGAATGCATTCAAGGTTAACCTGGGGACTGGAGTTACAAAATTCATCTTGATTCTATAGTATTATTATGCAGGCTAGCAAAGTAGTAATAAAAGGCTACAGTTTGGCTCCACAGAACAAGCTAAAATAAAATGTGGTATGAGCAATCAGCCCACAAAACAGGTGTAATGACAAGTGCATATTCCATTCTACATGTTGCATTTCTGTATGGTTTCAACAAAAGGAGAACTTTCCTGAAATGTGAAGAATCAAGTTCATTTAAGGATTTGTCTGAGCCAAAGTTGAGGACAGCCCACAATACTATTAATAATTTAATATACTGGAAGCATTATAGAAAATTGATCCAGGGCCGAAGCAAAAACAGTTAAATGTGCATGTTTGCCTGCATGCAAATGCTAATGTGAAAAACTACAATTGATGTACAAAGTACAAGAACACTAAATGATGCTGAGTTAATAATGCAGGAATGCTAAGGCTAATGATTTATAGGAACACGTAAATATTGCTGTAGCAGACTCGTCTGAATGGTTTCAGGTCTGTACCCAAATGCCAATGCCAAACAACACTACCAGGTCCTATTACCCCTTGTTGGCCATGGTTCTTAAAGCGTTGAGGCAAGGCATGATGACCCACCACCTTCTTATCACCAATGGGCAAGACAGATCGCCATAATTACAGATACAGCAGAGAAGGAAAATAAGCCATTCACTTAATGGGCTATAACACAACAACAAATGAGCCCCTACTAGCAAATTTGCCCAACACAAAGCCACCGGTTCCCTTTGGCTTCCACTTCAGGTATACCGTACCTCCCATGTCTGCTCCCCTTCTGTGCCGCCCCTACAGTCCCCCGATACCACTACCCAGCAAGAGCAGTGATAAGCCCGCCACCCCTAAGTGCCCCCACGGACCATGAATCACCCCCTCCCCACTAGTCAAATGGAGCCCTGCTGCCGCCTCCATCCAGATCACCACTGCCATAGTTGAGCAGGGGCAGATCTGCACTGGCCATCATCCTGGAGCCAGGGGGTGCAGAGGTGTGCCAGCCATTGCGGCAGAGCCAACAAGGATGAAGGAAGCAGGAGACAGGGCTGTGCCGCCCACTAGTTCTCGTCCTGCTTTTCCATCCTTCCTGATGGCTGGGCATCAGCTCTTTTGGCTGGGCATCAGCTATGCCTTGACCCCAACAAGCACCTTGTCGCCTAGGCGATGCCTTAAAGATCCATGTTGTCGGCCAGCGGTCACAAGATCCCACACCATCTAAAAAACCATGCTAATTTGTGTAATAAAACAATGGCCATGTGGCATTTAATAATGAAAATGTTTTCCTATATTACTACCAGATATAGTTTTTTTCGATAATAAGCATACTAGAGAGGATAGTTCTGGTACTACAGAGTTGACCTCATATGGTAACATATAACTGTGGCATTTTCAATTTGGTTGTCACAAAGTCCTGAGCTAAAGTTAACTTTAGACAAACATTCATCCAATGCCTAGTCATTATGAAAAAGCTGTGAATTCAACCCCAACTTCTGGACAGAGCATCATGAGTCAAGACCATTAAATTAAAAATCAGTGAGTGAGACTCACCTCCGAGCTCCCCACGCTGGCCTCTCGCCTGGAGGTCATACACACATTGGACAATTCGCCGCTGCTCAGCTGCGCTGAACACGCCGGCATGAAGCTCAAGGCCAGCGAGGATGTTGACCACGTGGCCATGAACACGCTCGAGGCAAATGAAATCCTTGTTGCGCACCACGCTACTGAGCCTCCTCTGTTCCCGCTGCTCCCTCGTGAGCACCACCTTGGGCCTCCCCGACTCGGCCCCCTCATCCCCATCGTCGGCCCCTGCGGCCGCCGCTTCATCCTCTGCCGCCGCGGCGAGCTCGTCCTCCTGTGCCATGTCCGCCCACGACATCCTCGGTTTCTCCGCCGGCGCCGGCGGCGGGGGCGGGGGCGCGGGCGGATCCGAATCCCAACCGCTCGGCTCGAAAGGAAGGTTCTGCGGGTGCGCCGGATCCGAGTCCCACCCGGACGGCTCAATCCGATCGACCGGCTGCGGCGGCGGCGATTCCTCTGCTGCGCGGGTTGGTTGGATGCACGTCAGGCACGGGAAGAACTAACCGAGAAACCCTAGTAGCACAAGGGTACGGCCGCACAGACGGCGAACGGTGGTTACCTACCTCGCGGGAGCAGGGAGTCGACGCGGCCGCGGAGCGAGGAGACGCAGGAGGGGCAGAGGCCGGCGGAGAGGAAGGGGAGCCAGGTGGTGAGGAACTCCCCAGCGATGGCGAGCTCCTCGGCCGTGTACCCCTGCACGAGCGCCATCGGGTCGGCGGCGCCGTCGCCGACGCCGCCGCCTCCGGAGGAGGAGGGCGCCTTGGCCATCGCCCCGTTGCCGGAGCGTGAGTCCCCCCTCCGCTCTGTAGTCTCTGACGGCGTGGGCCCTTCGCTTCCGCCGCCGCCGCCTCGCTGGCCCTGATTTCGATTCTTTTCTATTCTGACGCCTTCGCCTTTGGAGGAAAGGTTTTGGGTGCCCTTAAGTCTGGCTAGCCTAGCGTTTTTGCCGTACGGATTGGGAGACAGCAATTCTAGCCGTCACGTCGCTCGCTGGATGGGACGGCCAAAACAGAACGGACGCTTTGATCGAGTGACGAAAAGAGGAAACGGGCGTCCTCTGGGCCTCAAGGCCCATGTTGAGAGTCTCATTTTCTATTTGAATGCTTCTTTGAATGTGCATGTATTTCTCACATACCTTGAAGTGTATTTAAACTACTAAATTAATCTTTACTCTACTTCAATTTATATCTACTTCAATTTATATGGTTTGAGGAAGATACGCGTGCATCTAAACAAGGTCTGAAGAATTCTTTAGAAGATTGTTTGCAGAATATTGTAAGTAAGACGTATAAGAAGAAAAGTTTGCTTTTTACGGTTTGTTAGCGTTTGCGAGCTGGATAGAAATCGCATCAAACACACATACCAAAGTCAAATCTAAACACCAAACAACCGAAGAAACAGCAACAAATTGTTGTTTGGTGTTCGGTTCAGTGTGATTTTGGTGCTTTTTTTCCCCACACTGGCAGCAAGGAATGCACAGTCTGGGGTTCGCGGCTGGGCCTAACGGCATTTTCTCCTCTCATTAGGACTAGTCCATAGCATCAACCTGGCCCAACGAGGCCCATACCTCTTCGATCTCTTCTCAAGTATGGCAGCTTGGGCAGCGCTCCGCCGGCTCCGCTCCTCGCCGCGGCTGCGGCACGCCGCCGCCGCCTACGTATCTTACGGCAGCGCGGCTGCCGCGTCCGCCGCCGTGGGGCTCGAGCGCGCGCAGGACCCGAACCGCCTCATCGCGGAGCTGGCCACGGCGGGGCGCGTGTGGGACGCGCGCGAGCTGTTCGACGTGACGCCCGACCGGGACGTGGTGTCCTGGACGGCGCTGGTGTCGGCGTACGCGCGGCGCGGGATGCTGCGCGATGCGCGGGCGCTGTTCGACCGCCCCGACGCGCGCCGGAACGTGGTCACCTGGACGGCGCTCCTCTCGGGCTACGCCCGCGCCGGCCTCGTCGGCGAGGCCGAGGCGCTGTTCCAGCGGATGCCCCAGCGGAACGTCGTCTCCTGGAACTCGATGCTGGAGGCGTACGCTGTGGCGGGCAGGGTCGGTGATGCCTGCGCGCTGTTCGACCGCATGCCGGTCAGGGATGCCGGCTCGTGGAACATTCTGCTGGCCATGATGGTGCGGTCAGGGAGCGTGGATAAGGCGCGCGAGCTGTTTGGGAGAATGCCGGAGAGGAATGTAGTGGCTTGGACGACGATGGTTGATGGTGTTGCTCGGAGCGGTAAGGTTGATGAGGCTCGAGTGTTGTTTGATAGCATGCCGGATAGGACTGTAGTTTCTTGGAATGCCATGATCTCTGGGTACACAAGAAACCACAGGATTGATGAAGCTCTGGATTTGTTCACCAAGATGCCTGAGAGGGATATTGCTTCTTGTAACATTATGATTACTGGTTTTATACAAAACAAAGATTTGAAGAGGGCACGGGAGCTCTTTGATGAGATGCCAGAAAGGAATGTCGTCACTTGGACGACCATGATGAATGGTTACTTGAAAGGCAAGCAGAGTGAGATGGCATTGGGGTTATTTTGTGGTATGCTAACGGCAAGTATCAGACCAAACCAAGTGACATTTTTGGGTGCACTTGATGCATGCAGTGACCTTGCAGCACTCTGTGAAGGGAAGCAGGTGCATCAAATGATATGCAAAACATCATTTCAGTTTGATACTTTTGTCGAGTCTGCACTGATGAATGTATATGCGAAGTGTGGTGAAATTGCATTGGCAAGAAAGTTATTTGATCTTTCAAGGGAGAAGGACTTGATCTCTTGGAACGGAATCATTGCGGCATATGCGCACCATGGTGTTGGCATAGAAGCAATTTGCTTGTATGAAAAGATGCAAGAAAATGGATATAGGCCTAATGATGTCACCTATTTGGTGTTGCTCTCAGCATGTAGCCACTCTGGATTGGTTGACGAAGGGCTTAAGATCTTTGAATCCATGGTAAATGATGGGTCAGTTGCAGTGCGTGCCGAACATTATAGTTGCTTGATTGATCTTTGTAGTCGAGCAGGACGACTTCATGATGCCAAAAGATTAATTCACTGTCTTAAGATTAAGCCTACATCAGGTTCTGTCTGGAGTGCCCTTCTAGGTGGGTGTAATGCACATGGAAATGAGAGCATTGGCAATTTGGCAGCTAGAAATCTCTTACAAGCAGAACCTGATAACGCTGGAACCTATACCCTCCTATCCAATATCTATGCTTCAGCTGGTAAGTGGAAAGAAGCAGCAGAAATTAGGTCAGAGATGAATAATCGAGGACTAAAGAAACAACCCGGTTGTAGTTGGATAGAGGTGGCAAATAAGGTTCATGTATTTGTAGCACGTGATAAGTCCCACAGCGAATCTGACTTGATCTATGGTCTGCTGCAAAATATCCATCACATGATGAGGATTGTTGGAACTGTCCCCAGTGACCTTTTGCATGTTGATGAGGATTTAGTATCTATTTAGTTACGAGCTGAAGTATTCCATTTCAACTGTATGGATTCAGTCAAACAAAGTAACCTCCAGCATTCAATCTAAGGGCAACCCTACAAAAACATCAGGTAGCAATTCCACTTACATCCCTTTGAGGATACAAGTACGGTGCTTTTATTCATGAAAAAAAAGTGCAGTGCTTTATGCTATTATGTTTACTCTATTTCCTGTTTGCACTAATATGAGCTGAATTTTGATGCTAGAATCTGAACTGATGCGCAAGCCATTCCTCCTGCAATTGATTGGCAATTTGCCAGAGGACTTCTTGACATCAACACTAGCTGCAAAGCTGAATGCATATGTTGCTGAGTGTTGGAATATAAGTGAATTGCCCACCTCTCCCCATCAACTTAAGCTTTTACTGGTCGGTGCATGTAACTCAATATGGTATCAAAGTCAGAGGTCTCGAGTTCGAATCTTGGTTAGCACAATTAAAATAAAATAATTGTTGCTCGCTCCTATTCCACGTCTGAGGCCTGAGGGAGCCTCCACGTGAGGGGGAGTGTTGAAATATAAGTGAATTGCTCACCTCTCCCCATCAGCTTAACTTTTGGGTTGTACTGGTCGGTGCATGTAACTCAATACTGAGCTCTGCCCTGCAATTATACAAAAGAGAATTAGCTCCAAGATTGATGAGATTTCAAAGAAAGGATGTCTCATCTTGAGGGAAATTTGGTTCATACTAGCTCCTGGACTCAGATCAATTGTTGCAGTGAATTGTCCACCTCTCCCCATCAGCTTAACTTTTGGGTTGTACTGGTCGGTGCATGCAACTCAATACTGAGCTCTGCCCTGCAATTATACAAAAGAGAATTAGCTCCAAGATTGATGAGATTTCAAAGAAAGGATGTCTCATCTTGAGGGAAATTTGGTTCATACTAGCTCCTGGACTCAGATCAATTGTTGCAATGTAGAAACAGGAGATTGGGGGGGGGGGGGGGGGGGGGGGGGAGAATAGTTCAGTTTTCACCATTGCCGTGATAGCCTCGGTCACAAAGATTATATAATTGTTCATATCATCTTCATTTACGTTGTGATTATTGAGGCTGTGTTCGCCCCATATGTAATCCAAATTCATGGTTCAAGCTTAGTAGTTGTTTGTTGTAATTCTGGGGTTCATTTGTGAAAACAGAGGTATTTGACTCTTATATTGGTAGAGCTTCTGATGGTCATGTGCACGTGAATCTGACCATGAAATTTTGGTATTATTGATTGGGGTGTATCAGTTTGTCTGTAGATAGAAACATATAAAGATGTAACTGACCGGAGAAAAACAAGCGATTGGTATTATTCATTAACTTTAAAACTTATGCATGCACTTTTCCTAAAAAGCTGATTACATGGTACTATTTATACATATCCTACTACATTGTTTTATGGCTTGGATGTAGCAACGATCCGTATCCGAGATGAAATAGTGACCTCCAGCTTGTGGGTATTACTGGTTACCCGGATACTTTCCCGCCTTTGTACATTGAATTTCAACTTGATTTTTGAAATTTCATAGCTTTTTCAAATAAATTTGGACAATACAAACTTTATATAAAAAACTATAGGTTGGTCTACAACTTTGTAATCGAATACTGTCTGATTGGAAGTCATTCAGGTGCTAAATACTCAACCAAAGGTTTAGACAAGAAGGGTCGAAAGGAAATGAACTCTCTATTGCTTGTACAGTATTATAGCGAGATGATGAGTACCCTCAAGCATAAATACCCTCTCTCCTTCGTAGTTTGAACATTAACTTGTTTGAAGAAATCTGTAGCTTCTCCATATGTACTTGGATGAAAACACTGCATGACACAGTAGTCGCAGTAGTGTATGAAATGCTTATATTTGCGGATAGGTTTTTAAATGCTTACATGTGACCGATCTATTGTCATCTCATTGACACACTGCATGACACAGTAGTAGCAGTAGTGGATGCCTCTTCGTTTCCTACCCGTACATTGAAATATGCTGGGTGGTTTGGCTTAGCTAGGATCTTAGTCTTGCTACTTAGCATTGCAACAACATCTAACATGGTTGGTCGATCAACTGCATTCTCTTGTACACAAAGCAATCCAATGTTCATGCACCTCATTATCAATTCATCCGAATGATGCATGGATAACAATGAAGCATCAACGAGTTCCCTCCATCTTCCCTCTTCACATAACTGCCATGTCTGTTTGGAATTTCATCACGCCATAATTAACATAGATAGATAGATACCAATCTAACAAAATAAATTCCCTGCATGTAAGACGATAAACTTACATATCCAAGGATATTGATGAAATCTCCACAATCATGGATACCAGAATTCCTTTTACCGCTAATGATCTCAAGTATGAGAACACCAAAGCTGAATACATCAGATTTGATAGAGAAGAGGCCCTCGGAGGCATACTCGGGAGCCATATAGCCACTAAAACGATATAGGTAAAGGTCAAATATCATTTGTATTATAAATATTCATAAATCGGCAAATTTCTATTTTATGTGATACTTACTAAGTACCAACCACTCTCCTTGTAGTGCTTCCTTCGTTGTTATTTGAGCTAAATATTTTTGCTAGCCCAAAGTCTGAAATTTTAGGATTCATTTCACTATCCAAGAGAATGTTGCTTGGTTTAAGGTCTCGATGTATAACACGCAACCGGGAGTGCTTATGTAGGTAGAGAAGTCCCTCTGCTGTTCCTTCAATTATTGATAGACGTTTGTTCCAATCCAGTAATAACTTTCTATCTTCGTCTGTATATTAGTTAAATGTTAGCATAACAGGAAACCCCTCGACAAAGGACAAACAATAAATTGGAAACGATATACTTAATTAGAAATATACAGGGAGTGAACTATGCTCAACTGCTGGAAACAAATTAAATACTGAGAAAGCTTTCATTCATTTTGGAACATTGATATGATAATTAATATATAAAAATATTTATAAAATCAATATAAAAACCTAAAATAAAAAACTACAAGACATACCAAAGATAAAGAAGTCCAAGCTTTTGTTTGGTAAGTATTCATAGACCAAAATTTTCTCTTCTTCCTGTGAGCAACAACCCAAGAGCCTAACCAAATTTGTGTGTTGGAGTTTTGCTATGAGTTGTACTTCATTTTTGAACTCTGTAAAACCTTGTCCTGAATGTGAAGCAAGTCTTTTAACTGCTATCTCAACTCCCTCAGGAAACTGACCCTGTGAATGAAGAGAAAATATTCAGAAGTTCTTCAGTGTTATTTTGCCGCACTCAGTTGCTTTATATGATACACACAAGTCACAGTTCCCATGTAACTAGTACGATATCTTCTTTAGAAGCAGGCTACTAGCTGGCGTGCCCATACATACCATGACCATTATGACACTAGCCTTGTATGATGCTATCTTGTATGCTTATTTATTACTTTCATATACTTACCATAGCAAAGCAGATAAGACATGTGCGTGTCGCATATACTTACCTTATAGACGGGGCCAAAGCCACCTTCCCCAAGTTTATTTTCTTCAGAAAAGTTATTTGTGGCCTCCAGTATCTGATGAAAGTCAAAAACCGAAAATTCGGAGAGGTCTGCCTCCATTTCCCACTCTGGTTCTTCTCCTCTCAAGCTGTTATGAGTGGGCTTTCGTCGTAATCTAGGCCTACCTGCATAATAAGTTAATGACAGATATTGGTACGATGAATTTAATATCTTTTATTAATTAAATGCCTTAGAGTAGGAGCATATGCGATCAACATACCACGGGACTGTAAGAATTATACACGACGGCAAAGAGATGTCGGTGATAACCAATGAACCCACCTTTTCTGTACCTTGTTTCTTCGCCAACGACAGTAAAAGATGAAGCAGAGTGCTACTGCCGCTAGAAGAGGAGGTGCTACAAACACGGCAATTACCCAGGGTTTCGTCCCTGCTGACAAATACACATGCATGAACACTACTGAACAATCAAATCAAAGTCATATATAATCATTAACACTCCTATATACTCTCTTCATCCCAAATTACAAGACATTCAAGGAATCTTAGAGAGTCAAACCATCTCAAATTTTACCAAACTTATATGACAATATAATAACATTTATGATATTAACTAAGTATCATTAGATTTGTTATCAATTATATTTCATAGTATGCCTATTTGATATACTCCCTCCATCCCAAATTGTAAGTCATTCCAAGAATCTTGGAGAGTCAAAGCATCTCAAGTTTGACCAAGAATTATAGACAAAACTATAAAGATTTATAACATCAAATAGGTATACTATAAAAATATAATTGATAACGAATCTAATAATACTTATTTGACATCATAAATATTATTATATTATTATATAAGTTTGGTTAAACTTGAGAAACTTTGACTCTCCAAGATTCTTGGAATGACTTACAATTTGGGATGGAGGGAGTAATAAATTTTTATAGTTTTCTCTATAATTATTGGTCAAACTTGAGATATTTTGATTCTCCAAGATTATTGGAACGTCTTCTAATTTGGGATGGAGAAGGTATAAAATGTTTGATCATCATCAGCACTAATTAATAATTAATCTCCAAGCTGTATTTTCTGAAAACATCGTCTATAATAACATGCATTTTAGACAGAATAATGAAAATAACTAAAGAGTAAGGGTTTGTTTGGTACAGCTTATAGCAGCTTTATGAAGTTGTTGTGAGCTGTTTTTTTTTGTCAAACACCTCTTCTCAAAACAACTTTACCTATGAAGTTGTTTTTCTTCCTCTCTCACAAAGATATGAAGTGGGATGAAGCTGAAAATAATAGCTTATCACAACTCTCTCCCCTTTCTTTCCCATATTCATACATAAAGTTGTTGGTGAAGCTGTTTTGTCAAACACTTTTTTCAAAATAGCTCAGGTTCACCTAGAGAGTTGCTCATGAAGCTATTTTCTAAAAAAAAAACAGCTTCATGAAGCAGAGTTGTACCAAACAGGCTCTAAACAAAAAAAAAAAAAAACTTCACCACATACATACTCTTATTCGTTGTCGGAGCCGGAAATGGTGGAGCCGGAGGACCACCTGACGACGACGACGGCGTGATGCGAGTCGTGGGTGCGCCTTCATAGAACATCATATTCTCGAACCTGAAGTTGCAGCGCAGCACGAGGACGCGTCCGCCGAGGCGCACCGACGTTGTGGCGTTGAGCACGGCGATGAGCCGCTGGAGGCACGCGAGGCAGTCGCCGGCGGACAGGTCCGGCGTGCACTGAGCCAACGAGTAGAGCGTCGGGATGGAGCTGCTAGAGCCGTCCATGAAGGCGGTGGCGAACCTCCTCGGGCTGCTGCTGCTGTCGGCCGCTGCCGCCACCTTAGCGGTCTGCATGAGCAGGTCGTTCACGTCGGCGGCCACCACGGTGGCGTCGGCGCCGGTGATGCTCGCCGGGTTCCAGTACTGGAACAGCGTGCTCATGTCTCGGGTGATGTTGCTGGCTCCTGGCACGAGGAGGATGTCGCTGCTGTTGGAGAAGCGAGGAGGCAGTCGTCGTCGTACACGCTGGCGGCCTTGGCGTAGGGGCACATCTTCTGCGCGTACGCGAACGAGTTGTTGACGCAGGCGGCGCACCCGGTGAGGTTGCCGCCGGCTGTGATGTCGCCGCGGCAGAGCGCGAGCGCGTAGACCGCGTCGCGGGCTTGGCCGCCGGCGGTGGCTGTGGCGAATAGGTTAGGGGAGGAGGAGGTGTTGGCTGGGAGGGTGGCGACGAGGGAGGCAAGGTTGGAGTGGTAGGTGCCGTTGGCCGTGTAGTTGCCGGCGTTGCCGCAGACCTGCCCTATTGCCGTTGCTGACGGCAGCAGCACGAGGAGGAAGCTAAGGACGATGAGCACGACCCCCGCCAGCGCCATGGTTTGGCAAGGTTACACGCCGACCGATGGGCATGCTGGCTAGCTAGTTGCCGTTGCCGTTGCCGTTGCCGTCTTGTTTTTTTTTTTCACAGGCCAAACGGCTGTGGAAAGGGAGGATATGATGGAAAGAAACGTTACCAGGTCACCGTCCGCTGCTTTCAACAGGAAGTCAGTCAACACCTTACTTTTGAACCATCAACCACGGCATTTTTCGCAAAAGTCTTTATACAGTAGGCGTGCATAGCGATTGCAGGTGATGCACGGCTACGATTGGGACAAACCATCGGCCGCATCTCTTCTTCCTCCTCCCATTCGGGATAGGATGCACAACGCGGGCGGAAGAGTAGTGGGGATTAGGTTAGGGCTTTAGGATTCTTATTATGAAGACTTCAGTCGGCCGGGTGTTAAGACACTCGCAACGGTATAAGTCAGCTACTAGTTCTAAACTAATCTCTCCAACAGTGGTAGCTTTTAGCAATAACTCATAATATAGTTAGGCTCACATAACACTCTCACGTGATCTTAAAATCCGTGTATAAATCTAGCTCTTGATTAAGAGCTAGTTTTTATCTTTCTTTTATTATATTAAAATATGAGAAAAATACCTAGAGCTAGCTGATGAACTAGTCATTGCGGGTGCCCTGAAGGGTGAACGGTAGTTCATCGGGCAGTGAATGAGGCGGCGGAGGCATCACTGAGTGGGCAATGCTCGACATCTAGTAGGCAAGGGCAGATGACGAGGGTGATCGACCACAACATTAGGGAAAGGGTGAGGCTACAACAACAGTGGTGGGATGTGAGCAGTGAAGTCGTCAACAGCCAGGGGGGCCGACCAATAGCGGAGGGTGGACCAAAAGCGAGAGGCTAATTGAAAAAAACTATTGTTGTATTAGCTAACAGAGAAACTATAAACTGTTTTATAGGTTATCAGAATTAGGATTATACTCTACCAAAGTTAATATTGTCACAGAGGAAGGGGAGGCGGAGGTCCAATTTCGCCTTCGCCTCTACAATTGACAGTTGAGGTGGTGGTTGAGGAGGAGGAGAGATAGAGAAGAAGGGTAGCATGGTGAAGGACGCACATAGACGTTAGGGCTTCAACAACATAAGCATATAGTAGAGTGTAAGCCATAGTAAAAAAAAAGGTAGCTCCTCGTATGTCCGATAGGATGAAACCATAACACCTATATCACGAACTATGCATGTATTGTCTTGTCATGGTCTCATAGTATGTACCTTTGCTCTGGGTGTGAAAAGTCTTCATGTTTGGAGAGAGATAGAGCATGCTAGAATCAAATGTGGGCCGTGAGATTACCACTCCATCACAGTGTGTTTATCATCTATAGCTTTATTTTTTTTCCAGATGAAACCATCGACGGTTGTGACACCCTGCGAGACAACTGTTTCATGTGACATGATAATGTAAAATCAATAAATATTGGAGCAATAGGCATCGTAGTGCATGCGTTGTGGAAGTCTAGTCCTAATGGCGAGGACGTCGGTGAGGACGCTAACAGGATGGACAACGATGCAACAGCAGAAAAAAATCTGAAGAAGAAAAAACACGCACGGAGGGAGAAAAAAACTGTATGGCTACTATCAGAGTATCAGGACGTGTTGACGTCACTTTGAATTATTGTCTCTGATTTAGTCCGTTGCTTTCAGAAGGAAGTCAGTCAACGCCTTGCTTTTGGATTTCTCGAACATTCTGGACAAAAAACAAAGGATCCGAGCTAGGGTCCTCAGTTGGCTCGCCTGCACTCCTGTATCTCTATGTTCGTTTCAAAATAAATAATGTTTTTACTTATTTTATTTTACCGTTATAAATAGAAAAATAAATAAATCATTATTAATAAAATAAATCATTACAAATAAATAATATGTATATAAAAAATAAAATAAACAGTTAAATAACAAGTCTAAAAATAAAAAACACGGAGAGAGATTAGTCTTTTAATAAATATTATATAAACTTTTCTTCATCTATCTTGTGTCGGTCCACATGCGACTAAATAACTGTTGAACATTTGAACTTGAATTTATTAGTTCGACGTATCAATTATGATATAGTATTTTTTTTCATAACAAAAAACACCACAGTCAAACACTCCAATTATCTCCCATTTGGATTTTGTCGTACATAGGTTTCCACATAGGTGCAAGGTTTGGCCTACTGGTTTTGACATAAACATCGGAGGGACCTGTATAAAAACGATAATCTCTGAAATGAAAATTGCATTTGACTATAGGAAGCATTTTTCATATTCTCGAAAGTGCATTATTGAAATTAAACACCAGCAGAGCACCTAAACTTTTAGTACAAGCGCAACAATATAGTTACTACAGTGATGAGTCACAACAATAATAGTTACTGCAGTGATGAGTCCGTGACTGGGATGATAGTAGAACCCATATGTATGTGCCACCGGAAGAAGAAGAAAAAAACTATCTTGGAGTTATGACCGATATGGTTACATCATTGATACTGCATGATTCAGTAGCTGTGGACGTCTCTTCATTTCCAACCCTCACATTGAAATATGCTGGCTGCTTAGGCTCAGCCACGATCATAGCCGTCTCACTGCTTAGGCTTAGCATTGCAACAACCTCTGCCATGGTCGGCCGATCAGTAGCATTTTCTTGTACACATAACAGTGCAATCTTAATGCACTTGGTCATTTCTGCTGAGTGACTCTTGGGAGCCAAAGATGCATCAACTAGATCAATCCACCTTCCATCGTCCCATAATTGCCATGCCTGTATATGCAATATGATCGATGGTCGCAGGTCGTAAGTTCGAATCAAATAAACAAAACACTCGCTAATTTAACTCTTGTGTCAGTGTATATAAACTCACATATCCAATAAGATTGATGAAATCGCCACACTGATGGCTACCAGAGTTCCGTTTTCCGCTAATGATCTCAAGAACAAGGACACCAAAGCTGAATACGTCGGACTTGATAGAGAAGATGCCCTCCGAAGCGTATTCAGGTGCCATGTAGCCACTAAAACGGTATGGAAAACAAAGTCAATATATGTTGGTGACTTGCAAAATAAATATTGATAAATAATGGTTTTTTTTTGTGAAACTTACTATGTACCAACCACTCTTCTTGTAGTGTTTCCTTCCACGCTATTTGAGCTGTAAATTTTTGCTAGTCCAAAATCTGAAATTTTTGGATTCATTTCTTGGTCCAAGAGGATGTTACTTGGTTTAAGGTCTCGATGTATGACACGCAGCCTGGAGTGCTTATGTAGGTAATTAAGCCCATGTGCTATTCCCTCAATTATTGCTAGAAGTCTGGACCAATCCAGCAACGTTCTTTTGTTTTCATCTGCACATAAAAGTACATATTAGTAGAAAACATCTGGAAAATAATCAGAATTTTGTATGTACATCTCAGTGACTCTACTCGTGGGGATGATAGAAAGAAAACCTTGAGTAAACTTTTGTCAAACAGCTGCGTTGATAAATGATATATATTTTTAAATTAAAAAAAAAGAAAACAAATGTATACCGAAGATGAAGAAATCCAAGCTTTTGTTTGGCAGGTATTCATAAACCAATATTTTTTCCTCTTCTTGAGAGCAACATCCCAAGAGCCTAACCAAATTACTGTGTTGGAGTTTGGCTATGAGCTGGACTTCATTTTTGAACTCTATGAAACCTTGCCCTGAATGTGAAGCAAGTCTCTTGACTGCTACCTCCAATCCCTCAGCAAACTGGCCCTGGGAAAACAGAATAACTAAAAAGGTTAGGATCTTCCAACTCTACTCTATTGGTAGGCTGGCTCAAAATTTCCCTGTCTAAGGTGGATATACAATACCAGCAGGATAGTGACATAATCCATAAAGTATTTTCCTCTTAATAAAATAAAAACATGTGCAGAAGTATTGTTGTGGCTGGTTTATATATACTGCTAAATAATTTCCAGTAAAGGAGAAAATGGAAAATAAATGTCTTTTTCCTTATTAATTTAATTACCTTGTAGACAGCGCCAAAGCCTCCTTCTCCAAGCTTGTTTTCATCTGAGAAATTATCTGTGGCCTCCAGTACCTGTTCAAAATCGAACACCGAGAACTCTGAGTTCTTCCCATCCAAAACTACTTCTTCTCCCTGCAAATCTTGAGATCCTGCTTTTGGCCTCGTCGTTTTACCTGGGTATATAAATGAGAATCTTTCTTTCATGCATGTTTAGTCATACCTTATATGAACATACACCATTAGTTTGATTTAATTTATACAATATGATGAGCATAATTTCAGCATGTAACAGATGAACATACCTTTTCTGTACCTTCTGAACCAAGGGGAGTAGAAGATGAAGCAGAGAAGTGCTGCTGCTGCTGCTGCTGCTGCTAGAGGAACTACAACAACTGGAATCACCCAGAGTTTGCTCTTGCGCCCTGATCTCATCATGATAATAACATGCCACTAAATTAAGCACCCATCGGAAAACGATGGTGTTTATCTCTGGCGAAGAATCTTTATTTGTTTGATGAGTACATGCGTGACGCATAAATTACAACCATGTATATATACTTACTCGCCACTGGAGATGGAGCTGGAGCCGGCGCCGATGGCGGTCCGAGACGAAGCATGGGTTGGCTATCGTAGAACTGATAGGCCTCGTACCTGAAATAACACCGTATAACGTGGATCTGCGCTCCCATCCGCAGGGCCATGGTGGAGTTGACCATGTCAACGAGACGCCGGAGACACGCCAGGCAGTGGCCGGCGGACAGGTCCGGCGTGCACTGCGCCATGGAGTACACCGTCGGGAAGGTGGTGCCACTGTCCATGACGCCCGTGGCGAACCGCCTTGGCGCCGTGCTGGCCGCCCTCTCCACGGTATCCACCACCAGCTCGTGGATGAGGCCGGTGACGAGGCGGACGTCGGCGGCGGTGTCTCCGGTGACGTTCTTGATGTTCCACTTCACAAAAGGATCGTCGTAATAAGTTTGTTCTGTTGCGTTATTGGAGGTGTCGTCGACGAGGATGTTGTCGCTGGACCAGAAGACCGGGCACGCTTTGTAGGAGTAGAAGGCCGGGTGGCACTGCCGGTCCGTCGGCGGTGTTATATTGAACGCCTGGGCGACGCATTCGCCGCAGGCGGTGGCGTTGTAGTCGCCTTGGCAGAAGGCGAGAGCGTAGACGACGTCGGGGGCTTGGCCGACGATGGACGTGGCGAACTGTACTGGGGAGGAGGAGGTGTTTTGCGGGAGAGTGGAGGCCACCTGCTTGAGGTTGTCGCAGAATACGTCGGCGGTTGCCGGAGATGGCCTCTGCAGGCCACCGCCAAGGACGACGAAGAGCAGGACGCCGAAGATGACGACGTTGTTCATCATGGCTAGCAGGCTAGGCTAATTTTACCTGCAGCTTCAAGTGTTTCGTTCACTTTCGGCGGGTTAGAAGATCGTCTGGGCATGCAGGTCTCCTTATTTATCAGCAAGACAGCAATTCGATCACCATCATCCAGTGACTTGGGGGAAAAAATTAAATGGAAAATCTTCAGTTGATCGATCTCTGGACCGGCGACTAGCTCATCAGTGAGTTGCTTTCTGCAGTCAATACCTTGGTCTTCTCCGGCAAGAATATAATTAGCTAACTAACTTGATTTTTCTTAGTTTTATTACCAAAAAAAACTCACTGCTTCGTATTTTACCTACTACTATAGCTTGTATTCCTTCGTTCAGAAGACAAACTTGTTGTTGCGCGATTAAAATGGCCACGTTCGTTCTCTGAGAAACCTGCTTGGCTTGTCATTGTCAGTGACCAACAAATTAGAGATGCCAACAGTTTTTCCACAAACGTAACGACGACCGCGCGTCTTGACTCCGGCACTCATAAATTGACTACCATTGCGTGCCGGCTGGGCCGGGAGAAGATATTATTGGCCACCTCAAGCTCAACCACGTCCGTCCGTCTACAGTAGATTACGGCTGATGCTATCCAATTGTTGTTGCTTTCAGCGTTTCCCTAGCAGCAGCTAGCAACATAGCTCCAAACTACTGTACTACTACTCACATTATCACATAGACATGGCTCCGATACACATACACACACCCCTCGCCGTGTGCCTTACGGACTTGCACAGCACTTCGCTGGACAAGGAGCTTCTGTACATGAGGTGCTGTCTGTCAGGGCCGTTGCAACCACAGCCCCAGCGACGCCTCAGTCTAGACTCTAGAAGCGGGGACTAAATGCTGAGTGACAACTGACAACAGCGATGACACCAGCGCGGCTGTTGTCGGGTACTATGATTTACAGAGCTTCAATGAGAGGTGAGGAAACCTGCCCATGCCCAGCAGCAGCAGCTTACAAGTTTGCATTGTGTGGAAGATTTTTGCTATCCCACGGGTCAAGTTCTTGTTGGCTGCAGGTTCTGGTTGCGTACAGAGAACAGAATCAATTGCAAGAATAGTACTCTACTGATGAAGAAGGTTCTCCAAGAAGACCTCTGTGTGCTATCTGCGGTCAAGAATCTGAAACAGCTGGCCACGTACATAATTTCAGGCTGTCCCTTCGTCGGGGTGTTGCATGCAGGCTGAAAATATTGCCGTAGTTCAGAACCACTGGAGACCATTGCACATGTGAACATGCCTGCATCAGCGTTCTCATCCTTGATCCTCCTCTCCTCTGGGAACCTTGGAAGCACAGACACACTATGGTATTCAGAAGCATGCCACCTCATCACTCGCGAACCCTGCTGCAGGGCGCATCGTTTACATAAAAGTTTCCCCATTGATGAACTCAATTGTCCGGTCTTAGCTGTCATCTATAAGGGGTGGTTAGATGCACCAACTAAACTTTAGCTAGCTAGCTAATTTTAGTTGTTACGTATTCAAACAACCTAGCTAAAATTTTTTAGCAACTTCAACCTATCTAAAGTCAGCTAAAGTTTAGCAGAGTCTATTAGCTGGCACATCCAAACATTCAGCTAAAGTAGTTTAGTTGAAAAAACTTTTAGCTAGCTAAAGTTTAACTCTAAATTTTAGTTGGGTGCTTATCCAAACACCACCTTAGTTTAATCAGCTGTTTCGTTGACCGTGACCAACGAATTAGAGATGCCAACAGTTTTTCCACAAGCGACGACCGTCTTGACTCCGGCACTCATAAATTGACGACCATTGCGTACGTAGCGTCTGGGCCGGGAGAAGATATTGGCCAGCTCAACCAAGTCAGTCTACATTAGATTACGACGACCCGATACCGTCGTGTTCGGCGAAGCTATCCAACAACTGTTGTTGCTTTCAGCGTTTCCCTAGCAGCAGCAACATAGCTCCAAACTACTTACTCCTACTCACATATCACATAGACATGGCTCCGACTCCGATACACATACACCCCCTCGCCGTGTGCCTTACGGACTTGCACAGCCACTTCGCTCGACAAAGACTAATGCTGCAGGACGTCTCCTTGAGTGACAACTGACAACAGCGATGACACCAGCGGCTGTTGTCGGGTATGATTTACAGATCAGCTTCAATGAGAGCGGTGAGGAAACCTGCCCAGCAGCAGCTTACAAGTTTGCATTGTGTGGAAGAAT
Source organism: Microstegium vimineum (assembly GCA_022036555.1). Classification (NCBI taxonomy): domain Eukaryota; kingdom Viridiplantae; phylum Streptophyta; class Magnoliopsida; order Poales; family Poaceae; genus Microstegium; species Microstegium vimineum. Next base: position 3,739,414 of record CM039126.1, on the reverse strand, counting down.
TTTGCTATCCCACGGGTCAAGTTCTTTGGCTGCAGGTTCTGGTTGCGTACAAAGAACAGAATCAATTGCAAGAATACTCTACTGATGAAGAGAAGGTTCTCCAAGAATACCTGTGTGCTATCTGCGGTCAAGAATCTGAAACAGTTTCCACATAATTTCAGGCTGTCCCTTCGTCAGGGTTTTTGGGGACAAATTGGCTGGCAGGCTGAAAATATTGTTGCAGTTCAGAACCTCTGGGAGACCATTGCACCAGTGAACATGCGTGCATCAGCGTTCTCATCCTTGATCCTCCTCCTCTGCTGGGAATTGTGGAAGCACAGACACACTATGGTATTCAGAAGCATGTCACCTGATCACTCGCGAACCCTGCTGCAGGGCGCATCGTCCTGTCGCATCAAAAGTTTCCTCACTGATGAACTCAATTGTTCGGTCTTAGCAGAGGATCTTTAGAGACCGTTACAACTGGATACGGTCGTTTACATACATACTCCCTCTCCCAAATTAACTGTCGTTTTCAGTCTCCGTGTCACAACTTTAACTAGATTTATATAAAATACGTGTAACATTTCTGTCTCCAAATAAATTTATTAAAAAACTAGATCAAAAGATCTATCTAATGATTTATCTTAAAAAAATCTATCTAATGATATCAATTATGTATCATAACTATTAATATTTTTTAATATAAAATTAATCTAATTTTTTTTAGAAGTGAGAAAAATAGATATTTTGAGACGGAGGGAGTATGTTATATATTAACGTGACACGCTAGAAGAGATTGGGAGGCTCGTCGGGAAACGCGCAGTACCACCGAATACGCACGCGTGCGCGTACCTGAAAAATCTGGGATAAATCTCAGAAAATGGTGCGACATCAGAGTTTGAATTCCGGTGGGTAGCGTCCCACTGAAACTGGACAGTCCTACCATTGGACCACAATGCAACATATGCTCATACATGTAATATCATTGGCACTGTATTTCCCGTTGCATTGCTAATCCTTATTAAGCCCAAACGTGCCCTTCAAGCCCATTAGTGGAACCACTTGTTCGATCCATACGGCCCAACTGCCTACCAGCTCACCACCACCAACCCTCCCACTTCGAGTAGTCCCCACACCGACGAGCAGCAAACCACCCAGCCCACCCGCCGGTTGGTCACGCACCTGCCGATCCCAATCTCCGGCGGACGCCATGGCAGCGCCATCCGCCGTCGCGGCCGTAATTGGAGTGCTCGTCCTCCTCATCGCGGGGGCCTCGGGCGCGCGCCTCCCGGCCCGCGGCGGAGCCGTCCGGGGAGTGGTGCTGCCGCGCGGGGGAGCGCCGGCCACGGCGGTGTTCGCGCTGGGCAGCTTCTGGCGGTCGGAGGCGGCGTTCGGGTGCCTCCCTGGCGTGATCCGCACCTCCGTTGGCTACGCTGGCGGCTCCAAGGCCAACCCCGAGTACCGCAACCTCGCCGACCACGCCGAGTGCGTCAAGGTGCTGTTCAAGTAGCCTCATGTGTAGTGTTGTGTAGCGTAGCCGTGTCCTTGAAGAAATTGGGTCTAAGCGTGTCGGCTTGCTTTATGGTGCATTCATGCTTCATTTTGGTTTATTGATTTAGTTTGGAAGTAGCACTGGAGTGTTCTCTGAGCAATGATGATTGGCATTGACGGACTCTTTCTTAACCAATTAGGTTGAGTATGATCCCGGTTGATTCACTACAGGCAGCTTTTAGATGTGTTCTGGGCAAGTCATGACCCACGGGAGGTGTTTGGGCAAGGGCCAGATGTTGGCAACCAATATAGGTAATTGAGTTATCAATCTCCGTCTGGCAAAAGTGGTTTTTTTTCTTCTTCTTCTCGCATGACTTGCTGCTGTCCTGTGCCATTGTAAGTCATGATCTTTTTCCTTCAATCATGTTATCGTGAAAGTGATAATTCTTTGATTGACAAGCGTCCTGTGCCCAGTTCATGTTAGGCAATTTCAGTTACAGTGATTGCACGGTGCTTCTATTAGATTAAAGTCACTGTTTTTACTTCGAATCATGGTATCCTGATTTATACTAGATTGGTTTGACATGCATCTATTTATGTTATCATGTATAATGCCACTTGTATTTTAACCAAACGATTTAGAATCGTGAATGAATATTATGGCTGTTACTTGATTGGATAGGTCCAAAAGACATGAACATAATTGTGGAGTCACTCATGTGGTTGCAGATCTGTTATATTCACTAATGGAACCATTGAGGCCAGATTGGCTGCTCTTAGCAAAGAAAAAGAACAAGCTAAAGATCGTAGCAGTGTTATTACCACACAGATCCAGCCATTGGGGGTGTTTCATCTTGCTGAACCAGAACATCAGGTAGCAATTTATACGAGCTGAATTTCTATGTTAGAAATTTGAGGATCCAAATGCCATTCATTATGCTACTTTTATTCTCTTTTTGCATTTATACGAGCTGAATTTCTATGCTAGAAATTTGAACTGAAGCGCAAACCATTCCTCTTGCAATTGATTGGGAATTTGCCAGAGGAGGATCTCCTGACATCAACACTAGCTGCACAACTGAATGCATATGCCGCTGAGCTCTGCCCTGTGATTACCCAAAAGAGAATTAATTCCAAGATTAATGAGGTCACAAAGAAAGGATGGCCCATCTTAAGGGACATTTAGCTCATACTAGCTGCTGAACTCAAATCGATTGATGCAATTTAGACACAAGGGAGGTGCATGATTTTGGAGATAAGATTTTTAGGAATACTTCAGCTGTTCACCATTGCCATGGTGACCTCAGTCATCCATTTTCACTTTGCTCACAAAGATTATATAGTTGTTCATAGCATCTACATTGAGATTGTTAGAAGTTGTGTGTTACTCCATTTGTAACCCATATTCATGGTCCAAGCTTACTGGACAAACAATAGTTTTATATTTTTGGTTGTTCATTTGTGAAAATATAGATATTTTGTTTTTATTTAGTAGAGATTGTGCTTGTTGTGATTGATGAGTCATGTAAATATGATCGTGAAAATTCAGTTTCGTTGATTTGGGGAGAATTATGTATTCAAATTGTCTTTGAAAAAACAATGGTAAATATGACAAAAAAAATTATGGCATTGCAGAGAGAAAACAACGTGATATTACACATTTGACAAAAAAAAAAAGCTACTGAAAGAACACTCAAATGTTGTTCAAATAAATTTATCTTTCCCATCGCTAGATCGAGTTGTTGAGAAAGAGTTCAAGTCCATGTAGATCTTGGCTACTTGTTTTGATTTAGATGTTTTGGTTTAGAGCCCATGTAAATCATAGCTACTTCAGAGCTCAATCGTGGATTTATTTTGTTTATATTCGATGTGTAACTTTAACAACATTAATAGACTAGACATGTAAACAATCACAACCAATGTGACAATCCAAAAATCCTTATTAGCAACATGCAATCTCATTTCCCTCTAAAAACTCAGTTCCCTCTAAAATCTTAACTTAAATTCATGTTGTAACCTTAACTCAAACTTGTGGTATAAGTTTGTTTTGGGACCAAATGAAAACTCATAGTGTAAGTCTGTTTAGGGACCAAATGAAATAGCAGTGTACAAGATGCCTTTGTACAAGATTGTCGGTCTGAAAGTGGAGTTGCATCTCATTGTGGAAGTAGCTCACTACAAAAACACACAAATGCAACGACACAAGGTTATATAAAAGCGATATACAAAATTTCAGTTAGTTAGCCATAGGGTTAGCTAGAATGCACATTGAATGAGTATGACCTTTTCCACTAAAGCAAACTTAGAGCAATGGGTACATCGAATGAGCATGATCTTTTTCCACAAAAGCAAAGTAATGGTTAGCAATGGAAAACCAGGGACCAACTTTAGGTGATGTTGAATGGTGGAACTCATGAGCCATGAGCAATGTCATAAAATTGGTTGGTTTTGGTACAACTTCCCATGGATCCTCATCATTATATTTTTCATCATATCAGACATGAAATTAGTGTTCCTTGAGGGTCTGCAAAAGTTATTTATTCAATACACTGAATTTCTGACTAGGGAAGAAATTGGATGTCCCAGAATTATAGCTCATTACATTGTATTCATTCGAAATAATCTGAGGCACCTTCTATAAGTCGTCATCTCATTGTAAGCAAGAAGTTTGTAAAATTAACACTCATCACAGACATCATCACTTTGCTTGAACTACCCTGCTCTCCATTCTCGCCATCTGTAGGACTGTAACAACCGCACAAATTCCAGAGAACGTTCAGACTTCAGAACAGGACAGTTCAGAGTTCAGATCTTCAGAACAAGACAGTTCAGAGTTCAGAGCAATAGTTCACAACAAGAGAGAACACGAAACAAAAAATGCACCTGTCCCTGGACATTATGAATCCCTATGTCCTATAGTACAATAAATTAACATGGCCTTACACTACCCATTTTTCACATGGTCGTGGTGTCGACTGTCGATAGCCAGCTTCTGAAACTGTGTTATATATACACCGAAAAATGAGTAGTGTACACTTTTCTCTGATTTCTGATGAGTTTTTAGAATACTGATGGACTTGACCCGTGTACCCGATCTGACATTTGGTTGGATCGAACTGACACGGGACGAAGAAATGGACTGCGAAGGTGTTGGAAACAAATCATCCGAATGTAAAGCAGGTCTGAAACTCCGAATATTTTCCTTCTAGAACCTGCAAACAGGCCACCCGCAACCAAATGGAGCATTAACTGTTGATCTACGAACTGCGTTCGATTACACTGGAGTACTGGACATAGAAACGGAGTATTTCTAGTCAGTGACTGTACAAGAGACCAGTTGTGTTTGGTTGGACTTTTGGCTTCGACTTTTTTTAGCTTCAAAAGCCAAAAGCCCAACCAAAGGGTCTGCTTTTGGAAGTAGTTTTTCCAGAGACAGCTGCTTTTCTGTAGTACATTTTTGAAAGCTGGTTTGACTACGCTTTTGGCTTTTGGCTTTTGACTTTTGACTTTTGACTTTTGAAAATGAGTGGAGTAAAAAACTATTTCATAATTATTTCAGAGGAGATAAAGATACAAGGTATATTCGAGGTTGCTAAAGCAACCAAGATGGGCTATAGATGGCTTATAGGGAATGGTAAAAAAGTCAAATTTTGGGAAGATAACTGGCTAGGCTCTTCTAGCTTAACTATTCAATGATGGGACATTTATGTCATTATCAATGAAAAAGCTCATACTGTCTTTGATCTATGGGATGGAGTAGATCTAAAGTGTACTTTTAGAAGAGGAGTAGATGATAGACTTATGCTTCTTTGGCAAGAGGTTATTCAGTTAGCTTCAACTATTGTTTTTTCAGATGACGAGGACTCTCTCATCTGGACTTTTAACTCTAAAGGTCTATATTCTTCTCAGTCTTTGTATAAGATGATAAACTTTCGGGGGGTGAAACCTGTAGTTGTCCGGCTGTTTGGATCCTTAAAGTTCCCCCTAGAGTTCAGTTCTTCCTTTGGCTACTCTCTAAGAATAATGTTTTAACTAGAGATAATTTGGGTATTAGAAGAAAGTTGATGATTTGTCCTGTCTTTTCTGTTGTGAATTAGAATCTGTGAACCATCTTTTCTTCGATTGTGTAGTTGCTAAACAACTTTGGTTTCATGTTTCTAAGATTTTGGAAAGAAATGTAGGCTCAAACTTTCTGTCAATAGGCCAGATGTGGCTTAGTAACAAACGGTTTTTAGTTGACAATATGTTTTGTGCTGCAGTCCTTTGGGGACATTGGAAACTAAGGAATGAAATATGTTTTCAGGGGGTCGGCTGGAGAAGTGTTCAGGCTTTACTGATTTCTGTTCTGGGCATGCTAAAAAACTGGATCTTGCTGTGCCCAAACAAGAAGAGGCAGACCTTTTCCTTAAAGCTAGAAAGGCTCAGAAAATTGGCTACCAGCCATCCAAGACTGCCGGGCTGATTCAAACCGGTGATGTCTGGGAAGAATTCATGTACAAGTCGGCGCTGGACTGGAAGCAAGAGATCTATCCTGAAGAAGTTGAGAAACGCCTGATGGATGCTTCAGATCAGCTGCAAGAGTCCAATGGGAAATGGATTAGCTTTGTGAAGCTGGGTGGTGCTTGGAATATGTAGTTGCTCTGTCTGAAGACTGTCGCTCTGTTTGATCCTTGTTTTTCGGAGAAGCCAGTGCTTTGAGCCGTGTCAGGCTGATGTAATTTTCGTTTCTGTCTTGGAGTTTTGAACCCTATTGAAGAATCATGGTCCTAATGGTTTCGGTGATTAACGGCAATCGAAGATTATTATGGCTAACGTGTGTTTTGCAGAGGCTATGCGTAGCTTAGCCATAGTGATCAATGAGAATGAGCATTAACGGTTATCACTAGCCCCCAAGATGGATATCATTTTGGATTTCAAAGACGAAGTGAAGAAGACCCTAGAATGATAGGTCTAGGTGCCATAAGGAGATGAAGAACACTTAGAATTAGATAGGGCTTTATTTGATCTTTGACCGTACTATCAAGGGGGGTCTAGACTAGTAGCTTGACTTAGAAGAGCTTCATGACTTAGGTGTGGTGCACACTTTACTACCTTAGCTCTAAGCAAGTCTATGGTGACCGTAAGATAGCCTAGAACAACTTCCGTATTCATCGCGACGAAAAACGAAGTTGAGAGGGCTGAGTTCTAGGCGACGAACGCTCCTGAGAGTGGCGTCAGACGCAGGGGTGTCAGCCCCGAGCGTTCGTCGGCCTACCCAAGGGTTCTGAATCAGCCTTAGTGTTTTCGAGTGCGTCGGACGCAGTGAGAGCGTCCGTCGGCCTTTCAGAGAGGTTTATTTTCAGCCCAAGCCAGCCAGTAGCGTCGGACGCTAGAGCAGAGCGTCCGTCGCCCCTGCGACGGAGCGTCCGTCGCTGGGAAAAGTGAACAGAACTAGCCGTTGGGCAAAGCGACAGAGCGTCCGTCGCCTAGGCGATGGAGCGTCCGTCGCTAACTTAAAACAGACAGTGAACTAGTCGTTGGGCAGGGCGACGGAGTGTCTGTCGCCTAGGCGATGGAGCGTCCGTCGTCAACTTAAAACAGACAGTTTCTTCAGCCCGAGGCAGTTTTTGAGAGGGACTATTTATAGCCTACCCCTTGTCTTCCCACCTTGTCTTTGCTCATTTGAGTTGCTGAAGACCTTGAGAGGGTTGGGAAGAGAGCAAGAGCCCTAGAGAGAGAGAGAGATTTGCGAATCCATCCTCTTCTCTAGTTCATCCAAGAGATCAAGTATGCATCCACTCTAGTTGTGAGGCTTGATTGAGTCAAGTGAAGATCAAGACTTGTTACTCTTGGTGATTGACATCATCTAGACGGTCCGGTGGTGCTTGCAGGAAGGTGATCGCCAGGAGGATTGTCGGCGGCCCTTCTCCATCGACTTGTGATCGGTTGTGGGCGGTTCACCGAGCTGGAGTGGCGAAGAACCAGCCCGTAGAGAGCACTCATCCCTTGCGCGGGATTAAGGGGGAGTTATACCTTGCGAGGTGCTCCAACGAGGACTAGGGGGGAGTGTCGACTCCTCGATACCTTGACAAAACATCGCCGTGTCAAGAATCTCTATCCCTAGCTCTTTCATACCGCATTATTTTCCGCACTTGTTCTTCAATTCTTACTAGAATTGTGTAGGGTGTTTTCGTTTTCCTTGGCTTGCTACCGCTTTCATAGTCTAAGGCACGCGAATCGTTAGGCACGGGGAGATTGACATTTGCTTAGGATTTCATATTTGCTTTAGAAATTTGAAATAAGTCCAATTCACCCCCTCTTGGGCATCTTGATCCTTTCACCTATGCTAAACCTGTTACTCTGGTCCTTGTTCAATGCAATGACCGGGGCGTTTTTGCCCTTGAACTCTAAAAACAATGTATATTCGATACTTAATTAACCGAATAGCTTTTAGCTTTTCTACGGCTCATAACCCACAACAACTCATAGCTCACAACCCACAGCAGCTTTTCTCAAAAGCCACAACCCAACCAAACGCACACTCATATCTGTGGCAACCACACAAATTCCAAAGTTCGGAACAAGAAAAGGTTCAGACTTCAGAACAAGACAGTTCAGAGTTCAGAACACGACGAAGTTAAAAAGTTCAGAACAAGAGAGAAATTGAAACAAATCCATCTATCCTTGAACATTATGAATCCCTATTTCCTAGTACCATAACTTAGCATGGCCTTATTACTACTCAAAAGAAAAAGAAAACGTGGCCTTACACTTTCGTACTTTGGCATGGTTATGAAGTCAATAAGCCACCTTCAGTTTCTTTAACCGTGTTATATATGTACACTGAAAATTGAGCAGTATACGCTTTTCTCGAACTTCTGAATATTTTTTAGAATATACTGACGGAGCGTGCTGTTGATCTCGGCCGCGTCTGATCATGTCAGACACTGAGAAGGCGGAGAAACAAGATGGGCGGCCGCGTCTGATCATGTCAGACAGTGAGAAGGTGGCAAAACAAGATGAACCAGACGAGGTGATATTAAATCGGTTTCTATGATTTGCACAACAGGTTTGTTATGAGAGGAAAACACTGTTTCATAACTGATTTGTATGAACTAAAGTCGGCTGAATAGCACAAGCGAACAAGAACGAAGATTAAAGATGCAAGCAAATCTTTCTGGCTGCATCAAACTGACACGAGACGTAGAAATGAGCTGTGTAGGTGTTGGAAACAAAGCATCCAAATGTGAAGCGGGTCTGAAACTCTGAATATTTTCGTTCCAGGACCTGCAGACACGCCATCAAGTAATATAAATATTACATATGCTCTTAAAACATCATTCAAGTTGTTCATAACAAATACACGTCAATCCAAAGCTAATTATAGTTACTGCTGGCTAGTTAGCCTTCTAGTCAGGTACCTAACAGTGCCTAACAGCTACAGGTTAGTTTCCTAACATGCGCCTATAAAGGCAATATCTAGCTCGCAACACAACTTGCTGCTGCATAAACACATATGCCTTCAATACGCAATCTAGCACCCTTCAAGATGACATGCCTTGACCCTTGAGGAGGCCATCTCCTGGTAGCTAGCAATCTTCTGGTACCAGATTGCAGCTTTGATGGCAATATGTAGCTGTTTCTACGCAAGCATGCATGTGGTGCATAGACAACATGTAGCTGCTACTTCACAACTAGCAGTCTGGCACACATGCCTTGAATAGCAAAATCGACATTTGTTGCATGACGACCATAATACCTCTGTGCACATCACATGCCCTTCCAACTTGCTATGTGCACCCTTTCAACTTGCTAGTTGTAGCCATAACCTGTAGTAGGATGAAGAAAAGACTACGGCCTACAAAATATTTCATGCCACCACACAAATCAGGCCACCACATGAGGCTTGGCATGTTTTCCTAGATTCCATGTCATCCTCTCATTTTAAACAATAAGTTTTTAAAACTAGCACTCATCATAAACGTTATTACACATATGCATAGTGGTGTATAAAGCACATGACAGCAAGTGTCAAGCACTGCAAAATATTTTACAAGCACACTGAAATAGTAACTCTGACATATTGGTTTGGTACATGATATACACCTTTTAATTTGTATGTGGCCTTACACCAACAGTGTGGTGCTGCGTAACTTGATCCTTTTGAACAACGGAAGTTTGTGAGGTTTCAGCATGAAGTTCAAGTTTCTCAAATTGAACTGTCTTCAAAAATTCATTCTCAGCAGGGAGATTTACTTTGTCGTTGCTCTGTAAAATGACTGTGAGAACTGGAAGCCCAGATTTTGTTATTTGTACTTCCAAATTTTCCAAATTGCAGAGCATCAGCTTTTCTAGACATTTATATCCACCAGAACTGAAAACAAGTTGACCTGTGGCGTCCTTGTAAGAGTTTTTTTTCAGTGTCAGGTTTGCTAGCAATGGGAAGTTGCCAAGATAGTTCATGAAGTCCTGTGTCACCTCTGTTTTTTCCAGTGATAAAGTATTCAGGTTAGGGAGACATATATTTGTTTCTTCCTTCCCCTTTTCAGATGACAGCAATTCCATGTCCAACTTGCCATATAGTTCAAGAGCACGGATTCTCTTCTGGGAAGAGCTAGTGAATATACACATCGGAAACTTCTCAGCTTTTAGAACTAGTGTCTGAAGATATTCCAGGATATTGGGTGCTGCAATAGCATCGAACAGATCCTTCAAATTTTCAGCATCTTTTGAAGAATCCTCAATATTTAACGATTGAAGACGTAACATTCCTTCAAATGTCTTGAAATCCCAACAGTTATGATTACGATTAAGAACTTTCACAAGTGTTTGTAGATGCTTCAATTTTCCCACCCTCTTGGGCAAGTAAATGCTAGTGCCTAACACTTGTCTTAGTGCTCCAATCGTCCAAAATTCTTGTGGAAGCTCCTGGACATGTGTATCCTGAACATCCAATGTCTGAAGATGTTTCAGTTTGCCCACTGCTGACGGGATCCATTTCAAGGAACAACCAGTGACACCAAGGTATTGCAGGTGTACAACATTACCAATTGTTGCGGGCAAACTCTCGCCAAATTCGATTCCTTGCAGTTTGACGACACGAAGGAACTTGGAAACTTGCAACATATCACTTACTCCTATATATGACTTGATGTGGTCTTGGCGTTTCTTCCCATTTCCCCAGCAGCTAAGCAGGCCTGACCATGGGCCTGACTGTGCCTTTTTGCTTTGCTTCACTTCCCTTTTTGCTTGTTTACTGATTTCATTTTGCTTTCCTTGTTGCTTAATACTTTTTTCGCCTTCATCAGGTTCCTTTAGTTTCCTCAACCCATCTGTCACGTTCTGTATATCGTCATCTTCCTCCCCATCTACCTCTATGTTCTGCTCTTCTTTGTTTCCATCCAAACCTGAATGTTTCTCTTGCACGCTCTTATCGTCTTCCTTCATCTGTTGCACCATTTCCTGTACAGTACTTCCCTCGGTATCTTCTTCATCCTCTTTAATGAAGTTGGACAAGATAGATCGTAGTTTTGGCATAGAGTTTGCCAAAGCGGCATATTTGTTTGTGTAATTCTGTAGAGAGAGGCGGCGAGCAGATGCTGAATAAGGGATATCATAGCCATTATGGATATCCACAAAGTTAGCCTCTTGAGCTTCAAGCTGCATAAACTGATGCACTTCATGGTGGACGGACACTAGTTCGTCATCTCCACTGATGTTATCTAAATCTAGCTTCACAATCTGCACAAGATGCCTTGAATTCAGCTCGTTCAAATAGATCCGTCCTAAATTCTCCATGGTGTTCCCATCTCTGGGTTTTAAGAACCCCTCGGCCATCCACAATCGTACCAACTTGCGAACCTCGATAGGTGTGTTCATAGGAAATGCTGCAAAGTAGAGGAAGCAAGATTTTAAGTCTTGTGGGAGATCATCAAAGCACGTGGTGAGTAAACTACCAAGCCTCTTTGATTGCTTGGACTTGAGGTGTTTGAAAACGGATTCCCACACATCAGGATATTCCCTTGTCTTTAGGAGTCCAGATAGGAGCACAACTGCAAGTGGAAGGCCTCTTGTTATAGACCATATATCATCACCAAATCTTTTTTTGGATCAGTCTGTTCTTTTTTATTTTCCCTCTCAGCTGTGTCATCACCAGATATTTTCGTTGGATCATTTTGTTCTTTGTTATTTTCCCTCTCAGCTGCATCATCAGCAGATTTTTTTGTTGGATCATTTTGTTCTTTGCTATTTTCCCTCTCAGCTGCATCATCAATGTTTGTGCTGTTGTCAGATGATCTTGTACTCGTAGTCCGTTCATCCTCGAAATGTTTATCCATGTGAACCATTTGGTATAATAGATCAATGGTTCTGTGCTTTTCAAATGGTTCCACTGGAATGATTTCATCATCACCAGCACTTATTGGTTTATGTGTGCCTTGTACAATGCGAATAACCCTGCTACCGTTGCTTTCATCTGGTAGAGCAGAAAGAATGGCATTCCAGTCTGAATTTCTCAGTTCACCATCTATAACCACCAAGAACTTTTTTGTCTTCAATTGATCCTGCACTGACTTATGGATACCTTTTCTGGAACATAACCTACACTTTCCGTCCAACTGCTGATTGATTAGTTGTAGGATAGTGGAATAATTCATTAATGCAGGAAAGGTTGCCCAAACTTTTTTATCGAAGGATGTTTTGGTTCTTTGACTTTCATATATGTCTCTAACTAGAGTTGCCTTCCCCATGCCACCTTGCCCCGTAACATATATCACAGACCGATGCTCCTTATTTTCATTGTGAACTGCCTTTTCAAGATTCCCTACTAGTTTGTCTCGTTTGATCAAAGTTGGACGAACATTTTCCCTGTATACATGATAATTCTAGTTACTAGTCGTTATGCAAGAAAAAAAATGTAACAATAGCAAAAATACATCATAGATATATTTTCTGAATCTGATGACAAATATAACTCTAGTGGTAAATTGTCCTTTAACAAGTAATCAGATTACAACTTGTGTTTTTTTTTAAAAAAAATAGCTTGGTTTTCAAATGATGATGTTGGTCCCCTTTTCCTTTTTTCTCATAGAATATATTGCTCATGATTACATAGTATAACAAAATAGAAATACAAATCTAATTCATTTTAACTAAACAATACTTGTTCAAATATGCATTCAAATTTTACTAAGTAGAATTCTCCTTTTTTATGGAAAGGACACCTAAATGAAAAATAGGTAACCATAAATCTTAAATTAAATAATTGTATTGTTGCAGCACTTGTGTTGCAAGCTTGCTAGAGTGGTGAAGAATTTGCACACTTGTTTGTATCTTAACTCAACAACTCACTACCACATCTAGGTGTTCATCAGTAGCAACTATGTGTGGAAAAGCCTTGTTGACCTAGGTTAGGGTTTGGTAGCTATAGGTAACATGAACACCAAAGAGTCACTAGCTAAAGATTGAACCTGGGAGATTACCCATGGGGGCTTATGAAAGTCCCAGCTTGGTTTTGGTTATTGAGTGATAACATTAGGTGGACTAATGATTTTCATGTTGAGATAATAGGTGATCCATTGTCCACTAGCTAGTCACTACCAAAATGGTGGACATTTCTTAGTGTTTTTAAGTAGCAGTAAAACACTACCACTAGTCATAGCACATGTGAATCCTCACTAGGGGGCATTTAGTAGAGAAAGTTTATACTAAATTTTGAATACCAAAACACTAGAATAATTACACTTTATTAGGAGAACTTATAAGTTTTCATTGTGAGTTGATGCAAGTCCTCAAAGTGAAGAGTAGAAGAAGAGGAAGATGAGAAGATCAATATGACATGAGAAGTGTATATTGAATATGAGACATAACATAGTCTTATATGGCAAGAGGGTGAAGATCAAGGCAAGGCTTGGCTATGAGATGGACTGTGTGCAAGCATGAAGGGCAAGCTAGAGGCTCAAGACTACATTGCGAATCGTTGAGGTGGTGAAGTGCGGGTAGAGGGCTTAGCACTGATGGACCAAGGCAAAGAAGAAGAGCGGGCAAGGATAGGAGTGATGGACTACAAAGGCCATGTGAAGCTATGAAGAGGACCTTATCATTTTGTGAAGATCAAGCCAAGTGAAGATAATATATATATATATATATATATATATATATATATATATATATATATATATATATATATATATATATATATGGTCAAGTGGCATGGTGGGCCAAATATGGTGATGACCATTGTACATTAAGATAGTGTTGTTGGTGAGGAGGAGAAGTGGATTCTTGTGTGCATCACATTGGAGATGAAATGGAAATATTGTTTGAAAATTCTATCTACGACTTAAAGGTGTTGATCATCCCATGGAAGATCACTTGGAGTTAGCATGCTTTAAAAAAGGTTTTTCAACGTGCACCTAACTCTGTGGGGTTATTAGAATTGGATTTTTGTGTTGATCATTATGTTTTGGGTCAAGTATTCAGGAGGGATGTGTATCCCTCTAAATAATATTCCCATAGAATCCAAGATTCCTCCTTTTGTACTTCAGAGCTAAGAGTTATAACCATTTTACCGAGCAGTGGTCAGGCTGAAAAGGACCTAGCATTCTAATTGTCGCCTTGGGCGGTCTGGCCAGTAGCCACATCTAGAAATAGTAGGACATGCAGGAAGTTTGAATCATGGCATGTTAACCTCTGGTAGCACAGGAGAACTGGGCACCAGAGAGTTAGTCTAGCAAGGTACCGTGGAGTGCAAGGTGTCATGGAGGTTGTCCGTGTAGTTGTCACACGAGTTTGCATGAGAGGTTTGTGCCATACTGATTTTAATCGTTCGAGTAGTTGTTGGGGCTAGCCGGTGTGACTGCTAGGGTTCATAGTTATTTGTCAAAGGAACAAAGGTACGAGATGAGCCTTTCAATGACTAGTTTAAGGGGCTCCCTCTATAAACAGAGGAGTGATTGGTTGTGGAAGCTCTCTTGGCGCATTGGGCATGTTGTATGCATGAAGAGAGCTTCATTTCTACTCCCACTCTGATACCATTTCATGTGAGGCATAATTTGGAGAGGTCCAGAGTGACTCTAATGCGGCCCTTTGGGAGAGTGATCAAGTGGGCGCTAGGAGATCAATTTGCAAGTGGAACGTGTTTTGTTACTCTTGTAGGTTGCCACCTCCTAAACAGCTTGGTGGATGCATCTTCGTGGAGCACTGCGTGGAGATTGTGTGGTAACTCTAGAGGAGGATTTTTTTGGGGCTCTTGTAGATCAAGAGGCTTCTGGAGTGTCTTTTTTATCAGCTCAAAGTCTAGTGGTGACGTTGGAGCCTACCTTGTGGATCAGACCAAGATTGTTGGATTGGTAAATTAGTAGAGTTGCAAACAATCCTTGGGCTTGCCTTAATGGGGAGTAGGCGGTTAGCAAGCCACCAAACTTTGGGAGAAAAATCACATGCCTCCTCTCCATTGTGGTTTGCATCTTCTACACTAGCTCTTTACATATTATATCTCTTGCTAGTGTAGTTGCTTGTGCTAGTGTAGCCATGGTGTTTACTTTGATCACTAGTATAAGTAGTTCTCTTGCTTTACTTGTTCGAGTTTATTAGGTTGATTGACCTTGCATACTAGACTTATGTAGGAGATATCTTGCTAGTACCCTAGTTCCCGCATTGCCCATCTTGTGCATAGGGTGCTAAGGTTGTTTTAGTTAGGTGAAGTCATTATCTGGTAATAACTTAATTTCACATATGTTTTGGCTAGG
Organism: Microstegium vimineum; assembly: GCA_022036555.1. Classification (NCBI taxonomy): domain Eukaryota; kingdom Viridiplantae; phylum Streptophyta; class Magnoliopsida; order Poales; family Poaceae; genus Microstegium; species Microstegium vimineum. The sequence continues at coordinate 3,724,214 of CM039126.1, read as the reverse complement.
ATTCATGAGTAATTTTAGAAACAACTACCCCCCCCCTCTAATTGGCCTCATCAATCCTATAGTTTAGAATTTAGAGATACCACATGTGAGAATGGGAATTTCAACTTAACCCTACAAAGTCCCCACACCCTTGGGAGGAAATGAGCCTCCATGATCGACCAAGACATAGGTAAAGATGAATAGATTGGTGAAGATTAATAGAGCACCACATATCTGTGGTGGATGAGAGAAGACTTGCTTCTTGATTTATCCTTCTTCCTTCCATCATAGAGATAGAAAGAAAGCATGAAGAGTGGTTAGGAGAGAAGGGAGCGTAAGGGTGTTTTAGTGCCAATGATAGACAAGCCGACAGGTGAGGCTAGGATAGGTGAGGAGTGGACACCTCACACTTTGCATGTGGCCAAGTCACTACAATAATTTTGTCGATCGATATGAGGTGTCAACTAGTCCAAAGACCATGTTTGACTCTACTAATTATTGACCAATCAAATCGTTAATGTGGTAAAAATTAAACCATATTATATTGGAATTTTTACTATGATTTTCTAGGCCTTTGAGGAATCAAGGTCTAAGATAATGAGCTAGGTGCCTAAAAAAGTGACAATGAAGAAATGGTTCATGGGACAACACACACCCTTGCAAGGACAATCGCAAGCAAGAGAAGGTCATTGTGAAGTGAGGATTTTCCATGAATGAATCTAGACTCAATAAGGGGTGACTCAGAAGATGTAACTGGTTCAACCGTTGACATAGGGGCAGCTCAACATAGCTATCTCAGGATTATGCAATAGAACAAGCTTGGGCTTAATAAAGGTTGAGCAAGATGAAAGTATAGCTCACAATACCATCATACTCAAGAAGACCACTTAAACTGCTTAAAAAGATATTGGAGAGGGTCTTATCCAAGAGGTTGGCTATTAATCATTAAGAATTGATTAAAAAGGATTAAAGATAAATCAGGGTATGGGTCGTGCCACAAACTTATTAAAGTTGTTTTTAGCTTTTGTCCTTATGTTGGCTTGGCATCATTATTGCATGTCCATGAATGTAATGCCCTTTTGGTTTGCCCTTTGATATTATTAGTAACTTACTCCCTTTGATTCCAGAATTCTTTGTGTGAAACAAAGTCATCACTTACTTGAACCAGATATTAGAATTAGAGATGAAGTTTTTGTCTATATAGAATTTAGTTCTATCCTTTGTTATCTCTTGAATTTATTTTGGTAAAATAAAAAAAGGAAGAAATGTAATTAGGACTTGAGTGTAAGGGAATATATATATATATATATATATATATTAAGATAATTCTATGGGTTTCTTAGCATATGTAGAGATTGATTCAATGCAACGAGTAATATAATGATAGAAATAAAAATATTGCAAGTAAAAAAACTATATTAAATGTATGCTCATGTACACTTACAAATTGGTGGCAATAGTTGAGATGATTGTAGAAGTCTTCCACAACACTGCAGATTTGTTAGACTCAATTTCAACATTGTATTTCTCCTTATTTATGATGATATCTTCAAGTCTCGAGTTGATTTCTACAATTCTTCTTGATAAGTCATGGCGGACACTTACTTGTGTAGTAAGTCCAGCTAAGAACCTTATGATAGTTTGAGTCCAGGTAGGGTACCTATGAAGAAAAAATATGCATAATAAAAAATAGCCAAATTCCTCTTTTAACTGAAGATCACACTATATCAATGATTGTAATACACTCAATAAATAAATATAATCCATAGAACTTTTAGAAATGGTGGTAGAATTATGTCCTAATAATTTAGGAAGGATTATCCATGTACTCCCTGCATCTCAAAATAAGTGACTTTTTTTTTACTTTTTAGACATATTTTGACCATTTGTTTTATTCATTTTTTTGTAATTATAAAATAAATAAATCATTATTAAAGTATCTTTAATAATAAAATAAATCATAACAAAATAGATAATATTTATACAAAAATTTGAATAAGTTGAACGATCAAACAAGATGTCTAAAAGTAAAAAAACATCACTTATTTTGGAACGGAGGGAGTATATCGTTAAAAAGTAAATGAATATTTTGGTTTCTTAGTTTTTTTATTCGTAACAGTGAATGTTAACATTAGTGTAAGAATAACTAGACATTATGGTAAAAAAAATTAAACATGTGTGCACACAATGATTAGATTCATAATACATGATCAGTGTTCCCACGATTTTTTTCAAGAGAATTTCACTTTTGTTGATATGTTTCAACTTTTGGAAAAAAAATCTTTACGAAACAAGGTATGGGTTTGAAGTTTACTTAAATTCAAAAGAGCATTATATTTATTTATTTATGATTTGTTCTTTATTGATAGTCTACTACCATAATGAAAAATTAGCTGGTCAATGTCGTATTGTTGAGGGAGAGTGTCTTGTTAAATAGCTGGTATTACTATGTGCAGGAATGAAAAGCAATGCCATATCCTTTTTGAGAGAATATATCTATGTTCTTATAAGGACCATGGATAAGATTATCAACAAAAGTTTACTATGTACAAAATGGTGTGGTATCGTGTCAAAGTTAACAACACTGTTGGTAGCTACTTTAAATCTGGCAAGGGTGTCAGACAAGGAAATCCTTTGTCTCCCTTCTTTTTTAACATTGCTGCTGAGACCTTAGCTAAAATGATCAATTTTTCCCAAAGGAATAACCTGATCAAACGACTGGTGTCTGAGTATGTTGATAAAGGGGTGGTCATTCTATAGTATGCAGATGACACCAGCGATGAAAACGGTTGGAATATATCTTGTATCTATTTTCTATGTTTGATCCGCTCGAATCCGTATTTTTGGACAAATTCAAATTTGGTAAGGAATACCAAATTCAAAGATAGAATGAAAATAGTTTAGGTGCTTACTGATCGATTTCTACTTTTTCACTTTTATCGAGAGTATCACGTTTTTGAAATACATTTTATGTTGTTTTGGCCCACTAGAAGTTTAACCTCAGAAAAAATCATATATTTTTTATATGATATTAGATGAAGGTGATTTTTATATAAAAATTATAGCTCCCAATGAGATCTACAACTTTCTAGTTTTTAGTTTTTTTTATTTGAGGCCATTAAGATGTTTAGAAAATTAAATAAATTTTTAGCATTATATTAATTGTGTACAACAACTTGTTGCCTTAGAAAAATCATATATTTCTTATATGGTGTCAAATGTAGATACTTTTTATATGAAAGCGGTAGGAATTAATTGTTAATTGTTATGCACTTGGCCCTATGGGTTAGTATTCTGTAGGCTCGCGGTCGGGTGCATCGTTGACTCGGGGGTGGTTCCAACTGTGTTGAATGTAATTCTGCTGAAATTAGTATATTTTTGAAATTCTCGATATTCTGTAAGTTTGTGTTTGTTTTCATGTCTAGCTTTACTAGTTTAGCTTTTGTTCTCTTATTCAGTTGTAGAAGTAGAAAATGGTCGAGGGCTTTTCCAACCTTTTTCATTCTAGATGACACCATTCTCTGTTTGCAAGATGACAAGGATCAAGCTTCAAGTCTCAAGATTAACATTTCTAAAATTGAGGTGATTATGGTTAGTCAAGATGATAGCAAAAGTTTGAAGTTTCCTGGTATGTTCAGTTGATCTATTGGAAATTTGCCGATTAAATACCTTGGGGTTCTTGTCTCGAGCTTCAGGCTTCATGTAACTGATTGGCTCCCCATTGAGGAAAAGCTATTCATATTGACTAGATGGGTGGAAGGGGCAGTTCTCCGAACTTGGGGAGGGGGGGGGGGGTGCTTATTAATTCTTGTCTTAGTAATCTTCCCATGTATGCTATGTCCATGTACTTGTTGCCTTTGTCAACAATTAAAAAGATGGACACTGCTAGAAGGAGATTTTTCTGGCAGGGTGGTAATTTGAAGAGGAAATACCATTTGGTTAAGGGAGGCAAGATTACTAAGTCAAAAGATAAGGGGGGATTAGGGATAAAGGGCCTTAGAAGGATGAATATTAGTCTTTTGTGCAAATGGTGGTGGAAAGTTGAGAATGGGTTTAGAATTTGACAGGAAATAGACCTAAAGAAATATTTGAAGAAGGGAGGCATCGCAAATCTTAAGAAGAATAGCATAAATTCTCTTGTGTGGAATGATCTGTTAAAAATTAGACACATCTACTTGAGGGGGATCCATGGTGATAGGAATGGAAATAGACTAGTTTTGGCACGATAAATGGTGTGATCATGTTACACTGCTAGAAATTTTCCTCAGGTATATTTGATAAATGAGGAACATGAGGCTTCAGTTGAAAGTATGAAATAGGTGGCGCCTCTCTTTTAGTAGATGGCTGCATAAGGACTTACAAAACCAACTGAGAAGGCTTCAGGATATTGTTTATAGATACAATACAAACACTGAGAGAGGGCCAGGGTGAGTTGGGATCGGGAGAAGTCAGGTCTGTTTTCTATGAAGTCCACTTACAAACACCTTTACATAAATGAGTATGGGACTATTTCAAAAAAATATGGAAGGCTAAAATTCCACTAAAAGTCAATATCTTCAGCATGTGGCTGACCCTCCAAGATGCTATCCTCACTAAAAAAAGCTGAGTAAACAAAATTGGAGAGAAGAGACGTATCTTGTGCCTTTTCCACAGAAAAGGAAAGTGTAGATCACATAAGTTTTTCAAGTGTATGACAGCCAAGTACATCTGGAGCCTTATGGCGTTTGATTTTGGGTCTAGTTGCAGACCAACTAGCTTTGATCAATACTACATTATCTGGATTGGAAACACAGTTTACCCCATGGTCGTCAACATGTCTATGCAATGGGGCTGGTAGCTATTTGCTGGGCGATTTGGAGAAGTAGAAAATCTGTGCTTTGAGCAAAAGAGAGTAAAATATCCTACTCAAATAATTGTGTGTATGATTTGCTCTTTCATTATGTATTCGGCAGGTCTGTTCAAGGAGGAGATGGAGACACAGATTATTCAAGGGTCGGATGCTATAAAAGAAAGTTGTGTTGTCCTTCCGCGAGAAGGAAGTGGAGAAGCAAGTTCAAGAGGACCATCAGCTCGTGCCTTATGTCAACTAGTCAAGGGTGGTTTTGAGTTGTGTTCAGCCTACGAGCTGTATGGGCTTTGGCCCTGTACTGAACTCCTGGAGGTGTTGCGCTGGCATTTTTTTGGTCTAGCTTTTACGTCTCGTTAGCTAGATGTGGGGTTGTTTCGTCTTTGGGAGATATCACTAGATGATCTTGTCATTGACGCGTTTATTTGTGCACTACTATTGTTTTCATTTAGAATGGAATAAGGTTGGATCCTATTCACGGGGATTCCGTAAATATCCCATGTTGCTTGTTGAATTGTGTAATTTCTAGAAAATAAAGAGAAAGATAAGTTTGTTTTTATGTTATTAATTTTTTACTTGATCCCTACAAGGTCTAAGCATGGAGTTAACGAGTTTTTTTTACCATATATTATCTCAAAATTGCATGAAATATAGTCTCTTTTGAAATATAATTCCTGTTATGTACCATATTTGATTTTTATAGGTTTTTGTATCAAAGGAATGCATATGTATGCAAGGTGTAAAAGGGAGGATTTCACTCGATTCGTTCGTAGACTTAGAGATTCACCATGACCATAATGAACCAAGCATAAAGATGAAGCCCAATAAAAAGTATTACGTGCATGAGTTAAACTCATTGTCGGTGTCTAAAGTGGCACTCTAGAAAAACCAATGGTAAACTTATGACTCCGTGTCTAGGATCGGATGGCTATACGGAGCAGACACAAGAGTTTATACTGGTCCGTCCATTAAGTCCCTACGCCCAGTGGTGTTTGAGTCTCGTGTTTCTCAGCACCGGGGTGCTTGTAGTAGGGGCTACCAGCTCTCGAGAGAGGGAGTGAATCCCAAGTCTCTGTTGTGGAGTGCTTGAAGGTTGTGGAGTGCTTGAAGGTTCGTAGGCATTCATGAGTGTGAATGTCTATTGTTGTTCTCCCTCTTTGCCGGAAGCCCTGCCTCCCCTTTAACGCCAGAAGGAGAGGGCTCGGGTTACAGTACAAAGTAAAAGTGGAAAGTACAGGAAGAAAGAAGAACCCCCCCCCCCTAAGATATGATTTTGATTTGTAGCGTGTCTATTTGGCGAAGAAGGTATACTGCAACAATTTATTTGTTAGTTCAATACATTGTTCCATTATGATATTTTGATTTTTGTAATCATTTATTATTGCAGCCAATATTTGTATTTGGGAATGTGGGTGTTTTTACCATCAATTGTGATTATGGGGCATGTTAAGTATAGCATATCTAGAGGGTAGCACATGGGACACAGATTTACACTGGTTCAGATAGAGGGTGCCTAACACCCAACGCATGATGATGTTTAAGGTTATAGCCAATCTCTTGTTTCCAATGGTGAGCTCCACAAAAACTCCTTTAGCCCCAATTGGTTCTCTTCATCCTACATTGTTCAACATAATACTTAGCTTGACAAGCTCATCCACATATGCCGAAATTCTTAATATGGAATAAGGTGTTATATTTACAATAGCTCCAACATCCACATACAAGCATTGTGTTTGTATGCCCTTTTGCATACAACATTTTCAAGTGTTTCTCTGATTTCCTAGGCTTCTCAAATATAGTAATTTAGGTCCTAAGTCTAGATGAGCTACCCCTTGACCTTGAGAAAACTTTAAGTATTCAACGGACAAATAAACCATATTCATTTCCATGTCTTCGTGCGTCGGTGATGGATCTACATATGCCGATGAAATTGCTAAATCTAGAGTGTGTAATCATTGCATTTTCCTTTTTTGGTATGACTGAAGCAAGAGGTAAATACTTAGAAGGCGACTTGCTACTACTAGCTTCATGATCATTAGACATAGGAGTAATATGGGCAAACATATCAATGCTTTGGTAATTGACTAGATTAATGATAATCAATCATCTAATAAGATCTATTCACACACAAAAAAAGCATCTACTAAGATCTTTGACAACCACATCTACATCACAATCTTTTTATCACATCCTTGACCATTGATTTCCTTACATTGGGAGATAACTACATAGGCTGGATAATTTCCCCGTGCTTGATTTTATATATACTTGCTTCACAAGAGGTTGACCCTGTTTCTTTTTAAAAAAAATGGGGTTCTCTGGTTTGGAAAGAGGTTGTCTTTGACCTGATCGTTGATAAGGACACAATCGGTCATGCGTAGGATACGGCAACCTATCAAAACATTAACCTCTCAGATGCTACCCAACTTGGATGGAATCATGGAAAATGCATACAAGAGTAAAGCACCCACGACTCATTGTATATAGTCCCATGTCAGACAAAAAATGAAGAAATAGGTGGCAACTATTACATAAGAAAATGTGTCATCTAGAGAGTATAATATAATGTTGCAACATCACTTGTTGCGCAACACCTCCTGGGGTTGAAGTTTGACCTTCTTGCCTCAAAGATGATCCTGAATCTTTACACGACCTTTTGATTTGTATACCTTTGCTTAATTTGTTCACCTTTACCAAATTCTAGATTCTTTAGGTAGAACGAACTACCCAAATCAAGTGCTTCGGATTAAGAAATTAAACTAGATCTTCCAGTTTTATTTAACTAGATCTTCGTATAGATTTCTACGTACGCTGGATCCATATTTGCACCCTATATTTTTACATAGATCCCTAGGTATGCTAGATTCATATTGATAACTCGCTTGAGAGAAAGATCAAACATGTAGGAACTCTGTGGGTACTGGGTAGGGCTAGGTAAACTTGGCAAGGGCGGATCTAGAAACACTATATATGGGGGGCTAAATAGTAAAAGACTACTTGAACTGTGATGGAGAAGGGTTATTTTGCACCGGATATTAGAGATTTACTTGAGTTAGAAAAGATCCGCTCCTACAAAATTAGGGCTTCGCCCCGGGCGGTAGCCCCCATAGCCCGGGGCCTGGATCCGCCCTTAATGCTTGGTATTACTGAATAATACTGACATGTAACTACCGATCTGTACTGAATTTTTCCAAATATAACATAAATGAATTTTGGTCTCACTATAAGGCCTGGACGACGTTGTACTACCTGGACAGGTCGATGCTGCGGAAGTAATGGTCAAGCGCGTCCTCGGCGTCGAAGGCAACGTCGCGGGTCTGCTTTCGCGACGCCGTGGGTCGGTGTGCTGCAGGAAAGCCTGCATCCACATCAACCTGTCCCGTAGCCTCCGGATGTCGGCGTTGACGGACACCAGCGCCTTCGCCTCGTCCAGCACCACCTCCTGGAGCTTCGCAACCAGCGGCGCCACCACAGCCTCCGCCATGGCCGGCCACGCGTTGACCTGCAAAACACGGAGCACACAGTCGTCGTCTGCTAGCTAGAGAGAGCTAGGTGCTCGTGTTAGAGATCTAGCAACCGATTCAATGTCCGCTGCTCTAGCTCTTATTCTATGTACATATAGACGTACGCGAAGATGCAGCCAGCCGGCCGGCGGCCGGTCTGCTGCTTGGATGTCACGATCTACCACGCTACTTAAACAATCTATCTACACCTCAGCGCTACTTAAACTATTTAGTGTTGTATTATATATAAACTTACTCTTTGCTGGCTGACAAAAAAATAAAGAGACAACCCTTGTAGAGTAGTAGCTGTTACAAGAATCTAACTTTGTATTTGACGTATAGAGATGGTCTTAGCACGTTACTGTTTAAACAACCATAGAGCTAGTGTCGACCGGCTAAAAAATGAAGAACCACCTTTAATAAAAGTATTCCCTCCCTCCCTACCTCCTAAATTATAAGTCATTTTAAGAATTTGAGAGTCAAAACATATTAAGTTTGATCAAATTTATCTAATAATATAATAACATTAATGGTGTCAACTAAATATCATTAGATTCTTCATCGATTATATTTTTATAGTGTATATATTGAATATCGCAAACCTCTTTATATTTTTTCTATAATTTTAGTCGAACTTGATATGCTTTCTAAAATTTTTAGAACGGCTTATAAATTAGAATGAAGGGAGTAGTACTAACTTACAAAAAGATATAGTATTTGATGGATGTACATGGACATATGCCTAAATTACTCCGATCTAACCCTAATAAACATGACACTAGCGTGGCCCGGCCTGACCATCATAACAATGGTGTCGATCAATCCAATCCTATCTGATGTAGCGTCATACTTGAACTAGCTAGTCCAAATACGACACAATTCTAAGTTATGCACAATATTGGTCCAACCTCTCTCTACCATTGGATGGTCTTAGGTAGGCCAGGGCGACCGTTGAATACGTAGGGAGCAGTGTATATAAAAGACCCCACCACTAAACCCTAACTCATGTCTCCCTCTCATGCTTCCCTCCACCTCACTCTACTATTCCCTTGTGCACGCCAGCCCCATCATGCGTGCAATGGTGGGGCACAGGTATGCAGCAATAGCCAACCCGACGCCTAGCTAGACAGTTGGTCCGACACGTTTACAAAAACCTTAGAGCCTATTTGGATGATGTGGTTTTTGAAAACTGTATTAATATATGTGGTTTTATAAATCAAAGAGACAACATAAAACCATGGTTTAGAAAAAAAAAGTTATTAGTGGAATTTTTAAATTACAAAAGACTACAGTTTTGATAAAACTAACTATGGTTTAAAAACTACAGGATTTGTTGTATCTAAATACTCAAGATCTTTTGAAAACCAGAGTATTTTGTGAAAAAATAGTATTTCTCCAATATACATTAAAAATATTGTGCAAGCAAACAAGGTCTTCGTGTCATATCTAGTTCGGGGGACCGACACAACACGATTAGTCTAATCGAGTAGTGTTTATTAGTGACGTGTTCAATAACGCTGCGTTGTACTGCCTGTTTAACCATCTATAATTGGCCGTCTAGTTATAATCTCCTTCAAATCATGCTGTTTTATCCGATGTGGAGGAGAGATTATGCTAAACAATTTCAAGTAGCTAGCGAGTCTGCACTCTGCAGTCGCTGGCCTCGCATGCTCTCTCGAGAAAAACAGTCTCTGCTCGTGCTCCCGTACCCTTCTTTTTTTTCACTACTACAACAGCCATTTACAAAAGTGGATGTTTTCTATTTACAAAGAAAGACGACCGACCGCTACTGTAAATCAATTCAGATTCTGACGTTTTCTGTTAATCGTTTTTAGAAAACAAAAACGGTCAAAAATAGCAAAATATTTTTAAATTTCAAATCACATGCTCTTCCACGGATTTAGATCATATTTGAAGGGGCTCCCATAGCTCCCAAATCACTATTTTGCATTGTTTGGTACGGTAGACTCATGTAGCAGAGTGAAAATGGCCCCAACTCCGCTTAAAAAATGACTAGAAAATGCAGGAGACAGAGTTGCAGTTAATATCATTTTGAAATATAATATCATTTTGCATTAACTTTTAAAAATCTTATATTGGATATTTTATCCTGTAATGATCTTAAATCAACTATAAAGTTTTAGATCTCATTGGTCACTACAATTTTAGTATAGGCCAAGTCTTCCGAAATGGTTGAAAAAAATTAAATATTTCAATCTCACAAAGCCCATTTGCCAGGTGCAACGTTATCCTGCCCTTCCGGCGCTTCCTAACATAGCGATTTCAGCCCTCAGAGGTGGTTTCCTCTGCATCCGCACAGGGTCATCCCGGTTACAACTTGCAACAAACTCACCACAAGAAAAAACAATAATAATGACATGTAAATCCGCAAGCCTGCTTACCTTAATTTTCAAGCCAAGGTAGAGATTGAACAGTTACGAAATGTCTGCATCATCTGATTCCACAAGTGAGTAACACCGCCCTGTGACAAAAGCTCGCTTCTACAATCAACCACATTGTGGCTTTCATTCTAGCAATTGCAAGTAGAGACAATGTTTGTTGTTGGATCAGAGTGGATGCGATCAGCTCATGGTTACACATGAAAACACTTGTTACTGGACAGTGCACTATATACACAGCTCGACAAAAAATGCAGAAAACCGTTTCACAGAGCTAATAGCTACTCCTACCACAAAAAACTTCTTAACAATCAGAGAAGGGCGCAAGTCAAAGATCTGGAAGATGGCTAGGGCTGCTTCTTGATCCGTTTCGAGGTGGTTTTGGCCAGAGCATTGCATATCTCCCTCTTTCTCTTGGCGTTCTCATCCATCTTCCCAGAGGCAACGTTGGCCTGTCGTTCCAGCGCTTCCCTCACAAAGAATTTCAGCCTCCACAGGGTTGTCTCGCTCTGCATCAGGGAGAATGGTTAAAACAGACCAGAAAAAATTAACAAAAATGGCAGGAGGAAACTCTCAAGTTAAATGCATAGCACAGGGTGGTATTCTTTCCTTAATTCTAAACCATGATGCAGTATAACCAGTTACGTCTATGGTCATTGAAACAAAAAAGGAAGGGTGAGCGCTAGGGTACACATAAACCATTACTTGGGCATCCATATCAAGATCCACTTCTTCTGCTTTAGTTTGGAAGCTAGGATTGTCTTGTGCAACAATTTCTAGCGCCTTGTTTAGATCATCTGGAGACAAGTGGCAGAGACCTGCACCCAGCTTCCTCTTCTCATCTGTGGTCATTTTCCTATAATATCAAAATTTCAGCAACCATGTGATCCAGATTCAGATACACAAGTAGAATGTCATCATCACAACATAAAAAATAATGAGCATTATAAGATATACCTGCACCTGTGAACCACCATTTTCCGGAGCTCCTCCAGCTTCCTATTGATCTGATTTAGCTGGGGAGAAAAAGAAAAGAGAGGAAGTACTGAATATCCATAGGAAATAGAATATAATACTTGAAATCTAATCCTGAATGAGATAATGAAGATGAGTCGACATTTGTACATATCGCATCCAAAACCACACCATCAAACTGCTATTAACATCCCAACAACTAACAATGTAAACGAGCATCATACCTCATCATCAGTATCTTTTGCTAATTTTGTGATTGCAATTTCTCGAGAATTATTTGTGGCTGCAACACCCTTTGATTCCTCCTCCTTTTGTCTTTTTTCCTACAAGCACATGTAGAGAAGATCTAATGCACAAATAAAAGGTTTGGACATACTTTTATTGGCTAGGCAGTAGGCTCTCATGTACATTTCAAAACCAAAAAAAAAGAGGGGGGAACCTGTATGACTAAAAAACTTTACCTCACTCTCAACTTTAGGAAGAAAATGGAGCCATTTCTCTTCAAATTTCTCAAGCAATGATTTAGCCATCAAGTGGACGACATTTTGATCATCATTGTACTTCATCGCATTGGCAAAAATTAAGCGAACATCAGAACATATTTCTCGAACATTGGTGTAACAGGTACCATCCTTCCTTTCCATTTTTTTTTGGATGGTAGAGAAGTCCATAGGTTGGGTAATAATCTGTTAACAAAATAAATTAAATACAAGAAAATCACTACAAACAAACTTTACTGATACATAAATAAATAAATATTAAGTGCCCCTGCGGCCCTGCCGTGGCTGTTCGAAAAGGACACGATAATGACCTATTTGCTTGAGCTAGAAGAAGCAGTTGTTGCTGCTTCAGCTGCAAGACTCCTCACATATTACTGTAGCACCGATAGAACAAGCTGCAGCAGCAGCCATGGAATAAGCACAGCTGAACAGGCCCCAGAGCACCTTTAACTAAGGTGCATCTAACCAGTTTCCAAGGAGAAGCTAAATACAGAGAAACATATACAGCTAAATGTCAAGGATTCCACAATTTGAACCGATACAGGGAAAATAATAAATGATCCAATCATGTATTTCAGGAAACTGAACATAAACTGTTGTATTAATTCAATGGTAAAACTCTCAAAGGGGGGTGAGAAGGTTCCACTGCTAAAGGAAAAGCCACTAACTACAATGGCTCATATTCATTGTAGTTATCTTTATATACCTGTGCTTGCAATATAATACAAACAGAGGCCAAACTGGATCAAGGTAAAAGTCAGTGTACCTCTTCAGATTATGTATTGTTCATACATCCAGGATAAAAATAAAGACATACAGCAACATCAGTAGTGATTAATATTTATACTAACCTACAACAATGTCCCCTTGTAATCAAAATTACTACTCCATTAGGAATCAACTACAGCGATAAATGACAAAATTATATTAATAGGTTTAGCCATTACTTTGTGATAGTCAGGAAGCTCCAGAGTTACAACATCCACCGGCTTCAAAAATGGCCATGCATCTTTTTGAGAGGTGATCTGGAAGGATGAAAATCAAGAAGACTGAGTGTAAATGGCAAAGGGATAAATGGAAACTTTCATATGGCAAACCAATCACACACTTTCTGATTCTCCTAGAATAACTAAATAAAAAATTAGAAGGACCTAATAGTAATTTAGAGAGATGTTTCTCACTCCAAAGGAAGAGATGCAGTGATCTGGGATTTAGAGAGGTCAGGGAGACACAACAAAATCTCTACACGAAGCTTTGACTTCTGGTGGTGTGGTGAATCAACATACGGTGGATGGATAAGACTGCAAAGCTCTTCTAATGGTAAAGATCTTTCTGTAGATGGAATTCCATGGTAGGATCCAATAAGCAGTCCGAATTAAGAAAACAAAGTAGACTTAAATAACTTCTATTCGTCCTCTGGCTTTGGATATAGGAAGACAAGGGTTGGTGATTCTCTTTTGTCATGCAGGTTCTCTGTGGGTGCTGTGGAACACGAGTAATGATCTGGTGTTCAACAACAAATTGATCAAGGAGCCAAAGGTGGTAGTGGACTAGTGGTCTTACTCAAGCTGGTGGCCTTGCTGCAGAACTGGACGTGATGATCTCAGAGAAGGATAAAGAAAGAGTGGTGAAGCTTATCAGGCACATGCTAAACAGCATTGAACAAATTTAGAGGAGTATTGTTTGCTCTATTGTGGTTGAGTTTTGGCTAGGTTCCAGTAGTCTAGTGTTGTTTTTGCATGAAGTGCTGAAAGTAAATGTGGCTGTGGCTGTATATTTGTGGCATTTTTGCTGCTAGATCTTTAGAGGAGCTTGCAGAGTGGTGATTTAGATTATGGTGAGTATTGAGTTAGTTTGTGTCTTTCAGGTTTTAGACATCTTCCGTTATAAGCTAGTGTCTGCAGTAAGCTGTGCCTATGGTCTTTGATCTAAAAAAGGAAAGTGAAAGGGACCACTGGAGAAGAAAATTATAAACTTTGTCAATATTATCTACAAGCTATAGAGATATCAGGTATTAACTCAATTGAAACCATGCCCGGCCTTCAGGGGGTTCGAGCTGTGCCATAGCACTGGGCCCTCGACACCAAGGGGCCCAACCCCATATGTGTACTGTGTAGGTATAGTATTCGGTAGTATTTCCTGATTGGCCCATAGAAAAAATCAGAAGGCCAAGACTCCTTGCATCTTGTGTCGACTTGGCTCCGCAGTTCAGTTCTGTGTACACATTGTTTCCTTCGCGGCTTCGCCTACCGCCACGTGGCTTCTTCGGCTCTTCCCCGCTTCGACCTTTGTCGCCGATCGCCTGCGCACCCGTTCGTCACGGCAACAACCAGTGCCCTGCGTCCAGCGGCCGGCCGGCCGCCGTCGGTGCCCAGCCTACTCTGACTCTCTCCATTTCAGCCTTCTGGGAGATACCCAATCGCTCCTAAGCCCTTGATTGAAGTATGTCAACTTGTCAAGATCATATATGTTCAATCAATATTTAATTTTCTTTGTCACCGATCTTTAATTTACAAGACTTGCTGCCTTGGCCACTTGGGACTCCTCTGAAATTGTGATTTGAGATTTACTGTGCAGCTAGGGCAGTGAATAATCATTTTCTGTAGTCGTCAACCCAGTAATTTACTAGCAATCAATTTTATTATGCTATTGGATTCAATCTAGTATGGCATAATTTTAATAAATTACTTGCTAATTTCTAAATCTACAGTGAACTCATATTGCCAAAAAAACACGCATCTAGTATGACATAGTCTTTATGTATTAAACTTATTAAAAAATATTATTATACTATTATAATTGTATTAAAGGGCCCATCGATTGAGTTTCGCTCCAGACTATAAATTGACAGGACCGGGCCTGATTGAAACAATTGACCTTGAATATGATCAGCCAACAACAAAGATGTGTTTATGCCACAATATAGCACTTTTTAGTTGCATATGTGATCTCATCAATAACACTTTCAAAATCCACAACCGTAAACCGTTTCATTTTGATGATCTATCACGTGTTCAGGTCGTTTACTGTTCTAAACTGGCCAGACTTTCTACAGCACGCTTCACAACAGTATTCAGCAAGTGCTATGTGCAGACTGAACCCAGCAAGCACTATGTGCAGAGATTATCCATGCCAAAATTCAAGAAAGAACTCTAGCTAGAAAGGTCACCTCTTTCAAAAGCAGGCCGAACTGGCGCATAAGGTCGTGCATCCCCTTCGAGTATGCCCATGCCTGCCGCCACCGCTGCCCTTCCGCACACCGCTTCCGTGCTTCTTGCCATCGTAGAAGTCCACCACCTCTTTCACCCGCTTCTCCAGCTGCAGCACACATCGCAAACAACCCCCAATCTGAGAACTAATGCGCCCGAGTTGTCGCGCTAACAAACAAGAACACAAATTCCCCAAAATTCGCCAAACAAAACATTCCAATCGACGCTTCTCCCGCACTAGAATCGCGTCATCGTCGCCATACGAGACGGGACAAGGAGCAGGCAGTCGGAGGATTACCACGTCGGTCTTCGAGACGAGGTCGTCAACCTGGCTCCGGAACGCATCGGCCTCCGACTCCACCTCATGGGGGGCCGACTCCGCTGCCGGCGCTAGGGCGCCGTTCGCCGGCGTCATCTAGGGTTCGCGGCCGCGCGCGTGTGCCGGCGAACACTTGCAACAGCAACTACACTAAAGCCGACCGCCGCTCTGACGGGTTTTTTCTTTTCTTTCTTTTCCTTTTTTTTTTTTGACGGCAAGTGCTTCTTTGCAAGTGCTGTCTTTGATGATGATGAGCAAATGGGGCCTCCTGCGTTATTGAAACGGTATACGCAACGTGTACAGCTCTCTATGGGCCGGGCTGAACATGACAACAACAAGGGCTGGGCTGCATAGGTGGGCTACACAAGCCTAGTCCGCAAGGTTGTGAATTGTTATTTTTTAAAACAAAATGTCTAATTTACCTCATCAACTATTGTGGTCCTCTCGAGTATGCTTGGATGAGATTTTGAAATTCAAATTCTAGATAAAAAATAATATCTGATGTTCATTAGATCTCATGTCTCTGTGCTAAAATCTTCTAAAATCCTATAGTGTTCAGAAAGAATTTGAGTTTTTTTATTTGAATTCTTAAAATCTTTTGGTATTCAAACATGGCCTTATTTTTCTCCTAAACTTACAAAATCAGTTTTTTACCTAACTTAAATTTTAAAACCGTCTTTTTTTTAACTTGAGTTAGTTTTACGAATGTGGCGCCATATTGGAAGGGGTAAATCAGACAAGTTAAAAGTTCAAGAAGGTAAATGTGACTAGAAATATATTTTTAAAAAATATATTCAACAATTCATAAAAATAAATTTAAAAATATATCCAAATATTTTACATAAAAAATAATGCAATTAAAAATCCAAAATCTAGAGCGTCGTCGGGACGTTATTTGAGTTGTCTGGTTGTAAGCACAAATTGAATTAGTATGCCTAACTTTTTAGACGGAGAAAGGTTGTTTGGACGTGGGGGGGAGAGTGACAATGGATGTGAGAAAGCTTGGCTCGCCCACAATCCGCCTCCATCATTGATGAATCCCTACACACTCAAAGCCTCCCTCTTAAACCCATGCCCCCACCAAAGATGTCCTAAACCCTAGCAACCCTAAATTCTTACAAAGAATCTACGAACCCGCAAGATGAGTTGGAGGGAGAGTCTAGAGATTGGAGAGAGGTTGAAGTCTACTCCCTCTGTCTCTAAATAGAAGTCATTTTCACTTTCCGAAAAGTCAAACATTTTTAACTTTAGCCAATTATATATAAAAATATAAATATAAATATAAATATTTATAATATATAATTAGTATCATTAGATAGGTCGTTTAATATAATTTTATAATAAACTTATTTGGAGATATAAATTTTGCATGTTTTTTTTTCTAAAAACTTAGTCAAAGTTAAAAAAGTTTGACCTACACGACTTTCTTTTTGGCACGGAGAGGCAAGCCACGTGGCAACCGCACCACAAGGTTTCCACACTTGGAGAAGGTTTCACCTAGAACATATTTTTGCTAGCATTCGATAATGATAGAATTATGCTGCCGCAACTCCGCCAAGTTGATCCTGTATGGTATGGATAATGCCTGAAAAATAGTGGTCCATGAAAAACACTGAATCGTACTCATACTGTACCAAGTTGACAATCCATTTTGAACGGCATCACAGCACAGCAACCTGAATTAATGCTGAGGTACATCAAGTACATGTACAATGGATGTGACATTGTCGAATTCTAGAAGAAGAAAATTAAAGGGCGTTATTGATTACAAATGTATAACATATATGGACGTGACAAATCAAGCCTCCATTTACATAATGCATGTTGTAAATGTTAGATTTAATTGGATTTGACCAATTATATTTAGCAATTAAATCAAAATAAATTTTAAAGCTAGAATTAATACAAGGTGAAACTCATGACGTGTTAATAGTCATTAGTGGAATATTTCAAGGTGAGTTAGTGGTTGTTAAGTGAGTTACTAGTAACGGATAATTGATGTGGCGTTTACTGGTAACTAATATAGTCCTAATGTCATTATCAACCATGTTGATTAGTGAGTTACTAGTAACGGACAATTTATTTGTCAGTTACTAGTGACATAAATGATGTTCATGACTATTAACAATCACATGTCTCTTTATGTCCTTGGAGGCTATATAAAGAGAAGCTTTCATCTTGACCGCAGGTGCATGACACAACATTTTTCACAAAAATCCACTGTTGAGTTGCATTCTGAATACTTCCCGTCTCGTTCTTTCGCGCGCACGAGAGATCGAGAGAGCAGGTGCCTCCGGAACCGACGCCGCCCTGAGAACCTTGCACGGGGTGTGCGGCGATTAGGTTTTTGGGGAGCGATCCGCGACTGCTCACTTTTATCCGCCAGCGTCCGCTGACAGGAAGCTGTCCACCGGCGAGAAGCTGTTCACCGGCGAGTTCGTCTTCTTCCCGGTGTTCGCATGCTGACGTTCTTCTTCCCGGAGCCAGAAGCTGTTCAAGTTCGTCTTCTTCCCGGAGGCCGTTCGTGGGACTGCACTGCGAACATCCACCTGCACCGACTGTGGTCCGCTACTTCAAGCAACACACTATGTCGACTAGTGTGAATGGAGCCTCCTATGCCTTCGGCATGGGCCCTTTCTATTGGTATAATGTGATATCTCTAATAAACGTGTTCTCATGTTCATGTTTATTATTTTTGTAACGATCAATATGGTGCATGTTGTTTCTACTGATAGCATGTCTCATGATGTAGATTTTGTTATTGTTATATACATGCACATATATGTCATCATATTTCTGCTATCTAATTTCTGGATTAAATTGATATGGATATGGAAATTGTCTAATTCTCCAACAGTAAAAAGCTAAAATGATCAAGAATCACATTGAACAAAGAGGTTCAAGTTATAACGCAATAGAATATTACAGATAAACTCAGAATAATCCAGTTGCCAAGTGACTGAAACTATAGCACTAGAAGTGGCACACAATTGCCAGCTCTCAAATATTGTAAGCACTGAAGAGGTGAAAATGTTGATAGAGGAAGTTAGGGAAAAAAAACTATCAAAGAAGTACTATTGTTGCAAAAATTAGACCCAGGATGCGAGAATAGCCCAAAGCAACCGAGGTCCATCATGAGGTTATTGAAATATTTCTTTACTATTTATTATACTAGAAATGAATTTGCACTTCAGGATTTAGCATCATGCTTTCAAAAAGGACAAATCATGCTGCTTCACCAATACGTAACTAAGTCAGCTGGTGAAGACGATCATAGTTACATCATGACTCGAAACTTTCAGCTACTAAAAAAGTCAGATCCAGAACCGCTTAACCAAGAAGGTAACAAACAGAAGAAACAAAGGAGAGGTAATACAACACCCAATGCTTGTCATGAAGCCCATTATGCTATAGGAGCATATATGAACTCTCTTGGCTTTATTGGAGAAAAAAAAAGTCGTCATTTGCACATGAAGAGTAACCTTAAACTTCAGAAGACTCATTGCTAAACTTGACAGCACAAACTGCCAGAACAGTGGAAATTAACCTGCGTGGTCTCCTGGAGGCTGGAGTTCAAGGTATAGAGCCAAAAAATAAACCCTGGTTTCAATTAAACAGAACATGTGTGACAGTAGCTGAAGTAGAACAGTACAAACTGAAGCAACTGCTATCAGGATGACAATTTTGCTCATAACATCAACAGCTGCAATCAGGCAGGCAAATCATCTTCTTCCAAATTGGCATGAATTCTTCATTCATTTGATTAAGCGCATAACATAGTCAGAGAAGTAAATGAAGATACTGTGAGACCATACTGCTGCAACCATCCTTATTTCTTACCAGGAGAAGTATTGATAGTAACTTCGGTCAGCCTCTACTCTGAGAACCACCATGTATATATGAGCTAGTACAAGGCAACAATCGAAATCTGATCCCCAACAGAACAAGAAGCAACTGCGCTGTTCCTATGGCTGCTGCTTGGGGTCACGGTACCCAATATATCACGGACAACCCACCTCGGCATCGTCCACCTTTAGAAAAAAATTAAAAAAAAATACTTGCTTTGTTTTGTATTGACGTGTGCTTGTATGCTTTTCTTCTAGTATTCGATTCAGGCGGATGCGATTAGAAGTGGATCGCGTACAGGGACACGGAATTCCGCTAATCTTCGAGGGCTTTTGATTCTATCTGAGCTCATGATTTCGTCCGTGATATATTTATGTATCCTGAGATGCGATATGTGCTAAGATAAACATGCTTCTTTATTCAATTTAGAGCTCTTTTTCTATTCAATTTGATATTTGACCGATTTCCTTTTCTAATCCGGTACGGACTCAAGTCTCCACATCCATGAGGGGTAAGCCAGACGTTACCTTAATCTAATATGGTTTGGAATTAGATTTCCGTGTCATATTACTTTATTTTTTCTTTCCAATTTTTATTTCATCACGTACGTGTCATATTATTTCCTTTTTTCTTTTTAATTTTTATTTCATCACGTACTACTATTCTTATGGATGACCTAATCCGTATTGGAAGTGGGATCTATATCGCGTTTTGGAATTGAACTCTGTATCAGGTTAGACATTATTCGATAGTTCAAGAAAGTGACGGATAAAAGAATGGATGGACGAAAAAAAGAGCTAGAAATTTTGCCTCTTTATTAATAGGTATAGAAAATGTCTAATTTACCTCATCAACTATTGCAGTCCTCTCGAGTATGTTTGGACGAGATTTTGAAATTCAAATTCTAGATAAAAATAATCTCTGATGTTCATTAGATTACATGTCTTTATGTTAAAATCTTCTAAAATCCTAGTGTTTAGAAAGAATTTGAGATATTTTTATTTGAATTCTTAAAATCTTTAGGTATTCAAACATGGCCTTATTTTTCTCCTGAACTTACAAAACCAGTTCTTTACCTTACTTAACTTTTAAAAACATTTGTTTTTTTAACTTGAGTTAGTTTTACGGATGTGGCGCCATGGAAGGGGTAAATCAGTCAAGTTAAAAGTCCAAGAAGGTAAATCTGACTAGAAATATATTTTAAAAATATATATTCAACAATTCATAAAAATAAATTTAAAAAATCTATCCAAATATTTTACATGGAAAATAATTGTAATTTAAAATCCAAAATCTGGAGCGTTGCCACGACGTTATATGAGTTGTCTGGATGTAAGCACAAATTGAATTAGTATGCTTTTTTAGGCAGAGAAAGGTTGTTTGGACGTGGGGGAGATCATCTTCAATAGATTAGTAAAAAATACTAGCCAAATTTACTATTTTTTTTACTCTCTAAGAGCATCTCCAAGAGACTTGCTATATTGTTCCTAAATGCTAGGAGTAGAGATTTAATTGAAAAAATACATTCCAACAGCTTTTGTAAATGGTTATGCAAATATAGTTATCTTCTATTTTAGGTTTTTCGTTAGCCAAATATAGAAGACGAGAATGACTCTCTAGACTGCGCATGACATATAGAAAAGCTGTTGGAGAGTATAAAAATATAGAAAACGATTTTTACTCAAATGAACCTCTAAATGATGATTTAGAGAGTATATTTTATAAAGGCTCTTGGAGATGCTCTAAGATAGATAATATTATAGTACTCCAACAGACTTTATAAAGCCAAAACGATGGATAGCTAGTAAGTTATCCAAAAATAGAGAGCGAATGAGCTGAGACATAGAACTACTAAATTTTGACAGAATCTGTTGCATACGTTTTTCCTTTAACAATAGTCAAATTTGCTTTTAGAAAATGATTTAACTAATCTCTTGGAGATGCTTTGACAATGGATTTAAGAGAGCTTCATTGTCACACCCAATTTTAAGGATAAAATTGAATATGAATAACTCATGTGTGCCCAGATATCAATCACACACATAAGCCGACAAATCTTTAAATAGTACCATCACTGAGTGCTTATTACATAACGAATAATATTCTTAAACCAAACAGCGAAAAATAAAGATAACTCTCGCGATGAAGCTCCACTTCACAGGGAACGCCGACTGGTTGACCACTAGCCTAGTACTCCTCACGGTAGTCTTCATAGTCATCTGAAGGGGTTGAGAAAGCAAGAGTGAGCACTTAAAGTACTCAGCAAGAGTAACATAGAGTTATAAAGCTCAAAAGGCCGACATTGTCTGTACTGCGGTTGCTTTTATCTTGGTCAAGTTTTACCAACACTTAGCTTTAATTATGCATAACCCAAATAATAACCACATGATAAGATTAATAAACATCATTAGCAATAAAACATTAAACAACATGATCATCTACACTGTGAGTTTTCCAGGTCGCTCGTAACCGTGAGCACGACTATCATGATAGATTTACACTCTGCAGAGGTTATACACTTTACCCACAAGCCATGTTACCCATATGCCCGAGTTAATTACTCTCATAACACTTCCAAGGTGAGTGGGCAGGGAACACTATGAAGTCTTTCAAAAGTCTTCCCAACATGTTGTCAGACCCTACGGACCCAAGGGCAAGGGGTATGTAAAGCCCCTACTCGATGGTACCTTTCAAAGTGGTAACCACCCTAGGACATGCCCTACAACCAGCTCGGCAATGGTGCCTTTCACGAACTGCCAACATGCTAGTACGAATCTTCATACTTGACTAAAGCCAGAGCCATTATAGCACTCGTGGTTGCATTTAAGTCCCAGCTTTTGCCCTACAGTGGGGTCATATTCCATGTTGCTATAAAAGCCAATTTTATCTCATTGTTGCATATATCATTAGTCAAGATCCATTATTGTAGAGCATAGTAGAGCTACCCATATGCATATAAACTCATGGTGACAAGGTACAAGGATAACAAAGCTATGGTATAGATCTAATAGGAATCAAATTGGACACATGCAATCATGACTAGATGAATTATGGTGAATAGGTAACAAGGATGATCCCATGTTAAACTTGCCTTGATCACAAAGCTCCTGGTGATCCTGATCTGCTGCGAAGAACTCTTGCTCACCGAAGATCTCACCGGCTGTACTCGATCAACATCACCACGCAATCATCCGAACAATCATACACGAAGCAATAAAGATATGATCAGAACATTACACCATAAACAATAAAAAGATTTGTAAAAGGTTATAAAACAGATCTATACTTTACTACGATCACAAAGACACGAGAATCACGCTAATCGGATCTAAAACGAAGAAGTTATAGATTAAACAGAATTTTGAAAAGGGCAAGATTAAAGCATTACCAAATTAATTTTCTTTGATTTTCAAAAGTAATTAACATAGGTGAAATCTATACTACTGGATAGAGCATAAAATTACGGATCTAACGCAACTTGAACGGATCGATTTGGATTTAAAACGAGCAAATTATAAGCATTTGAAAATCAGTGGCAAAACTATAATTAGGGTTTTTATTTAAAATCGAATTAATCTGATCTGAAAAAGGGAATACGTTTTCAAAAGGGGAAAGCGCAAAGGGGAAAAGACGCTTTGGACTGCGGGTTTAGGGGTCAGAAAACTCAGGGTCTCTTTAGCAAAAAGGCAGAGCGAAGGGGTATCGGTCAATCTGGGCCGTTGGATCTGACGCCGGCGGCTCAGATTAGATCCGAGAGGAGAGAGGGAGGAGATGGGCGGCGCCCAGCGGAGCGCCATGGCCGACGGCCGGCGCACGGCGGCGCGAGGGGGTTAGGGCCCTACGGTGCTCGGTTCCGCAAGCCAAGCACACCGGGAGAAAGAGGAGACGACGGCGATCTCGCCCAGGGCCACGGCGAGGCTCAGGGTTAGCCGTGGGTGGCCGGCGACGTAGCACAGCAGCGGCGGTGCTCTGCAAACGGCGGCGCGAGGCAATGCCGGGCTAGGGTGCTCGGTTTTGCACGGAATTTGGTCGGGGAGAGAGAGGGGAGAACCGCGAGCACCACTAGGGCAACCGCAGGGCTCGAAGGGGAACGGGGAGGACCGACGGCGGCGAACAGCGGCGGCGGCTTCCCTGTGCACGACGGCGCGGGCTACCAGTGCACAAAAGAGAGGGAGAGGAGGGAGACAGAGCGTTCGGAAGCTTCGCGAAGACGATGCACGGGTCAGGGAGGCTTACCGCAGTCGGAATCGAGCGGAACGACGACGGTTGTCTCGGCGGCGGCGAACTGCTCGGCTGCGGCTGGCAAGGCGGGACACTGCGAGACGATGGGGGAAAAGAGCGGCGCGGTGGCGGCGCTATATATGGGAGGCAGAGGGAGAGTCCGGGGCGGTTACGCGCGCGCGGACGCGGGGCGAACGCAGCGCGGTGCGACGCGGCAGACGGAGTCCGGCTCGGACCCGAGCGCGAGGAAGAAGGGAGGAGAGGGGACTGACGGGCGGGGCCCAGTGTCAGTGGGAGAGAGAGAGCGGATGGCGCGGGCGAGCTGGGCTGCGGCCGAGTGGGCTGGCCCACTGCGGAGAGAAGGGGAGAGGGGGAGGAAACAGGCCGACCAGGCCTCTCGGGCTGAAAGAGTGAGAGAGAGAGTTTTCATTTTCTTTTTATTTGATTTTGCAAATAATTTCCAAAATGGATTTGAAATATATTTTCTAGGGTTTTGCACAATCACTCAACACAAGAAAATGCAACAGCATGAGATGCACAACCAAGTTAACCCTAGCATGAGATTTATTTTATTTTTATTTTTATTTAATTATTTCTATGCTTCACAAAATGATTTGAAATAAAATCAAATTAAACTCAAATTCAAACCTAATTTCTAATTCAAATTTTAGGGTGTTACATTCACAATCCGCCTCCACCATTGGTGAACCCCTACTCACTCAAGGCCTCCCTCTTAAACCCATGCTCCCACCAGAGATGTCTTAAACCCTGGCAACCCTAAATCCTAACTAAGAATCTACGAACCCGGAGACGAGTTGGAGAGAGAATCTACAGGTCGGAGAGAGAGGTTGAAGTCCACGTCACAATGGGATCTATCGAGGTAGAGGTGTAGACAGAGGCAAGCCATGGGGCAACCCCGCCACAAGGTTTCCTTTCCACCCTTGGAAAAGGACTGACCTAGAACATGTTTTTGCTAGCATTCGATAATGATAGAATAGAATTATGCTCCCGCAACTCCACCAAGTTGATCCAAGTTCTGTATGGTATGGAAATGACTGAAAAAAATAGCGATCCATGAAAAACACTGGATCGTACTCATACTGTACCAAGTTGACAATCCATTTTGGACGGCATCACAGCACAGCAACCTGAATTAAGGCTGAGGTACATCAAGTACATGTACAATGGATGTGATATTGTCGAATTCTAGAAGAAGAAAATTAAAGGGCGTTACTGATTACAAATGTATAACATATATGGACGTGACAAATCAAGCCTCCATTTACATAATGCATGGTGTAAAAACCTAAAATGTTCCTGAATCACATTGAACAAAGAGGTTCAAGTACACAACAGAATATTACAAATAAACTCAGAATAATCCAGTTGCAAGTGACTGAAACTATAACACTAGGAGTGGCACACAATTGCCAGCTCTGAAATATTGCACGCACTGAAGAGGTGAAAATGTTGATAGAGGAAGTTAGGGGGAAAAAACTATCCAAGAATTACTATTGTTGCAAAAATTAGACCCAGGATGCGAGAATAGCCCAAAACAACCGAGGTCCATCATGAGGTTATTGAAATATTTCTTTACTATTTATATTATACTAGAAATGAATTTGCACTTCAGGATTTAGCATCATGCTCTCAAAAAGGGCAAATCATGCTGCTTCACCAATATGTAACTAAGTCAGCGGCTGAAGACGATCATAGTTACATCATGGACTCGAAACCTTCAGCTACTAAAAAAGCCAGATCCAGAACCGCTTAACCAAGAAGGTAGTTACATCATGGACTCGAAACTTTCAGCTACTAAAAAAGCCAGATCCAGAACCGCTTAACCAAGAAGGTAGTAACAAACAGAAGAAACAAAGGAGAGGTAATACAAAGACCCAATGCTTGTCATGAAGCCCATTATGCTATAGGAGCATATATGAACTCTCTTGGCTTTATTGAAAAAAAAAGTTGTCATTTGCATATGAAGAGTAAGTAACCTTAAACTTCAGAAGACTCATTGCTAAACTGGAGAGCACATACTGCCAGAACAGTGGAAATTAACCTTCCTGGAGGCTGGAGTTCAAGGTATAGAGCCAAAAAATAAACCCTAGTTTCAATTAAACAGAACATGTGTGACAGTAGCTGAAGTAGAACAGTACAAACTGAAGCAGCTGCTATCAGGATGACAATTTTGCTCATAACATCAACAGCTGCAATCAGGCAGGCAAATCATCTTCTTCCAAATTGGCATGAATTCTTCATTCATTTGATTAAAGCGCATAACATAGTCAGAAAAGTAAATGAAGATACTGTGAGACCATACTGCTGCAACCATCCTTATTTCTTACCAGGAGAAGTATAGATAGTAACTTGGGTCAACCTCTACTCTGAGAACCACAATGTATATATGAGCTACAAGGCAACAATCGAAATCTGATCCCCAACAGAGCAAGAAGCAATTCCTATGGCTGCTGCTTGGGGTCACGGTACCCAGCATCCACCAGGACCTTCTCCTTCTTGGCGAGCTCAATGTCGTGATCAACCATCATCTCGACGAGCTGCTGGAACCCAACCTTGGGCTTCCATTTGAGCACCGTCCTGGCCTTGGTGGAGTCCCCCTTGAGGCTGTCGACCTCTGCAGGCCGGAAGTACTTCTTGTCAATGACCACATGATCCTTCCAGTTGAGGCCGGCGTAGCCGAAGGCAGCCTGCAAGAACTCCTCAACGGTGTGTGATTCCTCGGTGGCGACGACGTAATCGGCCGGCTGATCCTGCTGCAGCATGCGCCACATTGCCTCGACGTAGTCCCCCGCGAATCCCCAGTCCCTGGCGGCCGAGAGGTTACCGAGGAAGACCTTGGTCTGGAGGCCGACGGTGATGCGGCCGACGGCGCGCGTGATCTTGCGGGTGACGAAGTTCTCGCCGCGGCGGGGGGACTCGTGGTTGAAGAGCACGCCGTTGCAGGCGAAGATGCCGTATGCCTCACGGTAGTTGACGGTGTACCAGTGCGCGGCGACCTTGGCAGCGGCGTAAGGGGAGCGCGGGTGGAAGGGGGTGTCCTCGCTCTGCGGCGGCGGCGTGGAGCCGAACATCTCCGAGGAGCCGGCCTGGTAGTATCGGATGGGTTTGCGCGAGAGGCGGACGGCCTCGAGGAGGCGGAGCGCCCCCGTGGCCGTGACGTCGGCGGTGTAGTCGGGGACCTCGAAGGAGACGGCGACGTGCGACTGCGCCGCGAGGTTGTAGACCTCGTCGGGGGAGATGGCGTCGAGCGCGCGGCGGAGGGAGGAGGAGTCCGAGAGGTCCGCGTAGTGGAGCCGCATCGGGGGACGCGGCGACGACGGCACCGCGTGCGGGTCGTGGTAGATGTGGTCCAGCCGCTGCGTGTTGAAGTTGGAGGAGCGCCGGATGAGGCCGTGCACCTCGTACCCTTTGGACAGGAGAAGCTCCGTCAGGTAGCTCCCGTCCTGCCCCGTGATGCCCGTGATCAGCGCCACCTTCCGCGCCGGCGCGAGGGACCGCGGCACCGCGGGGGCGGTCTCGCCGTCGCCGGCGGCAGTGGCAGTGGCGGCCGCGCCGTTGGAATGAGCCATTTGGGAGGTCAGATCTGCGGGGGAGGGGAGAAGGGGAAGCAAATTTGGGGGCAAGAAAGCAGGGGGAGGCAGGGAGTATTTGTAGGGCCCGCCTGCAGACCCGATGCACCGGGGTCTTGGTCCAGTCAAGTGTGCGTGTATATTTGCCAAATCAGCAAAGCAAAAAAATTATTCTTTTCCTTTTCCGGACTTTGTGAGCAAAATGTCGGTAGGCTGATTGATCAAGTTAAAAAAATTAACACCGCATTATTGTGTAGTAATAAAGTGATACTTAACGTTAAACATGGCTTTTACTACTTGCTCCATCCAAAAAAACTACAACTGTGTGATTTTGTGTAAGTTAAATGTGTTTAACTTTGACCAAGTTTATATTGAATATTATTGACATTTATATCTCCAACTAGAGTTACTTTGATAATATATTTCATAAATAATTTAATGATACTTACCTTGTATTATTAATGTTAATATTTTTTTATAAACTTTGGTCGAATTTGAAATCACTTGACTTCTCAAAAAATGATAATTGCATTATTTGTGCATGAGATATGTATCTAGACATAATGTTTATATAGATACATAGCAAAAGAAATATACCTACAAAATGTAGAACATCTTATAATTTAGAATTGTTTAAGATTTTGCACAAGAAAAATATAAGTTGAGACCCTTTTAGAATGAAGGTTTACACGTTTTTGTAAAATCAATCCAATTCCTCAAGAAAAATGTGGGACTTAAGAAAGATGCACCTACACTTACGAGTGTGCCTCTTATCACGTTTTTGTAGGTTACATAGCTAGAACTGGAAGCACTATTGTGTACTTGGTGGACACATTGATTTTTTAGATATTGGGACGAAGATATAGAAAATGTAGAAAAAGAATGAGATTGTACTATAGATGATTGGGAAACAACAGAAAAGTGACACTGAGTGGCTTTTCGATACAAGAATCTATATACATACAAGAACAAGAATAGTAAAAGCATGGCAATGTAAAAAAGATATTGGCTGTATATCCAAAATATGACATTATATTTAATTTATGGCAGCTCTCTTACGCACATGAGAACCATTTATGCATAAAACAGCACAACATAATCACAGAGTGCCTTTTATATCGTTGTTTTTATTTTTTTTTATAATAACGAAACCAAACATCCGCCGTTAACCATATCCTTTTCCAACCCAACCTATCCTATTGGTCTTTGCTGGCAACGACTATATGGCCCATGGCAACGGAAAAAAATGTCATGGAAATCGTATTTGTAGCAAATAAATTTTATTTATTTATTTATTTTTCGAGGCTGAGTGCTTCAAAATTCCGCATGTACAAAAAAGACATGGAGGGTGACTCGACGTTTTGCTTGGTGCTTAACCTTCCCTTAGCAGTGAAAAAAAGTCTTCGACATTAACTTGTGATATGCATGGATCTTCGACATTTCACATTTGAACAGTTTGTGGTGTTCTGCATGACGACTGAAGAAATCATGTTCCTTTGCTGACTGCATCTGCAGCTCGTTATTTACCATGATAGAGCGACTGCTGGCAGAATACAGGAAATTCCAATGAACCTTTGGATGATTTGAATACTAGCACGAACGGGCGCGCTCCGCTGCGCCGGCTCCTGCTGTGCACGTAGATGAGCTTGCTTTGTTTTTTTGGACGTGCAATTTTGCTTTTCTGAATATTTTATACATAGACTGTCATGCATAACAAAAATAAACAGATCATTTCTTCAATAATTTCAGTGAAATTAAAGAACATAGTATGAAGGTTGAGTAATGTAGGATCGGAGAACTTGATGAAATTATGTAAAACATTATGTGCAGACATCACATAAAACACATGTTGTGCCAACACAGCTGATGGTTCCTCTGCTAGCTCATCATCCCAAAATTTTGGCATATACATAATTGGAAATTTTGTATATCATAACATAAAAAAACTGAGAAGGGAAGAGGCTAACCATATAATAAGCTACCTTAACACCATCAGGTACAAAGAAGTAAAAGAAACAAAAAGAACGAATACATCACAGGTGAGTCATAAGCAAATTCAGTTGACCAAACTCTTCCAAGGGTTGTGGCCTAGCTAGGGGAAGGCAAAAGTCAGTATATCTAGAAACAGAAAAGTAAGGATAAATTGAGCTTCATACAATCACATTTCAGATAGTTTTGAACAGAGAAATTATACTTTTGAATTAGGAGAATTGCATGATAATAGGTCATCAAAGAAATGTATAAACTGCAAAGGACTGATGCAATTGACAGAATTAAATCACATGCTCTTGTAGTGAATAATAATGAACAAAGCTTATGTTACATGTACCAAGGGATGACACCATAAGTCTATCCAATAACTGGAGAACCACACGTCAATCAGTGCAGAATTGATATTACAGGTAACATGTATTGGGAAAGGCAACCTC
The DNA here is from genome assembly GCA_022036555.1 of Microstegium vimineum. Lineage (NCBI taxonomy): Eukaryota > Viridiplantae > Streptophyta > Magnoliopsida > Poales > Poaceae > Microstegium > Microstegium vimineum. Next base: position 3,694,398 of record CM039126.1, on the reverse strand, counting down.
ATCAGTCAATGTACAAAATAAAAGGGGAAAATGACATACATATCTATGTCCATGTCTTAATGCACTCGCTGTATCAGACCCGAATCCAAAAAAAGTATGAGATGGTGTGTTGAGGAAATTGTGAAGCCTGCAATGTACACAATCAAAGGTGAGTACTATAGCAATCCATGTTTCATGAGGAAATTGGAATCTAGAAGTAAAGTGTGAGCTGATTTTGCCCTTAGGGAGCAACACTTTGGATTTTTTATCTTATCTTAGTAAGCATAAGCAAACAATTGTACAACAAAAGGACATATTAGCATCTGAAGGAAACATGGGCTTAGAAGGTTATAGATAAACAACAAACATTCCAGATAGAGTCATCCATTGAAACGGATAGTGCCAGTAAGCACTTTACATAGGGTATCTTTACATGGCGAGATAAGAACCAGCCCATGCTACGAAAATAGATGAAACCAGAGGTATATGTGGGCTAATAAGAGCCAATGGACCATACTCAGCAAGTATCCCTGAGCAGCTTCTATTAGCCTAGAAGAAGCCTACACCTAGGCTTTTGATCTGGTATAAAGAACCATGTGTTGAATATAAGCTCCCTGATCGAACTACCCCAATGCTCCATGTAATTAGTAATTATAAAAAATGAGGAATACAAAGAATAAGCATGATCTGACTAAAAGGCAGCGAGGGAGCTAAGGACGTGCCTCATTATAAAAGGAATTATTTTATCTATTTTAGTTAGTACTTTAGAGTTTAGGGTGTCTTGTCTTCCTTATGGGAATTCACTACCTATTTGATTGTTCTTGGAATTCTTATGGGAATATTTGCACAAGAGTATGCAACCTTTCTTCTAGGATCTACGGACACTATAGGAAAAGGGATAAACCACGTGGCTATAAGAGCCACCTGGAACACAAGAGTCAGCAAAACGCAGCTACAGAAAACGCGACCGAGCCGGCAAGCAACGAACCCCAACCGAACCAGAAGACATCACTATAGAAGCTATGCTGACACGATGGTGAAAATTACAGGTATGACGTATGAGCGAAGTGAGATTTTTTTTTTGGGAAATACCTAGCTCTTTCATGTGGTCCCAAAATCTTGTAGATAGAAAAGAAAGGAATTAGGTGTCCAATGAATAGCACTGTGGTAGCAAATTATCATGCAGAAGATTCCTTGGGGTGTCAAAAGGCATATTGCGAATTTTAAAACCTGTGCAAACAATCAACAACATGTAGACTAATACAGATGCCAAAATTTTGAAAACTCTAGCAAAGGTGGTCATATGAGGTAGGCATAGGTATACCAATACCATTTTGTGTCAGACAGTTTAACCATCATATAAGCTAGTAATTATTGTAATCTCAAATGAAGTAGGAAATATAAGAGCTGACATGAGCAATGGTATGAGTTCGTCGAGTACCTCATAACTCCATGAATCAGTTTAGTTCTCTTAATCAAGAAATCAAACAATTTGTTCTCTCTGCATCCCAAAGCCACAATCAAAATAGAACAATTAGTGATATGTAGGGCTATATCTCACACATGGTGAGTTATATGGACTGGCAGAGATGACAAACCAACATCCATTATATGAAAACAATCAATGAATTGAAGATGCAATTTAAGAGGAACTACATAGTACACACCTTCTTGGTGTCATAGGTTGGAAGCAAATTTTCACAAGAGCCATCAGCAGGCTAAAATATGAGAGGACATGAAGAAGAAACATAAATTAGAACATACTTCGTAGAAGACTGTTTAGAATGGATTTGGCTAGGAGACCCATAAAGATAAATTTTAATGATAACTCTGGTATATTTCTAAGCTGGAGAATGTAACCTGAGAAAAATTTTGTTTCGAAATTTGAAGGCTCCACAAATAAGGACATGCGCATATGGAATCTGAAACTAAACAAAAGCAATTTCAGTCATCTATGACAATGCGCATATCCAATTATAGTCTGACAATGCTGGAAACAATAGTATACATTTATCATTACTGCATCTATGAAGGGACGAAACCTTGGAGAGGTCGGTTTGCATCCCGTTGTGTCTGTTGTAGAATAACTGAACAAAATATATTTCAGTCATATCTCTTTTCGTCCCAGCCTGCGCAAAAGGTAATAGGTAACCATGAAATTTGCCTATTTCTAGATATTCTGTCAGCATTAAAACTGTGGAGAAATAACACACAGCCGTGAGCCGGCCCACGAGCACGCAGGCACAGGCCAACGGCCAGCGACCGGCGTACGAAGGCAGGACGCCAGAGGGAAGTCGAGAAGAGAATGGATCACCAGGAGCTGGGAGGGAAGCCGCGACGGCGACCGGCGAGCACCGTCGCTAAGCGAGTCGAGACTGAACACCAGCTGGAGTACGCAAGCAGATCGGAGAACTCCAGCCGAAGGCAGGTCAAAATCGGACACCAGATCGAGACGGAGGAGGAGTGGACACGAACCTCAGTTGGTGAGGTATGCACGGATGGCGGCGAGGTAGACCTTGGGAAGCCTCAAGCGTCGGAGATGAGGAAGAGGGCAGCCTGTAGCCGACACATCTGGCCCGGGCCTTCCCGCTCCCCGAAGCGCCATGGCCAGCAGGTCCGGTGGCGGCATGGACCATGTCGTCAACGGGGGAGAGGAAGGAGCGATGAAGCGATTTGACCCGCACGCGTAGCCTCCGATAGAACTGGGCGCTGCCTCTGCGCACGCCGTCCCTGGGGAAGAAGAGGCGGCGAGGGGAAGCGGAGGCGGCGAGAAGGAAGCAGAAGCGGAGGCGGCGAGGTGTGGTTTTTTTTTTTTCGGAAACGGCGAGCCCTTTTCTTTTTTTACCTGAGCCCATTTTGCTTTAACGTGAGTTGAAGGCCGGTCTAGAAGTGGACACGCGGGCCGGGAGTCGGAGGGAACCCACCGATTACTGTAGCGAGACGTGTCACGTCAACATTGGTCAACAGGAGCCAAATCGCTAGGAGATCTCCAATTTATTCGTGCTTGATATTTATCTTATGCGGTGAAAATTATTTGTGAATTTATTTGCATACGAGATAAATGGATATCAAAGATTTCTTTTTGCCGATGTAAAACATTTTTTTAGCCGTATCATGAAAATGTATATACGAGTTTATGAACCTACTACACCGTGCTATGCGTTACTTTTTCAAACTTAATTTGCTTTCTGGATTTGTAACTTTAAAGTCTGTATTTAGTTTTATAATATTATTATATTATCATACGATCTATGTATTTTTAGCATAAAAAATATATTATCCCGTAGCAACGTACGGACACGATACTAATACACCTTTTAAGTTCTATCATCCGTTCACTAGTTTGCTAGTTTGAAATAAATTCGGAGATTAAAAAAAATGGAATGTCCGTAAATTTTCCTAGTGCAAAAAAAACCCCGGATGGTTCGCTGTCTAGTAATACTGTTTATAATAAGCATATAATTTGTACCGTCTGTTTCAAGGGGTGATGACGCATCGTGCTCATGGTCACCGTCGAGCCATTAATGTTCTAAAAAAACCCAAAAAAAGTCAAATCTTTGTATGAAATCATCGAGTCATTCGTTTTCCTATAAAAATAAACTGATCTTTATAAAAGTAATGCGCAGCTTTTATGAAATTCATGTATTTTAGATAGTTGTTCGTACCATTATGTCATACTAGTACTATCTCTATTTTAAATTGTAAAATCGTTTTGACTTTTCTACTACTCATCTAGATATAATATTTACTTAGTTTATAATAAGAGCTATGTACTTAGAAAATTAGACCTTGCAGGGCTAAAGAGAGATAAGTTAAGTGCAGGTTGGCTCATAGTCATAAAACATCTCCAGCTCCAACGATCTACGAATTAGGCTAAACAATGGCTTTACATAGAAGAATTAGGTCGATGAGCCTGGTCGGCCGTCGGGCCCTAGATCCGCTAGTGACTTCAGATACGGAGCAGCAGATGCAGAGCAGGACTCGTCGCGATGCGGCCGGAGCAGAGACTTGCACCGTCGTCGCCGACGACGCCGGAGAGAGGCATGCACGGCACGAGCACGCGGTGCCTTCGTTTGACCGGCAACCCGGAGAACCGGAGACTTTGGCTTCCTTTCTTCCATCATCCCCATGCGTTGACCTGGCTTGGCCCACTTGGTTCCAGTTTTCGTCTCTGCCACGGATTCCCCAAACTGAGGCACAGAAAGATCCACGGGTTACATATACAGTAGAAATGTCGAACGGCGATTTGTAAACTCCGAATGGGTCGACAGTTAAACAAATAGTACTGTACCACTACCATGGATTGCAGTGCAGCAGAGCACAGGATCCAAGAACTCCAAAACGCCGGTTGCAGACCAAGGCTCCGTTTAGTTACAAAATTTTTTGGCTTTTGGCTACCGTAGCACTTTCGTTTTTATTTAGCAAAAATTGTTCAATTATGGACTAATTAGGCTTAAAAGATTCGTCTCACGATTTCTCGGCTAACTGTGTAATTAGTTTTTTTTTCATCTACATTTAGTACTCTATGCATGTGCCTCAAAATTTGATGTGACGGATACTTATGCAAAAAAAATTTGGTTTTTGGCTTCAACTAAACGGGGCCCAACACTGGACGGACTGCAGGAGACCAAAGGACAGACAGACGCATTGCCCAGGCACGTGCCACTGCCATGTGAAAGCTCAAGTTCAAAGCAAGGAGTTGCCGTTGTAAAAAAACAAAAAACAAAAAAACAAGGAGTTGCCGTTGTAGAAAAAAAAAAGGAGTTGCCCTCACGGCCAACCTCAGGCTGAGGTCTAAAAAGAAAAGAACTGAAAGAGGCAGTGCAGTTCAGTGCAGACTCGCAGTGCCATCATTCTCCAGGCACGTCCCATGCCATGTCGCCTGGAATGCAGTGGATGGATCCGTGGAAACGTCGGTGCCGTACTGCCGGTAGTCCCGGAAAAGAAACATTTCGCGATCAGTGCGACACTGCAGGCGGCCACCTGCCATCACAGAGTTCAGTTCAGGCAACCATCCATCCTGGATTCATGGTTCCAGCATACGGAGTACTGTACTGTATGAGTTTGCATCCCTGACAGTGACAGGCTGACAGCTCCAAACTGTCGGTGACGGTGCCATCTGCAAAAAGAAGGCGAAGAAGAAGAAAAAAACAATAGTCAAAAGTAAAGTAACAACAAAGCAAAAACATTAGTCAATAGTTAAACCACACTCTGAAAAATCGTAAGAGCGCAACAAACGCAAGCACGAGAGTACAATTCGTCAATTCCACGTTTCAACTGGAACAAATCACTGCCATTTGCTCCTTAGAGTAGATCTGTGTTGTATGGCGACTTTAATTTCCTTCCATCCCAAGCGACAAGGAGTACGCCTTCCTTTGCCAGATTCCCATCATTGCTCGTGGAGACTCGCAATTGAATTGATCTTTAGTAATATTGTACTAGTAGATTGTAGATTCGGATTCTTCCTCTAGCTGGGTCTAGAAATGAAACCCAATCAGCTGCCTACCGAGTCTAGGGCTCTGGGCTTGTCTGTGTACTTCAGATAGATCTATGGATCAGTTTTCTGTAATTCTTAGAGCTCTGATTGCATTTGGATGGTCCCCTTTAAAATTCTAAATTTTCAGTTACATCAAATCTTTGGATGCATGCATGGAAAATTAAATCTAAATAAAAAATATAACTAATTACATAGTTTATCTGTAATTTGTGAGGCGAATCTTTCAAACTTAGTGACTTCATGATTGGACAATAATTACCGAATACAAATGAAACGCTACAGTGCTAACTTTACTGGATCTTAACATATACTAAGACATTTGTTTTATAAAGTGGCAACTTGTATCAGCTTCCCTGCTTTGTCTTGCACTGGTCAAGATCTTTGGTGATAGCGACACCTTTGGGACTACATGCTTGATGCTTGACCTCCTTTTAATAACTACTAGTACTTTAAGTTTTGCCCTTTTCATGGCTTATGTCTCATGTATTGCAGACCATACGTTTTCAGTTTTTCTGATCCAGGATAAAAGTTTCAGCGACTAGCCGACTACAGAAATGATGACCAGGCAGCTGTGACATTTTAGGGGTGTGAATCCGGATTTCCATAGAAAGGATTCGGATCCGATTTCTATTAGGAACGTTTTTATGATGCATTAGAATCAGTTTATAAGATCATTTCGTTAGTAGGTTGAATTCTGGTTGTTTTTATATAAATGAAAACATGCTTAAAAAATTTCATAACTTTCTTATGGGGGGAAGAACAACTTAAATGCAGCCATTTAAACTTGTTACACTTAAAAATGATTAACTGAAAAATACTGTAGATTGCTAGTAGAGAGGGGGGAGCTAAGAAACAGAATCGGGCGAAACTACTCAGCCATTCTGGCTCCTAGCATAGGCAGAACCGCAGAAAATATTTCTCCACCTACTCCTGTTTGGCAGCGATTCTGGCATCCACGGGAGAATCGGAACAGCTCAGAGCTGCTAAACGTGCTTAGTATTGAGTTAAGACAAAGCAGTTTGATCCTAGGTGGTTAGTTGCGTCTTCTCTTTGGTAACAGTAACAAGCTCACCAAAAGTCCAAAATACTAAATTTCATCATCCTGGACAAGTTTAAAGTTTTAGTATCTTCATTGATTTCTTCCAATCCTAGGACATCCGGTGCATGGTTACCTTCTTGAATTGGCTTCAGTAACCCTTTATTTTTTGTTTGTTTGTTTCCAACACAGTGCAGTCTTATTGGACAGCCATTCAGTACCTTCCGCACTTTATTCATCCAAAGACAAGAAACTTTACTGATAGCTTCTGTAAACGCTTTCTTTTGCCTGAAACAAAATGTTTAGATGAGTAGGCCTAGTTCATACTGTTTATCATGTGCATAAGTTATAGCATCAAGTAAACACGTCTTTATGCCCTAAAACTTAAAAAGAATGTTTATTAGAAGATGGGTTTATTTTGGATTTCAGTGAATCTCCAGCCAACAAATATCTAGCATGACAGCAAGAAAAGAGAACAGTAGTAGTGTGAAGAAAGAGAGCAGATATCTAGCTAACACTCTTCAAAGAATGTGGAGGTCCTGTTAAAACTAGTCCCTAGATATCTTTTTTTTTTAAAAAAAAATATATTCAAGAAATGTCTCGTTAGTGCAAGGAAATTACATTGAAGAAGGTAATATGTTAAAATGATTACCAGGTCAGTTTAGTTATTGTAACAAGAACCCCATCCTCTTTAGATGTGTATTCAGATGATTGCTTGAAACAGATGAGCCCTTAAACAACCATTGCAAAATCACACGATGGCAAATAGTTTGTTCAGTGTTCGTAATGCCTGTCAAAAACAAGTAGAAACATGCACCAGACTGGATCACAATGTGCCTTAGTTACTCGAGGAGTACTAATTTCCAAAAGAAGCTCAGCTGGAGGTACATTTGCAACTTTGTCCAGATCATTTTTGTTAGATCAGAGAGAAATTGATCTTTATCATTAAATCATACCAATGCTACTCTTACATAAATAATGGCTTAGAGACAGACAGACAGACTGCACTCAAACTATAGAAGAAAATGGAGACTGAAACACAGCAAGATAACTAGGAAGGTACAAATTAAAGAAGTGCTAGTTAACATAACATAGGAATGGGCATCAGCCAAAACTGTCTTGCATCAATGGTCAGATATCATGATCCAGTGGACAGAAAAAAGACTATCTTCCAAATTCCTCTTTGAAATATTCCCCGCATTGAAGAGCCACGAAAAAAGGACATGACCAGCTTCTAAACGGCAGCAAGGGTGTGATATGACCTGCTTTAAATGGCAAAAGTGATGTCTCATGAAACCTCTTCAAGTGCTGATATACCTTGGAGTGCTTCGACAAGAAGGTGAGCAGTGAGTTCTGAACTTCACTGGATTAAACTCCAAAGAGAACTGCACATTTAGTTCTACCAATTAGAACATTACTGATACTACATATTAGCTATAATTTTAAGAAAACAAAATGATAGCCTGAGGATGCATAACTCTATATCATGCCTACTACCAAGAACAGCCTACCCCCGCTACTACTGGTAACCTCCCAGTCTCCCACTAAGTCAGATAAAAAATCTGCGTGGAGCTGAACAATTGTATAAGCATACAAATCATTTAGTTAAAGAAAAGATGTATCACTTTCTCTTGCACATTTTCTTATCTAGTGGCTGCACTGGAGAGTAGGCACTCTGTTCAGTGAACAACTAAACTAAATGTGCTTAGCACAATTTCAAACAACGAAAAAAAAATCAATATATATATGTGGTGTTATATTATCATATTATGTCTTGTCCTCTGATTCTTGAGCCATTTGATGATCTTTTTTTCCTTAAAAATCATAATGGTTTCCTTTTGCCAAATTAGAGCTCAATTTAAATTGTTTACTTTTAAAAAAAACATTGCCAAAATTTATTTCCAATCTAGTTTTGCCACATGACATGCACAGTAGTTTATTACTTTATTATGAACTAGAAGACCTTGGACTTGATGTCAGATAATCTACAAAGACAAAATAACAAAAAACTTGACCATGGGCAAACGTGTTCCCTTGGCTTTGTCTTGAGAGAAGAGAGTACCAAACCCTTTAGGGAGGTGCTCACACGAGCTTCAAGCATCAGGGCTCAAGTCCAGGAACTTGAAAGCAGAAAGCATCACAAAAATTTCTAAGCTAATGACAGTGCTTGGTAAGGGCCTCATATTCATTTGCAAGATGTAACTTCAATTAGTAGAAGCACACCTGCTGTGTTCTGGATAAATGATGACCAAATTCCAAGAAGACGATGGGCTATTTTACGTAAATGATGTCCTCCTCATCTGGCTCATCTGCATCCCAATCACCATCTTCTTCTTCTTCTGGTACATATGAACCATCTACATCTTCCTCCCCATCTTTTCCTTCTTGTTGCTCCCTTTCCTCCTTTAGTTTGTCAAGTATAGCAAGGATCTATAAAGATAGAAATATTAAGTCAATATTTTGCCAACACACAAATACTTAAAAAAACTTTTGTGGCGAGAAAAATTGCACCGCACATGTGCACATACTCTTTGCACTTTGAAGTTCAAAAAAGATGCAAAACACTATCCGTAACTCACAATTTGTAGGGGAGCAGCAAATTCAGTGACGAATAAAGGACATATATTCTATTTGGTGCATGCGTGTGTTTTTGGGTGTAGGAGGTGATTAGCATTAACATATGTTGTGGCGAGCAGATCAATCACGACATTGTTGCGACACAAATTCGCAGTACTTAACAATATTACAATAGTATTTCAAGGGCATGTATCGAGTTTAATGTAAACAACTATTGCTGGTCTGTGATGCCAATAGTGGGAAAAGGTACAATGTGCAGCGAGTAATTATAAGGCAATGAAAAGAAATGGTCAAATGAATAACAGAGTTGACAGCATGCAAAGACAAGTGAATTCGAATACCATAGAAACAGATAAACTCGTATCCTACCCTGCTTCCACGCTCCATGGACTCATCCTCGATGAACCTTATCTCCGGCGTGAGGCGCAGCTTCATCCGCTTGCCTATTTGGCTCCTGACGTACTTGGTCTTGGCCTTAAGCCCCTCAATGGCCACTTTCTTCCCCCTCTCATCCCCAAACACGGACACGTAGACCTTGCACACCTGCGCACACCAGAATTCAACACCACCTGCGCAAAGCCGGCCGCCATTTGAGCGGGTGGACTGACCTGGAGGTCGTTGGAGAGCTCGACGTCGGCGATGGTGGTGAGCGACGAGAGGTAGCGGTCGGCGCCGAGCGCGGCCTCGGGAGCACGGCGCGCTGCATGATGGGGTCGCGGGTGAGCATGTCGGCGAGCTCCCGCTGAATCTGCTTCGCTACCATACGCACCCGCCGCTCTTTCGCCATGCACCGCACCATGCGCAGCGACGAAGGCGGCGGCCGCAGCGACGACGGAGGAAGCCGCGCGAGTGAAGGAGCTCGCAGCGGGGCCGGTGGAGCCAGAGGGCGGCACGGGAACATCGCGTCGGAAGGCGGAAGGCGGAAGCTTCGATCGATCGGTGGGGAGGGCGGGTGGGACGGAGCGGGAGCGGCGCCGGCGAAGGGGATAGTGTTGCCGGGTCCATTCATTTTTTTTCTACAGTATAAAATTAAAAAACTCGTGGACTGGAAATGAAAAGGCAAAGGAGCCCGTTACCAGCACAGAATACAAGCCCAGAACTGCCAGCCCATTCTCACAGTCTAAGCCCAAAGGGCAACCCTCGTGAAGCCGTGCACCCTTTCCTCCCGTCGGCGAGTCAAGTGAGTCGCCGCCGCCGTCGCTATCCCTAAACCCGCGCCGCCGCCGCCGCCGCTTAAACCCCCGCCGCGCCAACCGCAGTAACCGCTGGCCGTCGATGGAGAAGCGTAAGAAGCGGAAGCAGCCTCCCGCGGACGCGACAGCACCCCCGAGCGACCAGAGCGATGGGAGGAGCGAATGGAAGGGCAAGAAGGCCAGGAAGGACAACACAGAGGGGATTCTGCCGTCACAGATCAAGAACAACGACAAGTACCGCGAGCTGCGCGCGAAGCTCAAGCGCGATAAAAAGGCCCACAAGCGCGGCCAGGACGCCCAACGCGCCGAAGAGCTCGGGAGCAGGCATGCGAGCGCTCTTCGAACTGTCCACGCCACATGTAGTTGTAGTTTTCGGTTTGGTTCTGATTGGTTTGAGTGTTTGCAGCCGCCGGAGAGGCAGGTGCCCCGGATGATCGAGAACACCCTGGAGCCCGACGAGGAGGAGGTATGGAGTGGACACCATGCTTACAACACTACTGACGAAGAAGAAGAAGAGGAAGTTGAAGCTGTATTTAGGATTATAGACAACAAGTTTAGGGACTTCAACAAAATTCAGGAGCACAAAAATTCCACAATGCAGGACATTTTGGACATGAGGGAGAAAGCAATCCTGGACGAAAAATCAGCCATGGAAAGGAAGATCTCTCAGGTCCAGCAACTGGCTAGAGACTGTGGTGCTACAGAGAAAACCCCTGTACTGTGGATTGGTGTGCTCAAGATGATCCAATCTGACCCAGTGGTGATCTTCTTCATTGTATCCAACCCCGTAGGAAGGATGGCTCTCATTAAGCACTATGTCAGGGTCAACAACTAGACCCTCGTATCTATGCATTTAAAATTCATGCAGCACTGTTGATGTTTGAACTATTTGTGTTGCTGTTATTTGAACTATTGTAGTAAGTGTTAATGAACTTAAATTATATGTGTGATGTGTGAATGTGAGGTGTAGGCATATGTCAGTTCATGTACTGTTTTGAACAAGTTAACTGAGTTGTTTGCATTCTTTATTTTGAACAGGAGGATGTTGTTGCTGAGGTGAATAATGATGATGATGATGATGATGATCTTTTCAACATGCTCCTTGATGATGATGCTGCTAGTGAATTCATCGGATTCGTCTATGGTACGTATCAGTATGCTACTAGTGATTTATGCGTGCCCATGCATGCGAGTTATGAGAGCAGTTCTATCGGCTGGCAAATGGAATAATGTGCGTTATAAAAAGCACATGTACACAATGGTATTTTTTTAAAACACACTGATAAGACATCTTTCATGGAAAATAAAACACTCATAGTTGTAGTCTAAAGAACAAACTTGCATAGTTTAGAACACTGAAAGATAGCAGTTGCACGGACACACATACAGGTTGCTTAGCCTGCAGCCATTTCTCCGGGGCATAGTAACAAAGAAAAAAAAGAAGAACGTAGATGAGCAACGCTCTTCAATGGTTGTTGGGGTATGTCTGCTTTTGTTTGGGAAGCATTGTGTTGTCCAAGACTGGATCTTCAAGAAGAGACAACAGCTCACCACAGAGGTTCTCTAAGGACTGTGATAGCTTGTAGAGAATCGATGGGGCATCTGGCTTGCTGGCAACAGAAGCGATTTTCTGACGTTGTTTTCAGTGACAGTGGAAGGGCGGTCAAACTTTCCTGACAGACTGAATCAAATAAGGTTAGAAAGCCACGGAGTGCTGCATCTTTTGTCCCCATAATGTTCTTTTGTTTCCTTGTCATAGGAATCTCTAGCCACTATATTGCCAATCTTGAGACAAGGTTGGAGAAGGCGGGGGCGATTCTTCCGTCGCAGATCAAGAACAAGGACAAGCACCGCGAGGTGCACGCTAAGCTCAAGCGAGATAAGAAGGCCCAGAAGCGCGGCCAGGCCGCTCAACGCGCCGAAGAGCTCGGGGAGCAGGCATGCGAGCGCTCTTCGAACTGCCCACGCCACCTGTAGTTGTAGTTTTCGGTTTGGTTCTGATTGCTTTGGGTGTTTGCAGCCGCCGGGGAAGCAGGTGCCCTGGACGATCGAGAACACCCTGGAGCCCGATGACACTGTCCCTGACTGGCCTGACGAGGATGTATGGAGTGGACACCATGCTTACAACACTACTGACGAAGAAGAAGAGGAAGCTAAAGTTGCATTTAGGATTATAGACAACAACATTAGAGACTTCAACAAAATTCAGGAGCACCAAATTTCCATAATGTAGAACATGTTGGACATGAGCGAGAAAGCAATCCTGGACAAAGAATCAGACATGGAAAGTAAGATCTGTCAGGTCCAGCAGCTGGCTAGAGACTGTGGTGCTACAGAGAAAACCCCTGTACTGTGGATTGGTGTGCTCAAGATCGTCCAATCTGACCCAGGGATAAGCTTCTTCATTGGATCCAATCCAGAAGGAAGGACGACCATCATTTAGCACTATGCCAAGGTCAACAACTAGACCCTCGTATCCATGCATTTGAAATCCATGTAGTACTGTTGATGTTTGAACTATGTGTGTTGCTGTTCTTTGGACTATGTCTGTTACTTGAACTATTGTAGTAAATGTTGATGAACTTGAATTATATGTGTATTGTGTGAATGTGAGGTGTGGGTGTATGTCAGTTCATGTACTGTTTTGAACAAGTTAAAGGATGTTCAATGTGCTGTCGAGGTGAATGTGGTTGATGATGATCAAGCTCAGTAGAAGGAGGATTTTTTTGACATGTTCCTTGATGATGATGATGACGATGATGATGATGATGATAGTGAGTTCATATATGGTATGTATCAGTGTGCTAGTAGTGATTTGCACACGTCCATGCACGGGCGTGATGAAAGCGGTTCTATCAGTTGGCAAGTGGAATAACGTGTGTTATAAAAAACACGTGTACACAACGGTGTGTTTTTTTAACACACAAATAACACATCTTTCATGGGAAATAAAATACTCATAGTCAATGTTTTTAAGGCATCACCTAGGCGTCCTTGGCAGGACGTTCTAGCGGACAAGTCGCCTCAAAATCGTATGGCGTCCGCCTTATGACCGTGGCGTCTGGATCGTCGGGCGCCATGCAGGACAACAACATGCCGATTTGTTTATACTCTTCTCTCGAGCAGTACTTAGCGCTTAGTGCTCAGTTTGCTTTTTATATTCCAACCTGAGACCTATTTAACTATTTGTGTCCATCCTATTTAACTATTTATGTCCACTGTTTAGTTGTCCATTAGTGCTTAGTTTTAATTAATAATTCATTTGCTTGTCGTGTTTCACTGAAGTCCATCTAAATGGCAACATAAGACGCTGCAAGTCCACGGAGTGTAGTCTCAGGTACTGTTGAATACTGTTCGTTTGGCTTATCAGCTACTGAAACAATGTTTTTGTCTCACAGAAAAACAACCAAAAACAATATCAGTCGGCTTATCAAAAAAAAAAACGGCCAAGCGAACATGAGCTTTTGGCCAGAAATTGGCAACAAATATTTGGTTGAGTGTAGCCTTTGTGGAATGAGAGTAAAGTCTAGAATCAAGAGATTGAAGGAGACAATGACCAGTTCCGCCGCCTGGGCAACTGGACCTGCAACTCCACTACTTGTCCACTAATGAAGGGGAGCTCTGTTTGCTACATCCACTTACATTTCTGAAAAAGTATATCTGTGTGTCGCATTCACATTTAGATAAATATATGTGATAATGCAAGTAGATAGGCAACAATATCATTATTTAGAAACCTTGTTGTTTCTAAAATACCAAGTCAACTAGGTAGGAAGGTCAAAATTCGTTTATGCAGTTACAAAACTTGTATCGACAGTTAGAAGGCATGGTGCATCTTTGATTTTCTTTATCTTCAAGTGCACTGAAGTTGTTGTGAGGATTCTTACTGATTGATGGAGTACACGTGTAAGGTTCACAATCTAAGGTGCAATATCTTCTTCGAGATATCAGTATCGTCTACAATTTCCATCATCTGTTTTTCAATACTATTTATTGGAAGTTGTTTTGGTGCCTATATAGGGTGTGTTGGATCTTCTTGGCAAATTCGTAAAAGAGAAAAAAAAATTGCTACTTTTTGATAAATTGATCCAAACATGCAAGGCAAAAAATGACAAAAGAGCAAAAATTTATCATTTACCATTTGCTACTTTGGAGTGACAAATGACAAATTTGCTCTTTTACCAATTTGCCAAGGGAATCCAAACAGCCCATAGTATCCAAAGGACGCAAATATTGACAAAATATGTTTAGGTCACATATAAACCTGTGGTCTCTAGCGGAAAACATGGCAGCCCGGAAGTCCAAGGTAATGTTCCCGCAACCGGCAAAGATGTGTCCATATTTTAATCAAATCCTTTTCCCTTTCAATTTTTGGATGAATCATTCCATCGATTGATTGTTTGTGTTATATGTCGTCAACGAGTTTCCTTTCTACGATAAATAAATAATGTGAAGACAAGTGATACCTGGTGATGTCAATAATAAGGCAGACCCTGGTGATATCAATAATATTTTTTATAGTATAATGTATTTTTACTTGTTTAAAAATATATAATCAAATACTAAATAAATATTATTCATCAAATGCATATAATTTTATATTTATATACCTTATATTTTTATGGATACATGCTTGTCGCACGTGCACCCATACTTAGTTATTACGGAATATACTTATTAAGCGAGAAGAGAAAATTCTGCCAACTCAACCGTAGGTACTCGGCAGTAGATTGACTTTGAATTTTCCAGTTTACTGACAAATATTTAAATAAAACGAATTAGAAAATTATAAAAATCCCACCTTCCCATTACCCGCACAAAAGAGAAGCCCATAATTGGCAGTCCATTCTTCACAGTCTAAAAGCCCAAATCGTAACTCTCGTGAGGCCGTGATCTTCTAAGGCCCAGGTGTCTGTTCCCTTCTCCACCATTGCCACGCCGCTCACAGCGCTCTCGCTCCCGCCTTGCTATCCCTTAACCCTAGCCGCCGCCGCCGCCGCTTAAACCCTCGCCGCGCCAACCACAGCAACCTCTCGCCGGCGATGGCGAAGGAGAAGAAGCGGAAGCAGCCTCCCACCGACGCGGCGCCGCCCCCAGGCTACGAGGGCGGGGGAAGGAGCGATCGGAAGGGTAAGAAACCCAGGAAGGAGAAGGCGGAGACGATACTGCCGTCGCAGATCAAAAACAAGGACAAGCGCCGCGAGGTGCACGCCAAGCTCAAGCAGGAGAAGAAGGCCCAGAAGCGCGCTCTCGCCCGCGAGCGCGTCCAGGCCGTCCGCCGCGCCGAAGAGCTAGGGGAACAGGCAAGCGAGCGCTCTTCGAACTGCCCACGCCACCTGTAGAGCTTGCAGTTTTTGGTTCGGTTTTGTTCTGATTGCTTCTGGTGTTTGCAGCCGCCGGAGAGGCAGGTGCCCCGGACGATCGAGAACACCCGGGAGGCAGATGAGACTGTGTGCCGGCCCGACGACCAGGAGGTTCGTATGCAGTGGGCTATCATTCTTGATGACACCAGTCTTATATAACATTAAGACTGATAT
Organism: Microstegium vimineum; assembly: GCA_022036555.1. Taxonomy (NCBI): domain Eukaryota; kingdom Viridiplantae; phylum Streptophyta; class Magnoliopsida; order Poales; family Poaceae; genus Microstegium; species Microstegium vimineum. The sequence goes on along the minus strand of CM039126.1, from coordinate 3,678,579 downwards.
GCATAATTTAGTGCAGAACTAACAAACACAGTACTTGTGGGGATCTGATATCTAGGTTACTGATGTTATGTACTCTAGAAAAAAACTGTGAATGCCAAATTAATAGTGACAATGTCTACAGAATAAAAAGCCACAGGTGAAATGAAATTGCAAAGCATAAGAGTGACAATGAGATCATTTATATAGTAGCACAACTAAGACTTGTTTTGCTTGTCGTAATGTTCCAGTCTAATTTGGTTTTGCATCCACACTGCACTCTTTCATCTTTCTCTTGTTGCTAGTCCTTTGTTATCTGCTCTCTAAGCTTTTCTTGTGCATTACGTCCACTGTTCAACTTTATGTTTTTTTGGGATGCAGTAACACTCTTTTTGAAACTATTAGGAACATCTATTACTCTATTAGTCTATTATATGTCTTTGTGGATGAATGTTTGATTGCTGCGTCAATTTTAGGAACCTCTATTAGTCTATTATGTCTTTGCGGATGAATGCTCATTTGGATTGCTGGGTCAATTTTACCCAGTCTATAGTTCTGTATCCAAATTTTGGGGTTGCGTTCATTGATTTACTTAGACCACTATTTCAACTCAGCGCAGTTTCTAGATTTGTGAACTGTGGAATAACTTTCCAGTTCTGCAGCTGTTTGCAGGAAATGACGCAGATGAATTCAATGCAGTTCTAAAGCAGCACATAAACCCTAAAATATTGATTACAACATGCCGCTTCAATTCAGGGGTATTTATTCTCTATTCTTCTCCCTTCTCCATGTATTTTTGCTCCATATCGTATTCTGCTGATTTCATGTTTTTATATTTTCCTACAACATTGCATGACTTTAACAATGCACTTTCTACTGCATATATCCAGACGGGACCTGCATTTATTGACGAGTTAATGCAAGTGATACCAAATTCTCATTATGTAAAGAGGGGAACATATGAACTCAAGAAAGTATGACATTTTACTGATTTAATTTTTAATTTAATTGGTTTAACGAGGCACCTTTATTAATTGATTTAAGTACATTTGTTTTCAGATTGTGGAATACGCAAATAATAGGGATTTCACCTCACTTATTGTTGTCCACACAAATCGAAGGGAACCTGGTATGAATTCATCATATTGGTGCTAAAAGTTCTTGAACTTCATCTTCCTTGTGACATTTGGTTGGTTTTTATGTGCCAGATGCTCTGCTTATCATTGGGCTACCTGAGGGCCCTACTGCACATTTCAAACTATCCAAACTTGTTCTTCGGAAGGACATAAAGGTACTATATCTGTTATTTGGTGCTATATTTCCTGTACTTATTATTGTTGGTTCTATAATTTATTTCCTGCATTTTGTGGTCATCAAAATGTTTTGGGGAGCTTTTGTTGAATGAAACTTTTTGTGGATGCTCATGCCTAAAATTTATGAAGAACTTGCTGAATGGCTTGAGCAGTTGATCCATTTTGTGCCTGAAAAAAAAGGCTGAGCCTGTGATAAACCTTGAGAAAAGATAAACTGTTACTATGTTGTTAGTTTCCATTATTAGTAATATTTTAGTAGACTCCAAAGTCCAAATCATAAAAACTGCAATTTTACATTTACATATTTTTGGGTGCAAACAGGTGTATAAGCCTGACCTCAGGGCGTCAGATCAGATCAGTTTTCCCATGAACCTTTAGTTTTCAGAATTGTGGCAATAGGGATTGGATTTTTCTGCCTTTATCACAAATAAAACCAAAGTAATGCTAGTTGGTCATCAGTGGATTTTTACACGAATTGTTATTTATTGTCTATATATTCCCCAAACAGTTTCTCTGATAATTTAGTCGGAACATCCGATGATGTTTTATTGTGTCATGATCTGCTAAGCACTATAGTAACACTTGTTAGAGACCACAATAAACTTGTATGCAGTAGACTGCTCTTGTTTCAGATGCCTGTACATTGTATTGTGTCTCCACTCTACGGAAGTACCTAGATGTCCTCCCTTTTTTGTCACTATTTTGGATAGTCTTGTAATTTTTCAGTTGTTTGCTACAAAGGACATGGTACTGCTATAGGAAAAACAGGATTGTTCCCAGTAAGCCCTAGCTAAACCCCATGCTAAACCCAGTTTTATGTTATGTAAAGAGGGCAATGTGGATCTCCACAGTGCTATGTTTGATACATATAGGCATATTAGCAAAAGAGATCATGCATGATGCACGGCAGATGCCACAAAGATGAACGATATTGAATTATTTATTCATCAGGTAGTTGAGATAGCACCTCAGATGGTAAAGCATTGAAGCATAACCTCTTTGACATAATTTCACCATCAACTTTTGAGACAAAAAGGTGCAAGGAAAATGAACAACAATCAAGCTGCTATCAATTACACTATCCTACTTGTCTCTAGGTTGTCCCTAGTTTGCCCTAGCCATATGAGTTGTGTGCCCAAAAACCAAACATGCATATGGCTATGTTCGGTGTCATATGGCGTGTCTGCTATAGGTTGGTCCATGTCTCTTTCTGACATGCGATGTCCTAGTTTTAATTTTCCACGCTTTACAGTGTTGTATTGAATTATTGCATGGATGAAGTTGGTTAGTAATAACTGTTTAATGCCTTCTAGATTGATGTAAAGATGAAAGTTACCTTACCCGGAGGACATGCTGCCTCTGGGTTTTCTAGCTAGTAGCACATTGTATACCAAGATCTGTTTGTTATTTTAGTGTGATCAGTGTGTTTATTATTATTCTCTTAAACGACATTTGGTCGTCCAATTTATCTTTTTTTATATGCTAAGTTAGTGAAGCTGGACCCTTTTTGTGCACGAAGTGTACCTGAACATTGTAAAGTATGGAGCATTTTTTTGTTATGTTGGTTTACATTTTTGTCCGCTCTTTATATTACAGAACCATGGCAACCCTACAAGTCATAAGCCAGAGCTAGTATTGAACAATTTCACTACACGCCTTGGTCATCGTGTTGGAAGGTGATCTGAAACCTGTACCTCTTTCTTTCTTTCTTTCCTTCTTTTTTTTTTCTTTTTTTTAATGAAAGGCTGGTCTGCTGCCCCTTTTTCCCCTTACATGTCTTTCTTGCCTCTTTCATTCTTCAGGATGATACAATCTCTGTTCCCTCAAGACCCCAATTTCCGTGGGCGCCGTGTTGTGACCTTCCATAATCAGCGAGACTACATATTTTTCCGTCATCACAGGTGCGCATATCAAAATGCAATTGGGAATAAGCTTTGCGCGGAGAGTTATGTTTTGTAACTGTTGTAAGCTGGGTGCCTGGGTGTATGTCTAGTTATCTGTTATCTATCTTCATGAATATTTTTTATGAAAAATGGCTAACTTTTAGTAAACACAAATTTGCTATTGCCTAAGCTTATAGGAAAAGCTGACTTTTGCGGAATGACTTTTGTCGTTAGTGCCTGGTAACTATACAGCTTACATTTTAACCATTGGCATGGGCCCGTTCATGCTAGGTACATCTTTGACACAAAAGAAAAGAAGGTTGCTTCAAAGGACAAGAAGGCCAAGGCATCTGAAAGCAAAAGCGAATCTGAGAAGCAAGTGATTTGTCGCCTTCAGGTATGGCAACTTGTACTCCACCAACAGTTTTACTGTAAGCATTTTCCATTTAAGATTCAGAAATCAATCAAGCGGCCTTAAATTGTCAACTGGTTCGATTGCGATCAATTTGTGCTGCATTTCTTTAGAAAAGTATGTTGCCCCAGCAATATCCACGATGCATGATCCTGAATACATGAACATGGGGTTGAGCATGTTTCCAGGCTAGCCATTCCTTTCCTCCAATGGCTAGCCACTGTTTGTTATGATGTAGTATCTGTTTTTACGACATCACTATCTGGCCAGTTAGATGTCAGCGAACGCGATCTCTAATCCTCAGCAGCAGCTAAAGTTCACTTCAGATCTCAGCTGCTCTGTCTGCATTATTGCCACCCGAACCCCATTATCTAGTCTAGCAGAGTAAAGCCCCCTATAAACTGTTTTGTGATGGCACAGGAATGTGGGCCTCGCTTCGTCCTAAAGCTGCTCACATTGCAACATGGGACCTTCGACACGAAAAGCGGGGAGTACGAGTGGGTTCACAAGGTACTGTCTGCCCGCGGCCGTCCGTCCGCTGGATTTTATTACCATGTCACGTCCACCCCTTACAACTCCATGTGATGTTCTCCTGACTGACATGTGCGCTTGATTTTTATGCAAATGGATCACAGCCGGATATGGATACGAGCAGGAGGAGATTCTTCTTGTGATGGAGATGGTGGTGGCTGGAGGAGACCTGGTGTCTTCAAGTCCAACCTGGTGAAAATGCATGCACCGCGGCTCGTTCTTGTTTTTTTTTTGTTTAAGAAATTTGCTGTAGAGAGAGAGAGAGTGAGAGGATGCTTTGCACTTAGAATCGGCAATAATCGTGTCGAAGCAGTTTTGTGGATCCATGCACCAATGAGCAAGTAATAGGAGCTTGTGTTGCCGTCGAAATTTATTTATGTGGTGAAGTGCTGCAAAAGGCATTTTAATCCGTTTGTTCTGAAGAATTATGATTGTCTGGGTTTCGGCGCAAGATAGATACTGGGGTGGGGGTGTGAGATGAGAGAATCATTGTCACGCAAGGTCGGCGTCACGGGTCCGATCCAAGGAGGTGGATTATTGCATTATTACAATTGTTTCGCACCCCTCCTACAATCAGCATCAAACGACTTGATCAGCCTGCCCAGTCCCCCACCCCCATGTTGGTAGGTGTTGGTGCCCGTGACCGTGATCGAATTCCCTTTTTTTGTTTTCTGACCCGTGGCTACGAACGAGGTCTACGTCTCTCCATGAATGATGTGAGCTGTGGAACTGGGATGCGTTTTAATCCGAGAAAACGAAACAACAAATCTGAGAGGGAGGGCACACATGGATGGGGGTCCATCGCGGCTGTTTGAGAGCAGAAGCAGCAATCAGCAGCAAGGGTCCGATGGGCGCACGTACATCCGTGCAGTGCGGGTGGTACGACAGCGCGTGCCCCCTTGCGCTTGCTGGCCGCGCGAAGCCGCCTGTCGTGATGAGACGCCGGCCCGCGTCAGTGATTGCCACCCGCCTGCTTGCTGCCCCCTGCACTGCACCTGCTGCTGGGGTTGGGTGGTCCGGGCGGCTCCGTCCGTCCGGCCCCCGCGGCCACGAGGAGCGCCCGCACATGGGCTGCCCCGGCCCGCCCGGCGCCATGCCATGTTACCTGGCCTGGCTGGAATTCAATTCACCTGCAGCTGCAGGCAATGGCACAGGCAGAGGCAGGGGCTCCTCTGCTCCAAATGCAACGGTGATCGCGCGCGGCTGCATGGATGGACGTATTAGATCGGATGGATCTACTATCTTTTCTTTTTATCTTATGACGATGCATGATGATGATTCAACCGTACAGATGTTATCGAGGTTTGAGGAGAGGAGCATACAGGTCCTTGAGATGGTCCTCTGTTAATCTTTTTTTTTGTCCTCGATAGATCCATACAAGTCCTTGTGCAAGTTCAGCCAGTGTCTATTTCCCTACCATTATTTATACTGTTAATTGGTTGTGCAGTAGTTCTCTGTCCATATTGGTACCTTCCCTTGGCAGACATGCCTTGTTTAGGTTGAATGGTTGATAAGATTTTCTTTGCATGAAAATGATATATATCTCCTCTGCCTTTTTCTTATCTGTCAGAATCAATTGAATGGCTTAGACTCCTTAACAACCTTTTTAATTTCTTTGTGATATATATCTCTGATAAAGGATTGCAATAGTTTAGTTATTTCTTCACTATGCCAAATTTCTCTCATCTATAGTGGCCTGTCCAACAATACAGAGTATTGTCTCATGCTGTGTTATTTACAAATTGTCAATAGGTTGAATCCATAAACTGATTATACATAGAGATTATTTTGAATTGCTTGATATGGGGATGGCTTAGTTATGAAAACTATAACAATGCATTTTATGGATAAAGGAAGTGCTTAGCCAATTGTCTATGTTTATACAGCTACAATAGCTGCAATGGAAGTTAATGATGACTAATGATTTTTTTTCCAGTTGTCATACCATATTCTTTAAATGTTTACTATTAGCTGATGACATATCAATATGGATCCAAGAGGGTTTGTCAAAGCATTTCCTTTAGTTTTCCAATGGCACAACTTGCCACTGATCCGCCTAAAAATAACTCGCGTGCAGATTGCAGAGACCAAGTGGACCACGTGCTTCTCCGCATGGACTGTCCGACGACCTCCCTTCCTCAAGCGTCGGTGATGCCAGACTGCAACAGCCGCACTCTCCCACCTGTGCGCCGCTCGACCCAGTGCTCAATGAGGAAGTGAGTCTAGGTTCCTCTCCATCAAAAGCGTGATGCACTTTTTGTTATTGGAAACTAGAATAGCCAATTCAATTTTAGTTTGTTGTTGTCACATAAGTTAAATTTTTTTGTAGGTTGTGCACACTATGAACAATTCTCCAGTGGCTACGCCTTCAGAAATTGAGGAAGGGTTCTACTGTTCTCCTTCTGCAAGAACTCCAGTAGTGGAGGTCATAATGCCAAGGCCGAGCAGCCCTAGAACAACCAAGCGAACAAGAGATTCAGTAAATATGTCAACAAGGTTTGATCGGGCGAAGAGAGCAAGGTGTTTGGTTGGTTCTCCCAGTCTTAGGATAATCAATCAGATTCAAATGTCTCCAACACAAAGGTCACCAAGAAGCACATCAACTCAAAATTCATGTGGTAAGTAAAAATTTATATTGCTGATTATAGCACTACTTTTGCATCTTAGTACATCTAGAGCAGTATTAATTTTTACCAAGAAGCACAATATTAATTTTGACTTTAACTATGCAGATAGTACTGGGAAACCGAGGTCTGTTTACTGGAAGGAATTCGAGCCTATTATTATAAATGGTGAGATCACTCGGGCCAAATGTATGCATTGTCATGATTATCTAAGTGCAAAACAAAACATAGGAACCAGTCATCTAAAGAAACATTTGGAACGGTGCAAATTAAGATCTAGAGTCACTGAGTTGGTTGATAAAATGCGTGCTGGTTCAACTTCTAATGACAGTGATCTGCTGGACAATTGGCTTTATGATTCTGATTTGGCTCGCAAGTCATTAGTTCATATGATTGTCTTGCATGAACTCCCATTCTCTATAGTTGAATATGATGGTTTTAGAGATTTTGTTTCTAGTTTGAACCCTTTATTCAAAATGGTGTCCAGGACAACTATTAAGTTGGATTGTATGAAAAACTTTCAAGATGCAAAGTTTGAACTAAAGGAGATCTTTAAGAATTCTACTTCAAAGGTGTCATTAACTGCTGATATGTGGACATCAAATCAGACCTTAGGGTATTTATGTGTTACTTGTCATTGAATCTCAAGTGATTGGAAAGTTGAAAAACGAATTATCAAATTTGTAATGATGGAATCACCACACAATGCACAGTCCATGTTTAATGTTATACTAAAGGCATTCAAGAATGGAATGTCGAGGACAAACTTTTTAGTATAACATTAGACAATGCCAAAGTTAACAATTCAATGATGAAACTGTTGAGAGTCAATCTGATCTTTAAGAAATTATGACCTTGTGAAAGAAGTCTTTTCCATGTTAGATGTGGTGCACATGTCATTAATTTAGTAGTTCAATATGGATTGAAAAAAATCAGTAGCATAGTGCACAATATTAGAGAGAGTGTGAAGTATGTCAAAAGTTCTCAGGCTCGAAAGGAGAAATTTGAGGAACTAGCCCAATAGATAGGGGTGTCAACTAAAAAACAGCCCACACTGGATATCTGTAGAAGATGGAATTCAACATATCTCATGCTTGATTCTGCATATCCATTCAGGAAGGTTTTTGATGAACTAGGAAAACAAGATAAGAATTTTATCACCGCGCCTTCGGTGGTGGAATGGGAAAGGTCAAGGGTTGTTTGTAGTTTTTTGAAAGTATTTTCTGATGCTACCATTCTCTTATCTTGGTCTTGTTATCCTACTGCCCACCATTACTTTCATCAACTTTGGAGGATAAAAGTAGCCATTGACAAGGAATCTCACAATAGAGATCAAGATATTGCATCTATGGCAAAGGAGATGGAGAAGAAATTTATGCAGTATTGGGAGATTTCATATTTATCATTCTCTATCCCAGTTATTCTAGATCCAAGATTCAAATATTCTTATGTGGATTTTCGTATGAATCAATTCTTTGGGATAGATGCAATACCAAAGTTAGATAGAATAATGAGTACACTTAGGAAGCTTTTTCGCGAGTATACTTCTCAAATGAACTCCTCAAATGTTGATTTGGATCATGGAACAAGTTATGGTGAAGTCAATGATGAGAGGGATAATACGTTTGATGACTGGGACCAACACCGAAGTTTTCAGCTAAGGACTCAGTCTTCTAATGAGCTTAGTGCATACCTGGCTGAAGCTACAATTCCTAGAGTTGATGACTTTGATATCTTGGGTTGGTGGAAATCAAATTCTGGAACTTATCCGGTCCTTTCTCGGATGGTCTGTGATGTGTTAGCAACACCGACGACGACTGTACCATCTGAGTCAACATTCAGCACTGGTGAGCGAGTGGTTAGCGATTTTCGGAGTAGGCTAAGCAGTGATACTGTTGAAGCATTGATTTGCCTTCAAGACTGGATGCGGGCTGCTTCTCCTGATAAGCTTGTTGTTCAAGTGGTAGCACCACCAGTTAGTATTCTGGTCTACAACATGTGGATATGCATTTATACTTTCTTAATTATTTGTAATAAAGTTTTGATCTTTACATATTTACAAGATTGTGACAAATTCTGACCTGTTGAGTGATCAGACATCTGACCTTACTTCATGGGAATAATAGGTACATTTGACCTTTGATAAGTGACAAATCCCTGTGCATAACCGTATGCTAGCACCAATACATTTGATATCGCAGTTACCAGGTTGTCTAATATTAGATCTAATATTAGATATTAGGACTTAAGACATCCAAATGATGTGCAACTAATTTGCAAGTCATGATCTAGTATTACATTTAAATTCAGCTCTGAAACCTTCTGGGAAATAGAATTGCTTCTCTTTGCTGTGCTTTCCAGAATGTAGTATATCTGTCACTTATCAGAACCAACAGAATAGCTACTACTGTACTTCTGAAGCTAGCAGCAGATGTCATTTCTACAATAATCTACATACAAAACTTAGGCTAATATAAACATGAGGGAAAATAGCTAACCGTTCTTGGGTGACTACAGGCTTCAAGTAGCTGGCACCAATACAGAATTTGGAAGCGATGGATCTGTTATGAATTTTAGTTCTCTGAATTTTAGTTCTCCGATAGCACCAATATAGGCTTAAAGTTCTCTAAATTTTAGTGTTATGGATCACTTGAAATATTACTTGGAGTTTAACTTAGAATTGAGTTATTTGCCATATTTTTGTATGATGATATGTTAATCGTATATGCTCTTATTGCATCTTCAATGGTTCTGTGTTTTCATGAGCGTACACTAGTACCATGCTTGAAGCTATAGCAAATCGTATATGGTGATGTGCTGGTGTTTTCAAGGGTTATGGATGTGCAGTATGGAGCAATGGTTTAGTTGTAAAAGCAATGTATTAACAGTTTTCCATAAGAAGCTAGGTGCACGGCCGGCCGACGCTCGTATCGTATCTAGCGTGGTCTATTGGGTCACCGGTGCCAACGCTAAATTATTTTGGGTTGACCCAAAACCCAATTTGAACTTAATGGGTTACGTGGGTCAGTGTTTGGGTCAACTTACGGTGACCCACTTGCATCTTGATCCAGCAGGCAGCAGCCGCCGCCGGGACTTAACACACGCCAAGCAACGTACAGTTGCATTGCAACACCCGGCCCGGCCGCTGCATGCCGCGCGGACGGACGGGGGTTGCATTGCAGCCGGCCGGCCGGCCGATGACATGCATGATCGTGGAGCGCGGGGCCGGACGGCGGCGGACGGGGTTAATTTGTAGCTGCTCGTTCGGATCTCGCGGCCCGCCCCCGACGACGCCTCCCCACCGTGTGCGCGGGGGCCGCGCGCACGAGCGACCACGGATCCATCGATCGGTTGGTGGATCCAAAGGCCTGATGGCCGGTAGTGGCGCGGCGGCCGGCACACGCTCGTGGGTCGTGGCAGTGGCCGTGCGCGCGGCGCGGTGTGGTGTGTGGGGCGGGTCGATTATCGATCGGGTCCCAAAGTCTCAACCACCCGCCGCTGCCGGCGCCCGGCGTACGACGACGACGATCGACGACCCTGAAGAGGTCGAGGTCGTTCGTTCGTTCGTTCTCGCGCGCTGGTGAAAAAGCGACTCCGGCCGGCACATGGACTTGCATGGATTATTATCCATGCATCATGCATGTGACGGCCCTGTCGTCGTATATATACTTGTGTGTACCCAACTAGCTAGCTCTTCCACGTACATATATACAGAGAACAACTAATGTAATGTCCTCCAAAAGCGGAAGAAACCAAAAAGCAAGCAACGTCGTCTTTTATATACACAAACAAAAATGTGGGCTCACCACCATGCATATATATAGTATACTTGAATTTCAATTTGTTGAGGAGTCTCCCTGGGCCATCCGATGAACCTACATACAAAACACAAAAAGGGGTAATAAGTTAAAATTTTTACCGTGTGTATACACTTGCTAAGGTACAAAGTCAATACACCTAATATACTTTGTATACAAGAGCAACTCTAACAGACTTTGTAAATGTATTGGTGAATCCATTTATATCTATTGTGCTCTAAAAAATTACTATAGCTTGTCTATATATATTGTTTTCCATTTTTCTCAGATGGGGTTTTCACCATTCTCACTCGCTGGCCGCATATTTCCCTAGCTAGCGAGTCCGGCTTGTTATATGTGCTTTTCAATTTAGCTAAAAACTCTACATTTTAGATGTCCGGTTTATTTCTATTTTATATCATGATTTAGCATATAAATTTCAATTACCAAGTCGTCTTTTGGAGTTGCACTAAGAGTATAAGGAAAGCGCACACTACTCCAGTTTACTCTAAATTCGTCACTGCACCTAGCTTGCTACCCTTAACTGAACGACGACCTACTATACATATATTCGTGCTGCTGCTCGGCAGCCGTTGTATCATGCGTGATCGATGAATCGACAACAACTTAACCAGCAGCAGCTCCATGCATGCATGCAAGCAGATGCAACGACGACGACGACGCGTGCTCGTGGACAGTAGGGGCACACGACAATGGCCGAAACGACCAGGCAAACAGCCCCGCCGGAGAGTGACGAGCTACTAGCTGCAGATATATATCGCCTATCGTTTTCCTTTCTTGGATTTAATACCCCCACGTTCCTCCGATACTCACTCATTCGTACCACACGACTGCTGAAAGCTGCACGGCGCCGGCCACTGATTTCCCTGCATTTATTTCACAAATCGATATCACACACAAAAGCACGTACATACTGTCCACTCTGTACTGAGTAGTAGTAGTTGCAGTACGTAGGAGCAAGCAACGCAGTGCAAGCTAACAAGAGCAACCAAAACATACAGGAACAGGTCATTAGTTATCTTGAACCATACTGTTTGTTTCTGCTTTGCGCAAAAAAAGAAAGGATTTTATTCCTCGAGGGATAAACAGACTGAAGAGTGAAGAGAGAGAGAGAGAGAGAGAGAGAGAGAGAGAGAGGAAGGAAACACATGTCTATACTCTATAGTATAGTACTGTACTATGTATGGATATATCTGATTGATCTCACCGGTACGTACGGTCTCGCCCATATCATCAGCCCTGGCTGGCTACCTACAGCTAGCCGGCCGGCCATGCTGCCAGTATCTTTGCATGTACAGAAAAAGGAAAAAAAATGATGGTTCACTTTGTTAAGTTGCACTGGCCTAACCATGCATAGTATCTACTTGCTTGCAGGAAGGCCAGGAACTCAGGAAGTAGAACGCATCACAAACAACGTACATGCAGCAGCAGAACAGCAGCGGCCAACAAACAATAGCCAGTGACATCGAAGCTTACATACAAGCTCCATCCATACATGCTTCCGTCTTCATTCTCCAACTCCGATCCGTCATCCTCTCTCTCCGTCGACGATCTCCTTCGATCGGCTCGATGTCGTCTCCAATGCCGGGCGCGCGCGCGCTAATACAATCCTCCGCGCATGCACCACCCTACCACTTGTTCTTAATTCCTTCTCTAATAATCTATATTTACACACACGGCGCCATTAACGTAACCTCGCTCCATTGTAGAGTAGAGGTGCTAACTCTCGCCAAGCTAGCTAGTAGCTAGTAGCTAGCTAGCTAGCTGATGGGCCAGCCAAACCAATGAATAATCGAACGAATAGGCGCGCGGCGGGCGGCGTTCACCGGGCGCCGCCGGCGCAGGCGAGAGCGGAGGTGAGGGAGCGGAAGGCGACTTCCTCGCAGGGGAGGACGAGGATGCCGCCGGCGCCGGCGCCCGCGAAGCCGAACTCCTCCTCGGCGCGGCGCAGCAGGGAGCGGAACTCGGGGCGGTCCAGCAGCGCGATGGGCACCACGAAGCGGCGCCGCCGCTCGCCCACGTACACCGCGAAGTGGCCCCGCGGCACGTCGGACGGCAGCCCCGTCGCCTCAGCTTCGTCGTCCTCGTACTCCTCCTCCCCCCCGTCGTGCTGCTGCTGCTGGCGACGTCCTAGGCTTGAGCACCGCCTCAGGATCTGCTTTAGCCCTGACGCCGCCGCGCCGCCGCCCTTCTTGATCGCCATCTGTATTGTGTGTTAAGCGCGTAGGAGTTACGACGAGCAGTGACGGCCGGGACGACGACGACGACTTGGAAGTCGAAAGTGAGCTGGATCGAGGCCGGAGCTGGTGATGGTGGAGCGGGAGGGATCGATGTGGTGGTGGGCGACGGCGAGCGGGAGGGCGGGTGGTATATATAGTGGCAGGAGAGGAGGAGGAGAAGAGGGTGATGGGTGGTGGATCGACGGACGGATGGGAGAAAGGAGAAGAGAGAATTACAGCTAAGCTAGGTGGCTCATGGTTGGAAAGGTTGGTGGTGCGTGGTGGGCCGGGAGACGTACGGCGACGAGGGAGCGGGGGCCGGGAGCCCGTGGGCTTGCCGGGCGGGGCATGCATGTGGGCCCCGGCACACCACCTGTCTGTCTGCAGCAGTCGCCATGTTTTTCACCGACCGTACGTAGTAGTACGTGTACTCCTATGCAATGCAATGCAAGAAGCAAGACAGAGGGTCAAGATTGGTATTCTGTCATTTGGCGTGGTGAATCTAGCAGGCAGTACGTGCAGTGCAAGGGGCTGTACTGTACCGGCCGGATCTCTTAAATCTCTCAATCAATGGTGGGTGGGTACCTGATCGTACGTGCTGCCTACCTACTGTACCTACCTAGCTAGGGGACCTCTCATTGCCTCCCAACCATTTTTCATCGATCATATTGGTCTCCAGACTCCAGTTAAGTTGAGGTCACGGTTCCTTTTCGAACGAACGAACGTGTCAATACCAAGGCACCAAGCAACACGATTCCAATTCAGGCCTCCTTCGTGGTTATTCGGAACAACGCAGGTATGTCATTCTCTATATCCGTTTTTTTTTAAAGTCGTCTCATCGGGATGAACTATAACGTCTGAATTTCATTAACACAGTTTTTTCAATAAAAAGGTGATAGTGGTAGTTACATTGTTGGGTCATGAATCCAGAGTTACAGCCGTAAAATGAGAGAGAAAGAGCGGCAACAACACCACATACAAAGGAAGAGTTGTGGTTAAGTCTGAGGTGACCCTCCACGGCGACAACGCCTACAAGTAGGATATATACAACATCTACGATGCCAATGTCATTCTTGATATCTTATGAGTAGCACCAAGATACATTTGAAGTAACCGAGCACTAGAGTCTTAGGGGCCAAATTCTACATGTAATTATTGGGGGATCAGCTGACCGCGTATTAGTTCTCTAGCTTTCTCCTAATTTCACTATACTAGCAAACATGTTTGTACGATGTAACATAACTTAATTTATTATGGGTCTGATTGGTTGCCCGTACAACCCTTTTTCCAGGCTCCCGCAATGCGAACTAGGCTCGATTGGTTACCTGTACATAGTCTTATGCAGCATAGCACATCCTCAAAGCGTTGCATCCCACTGCTATTCTCACAAATTCAGACGTATCCACCTATGCAGGACTGCGTAACAAATTCTGAGGTCACTATTCTCTTCGAACGCAAGATTGTTTCTTCCTACTTCCTTTCTTATGGGACGGGGAGTCGGGGACACATCTGATGTAACCAAGCGCCTCGATCTGTTCCTCGCTCGCTATACACACGTTCCATCATCATATACGGTCACTTTGCAAGTTGTCAGTTGCCACGCAATGCAATGCAACTGATCGAGAAAGAGACCCCGGCCGGCCCACCTGCAGGGTCAACCGATCGATCCAAGGTGTAGCGCAAATGCGCAATGCTACGCTAGTGGCACTTACTAACTGATCGAAAGTGCTCGATCTCTTAGCTTTATATAGTCTTTATACACAAGCAACAGGAGCAGCGTGGGCGTTGACAATTTGATCGCAAATGGGATCGGAGTTGACAGCTGAAACAATCAATCTCTCCGTACGTACACGCTCGTCCATCGCTCAAAGTGCTGCTGCTGCTGCTCTCTCTCTATTGAGTCTTTACAGTACAATTATTATATATAGATATAGTAGTATCACAAATGAAAAGGATGGGAGTTGGGAGGGGAGGGCAGGGGAGGCATGCCTGGTGTTGGATGGCTGCCGGCCGGGGATGGCACAGCTCCACGATAGATCCCGTATCTCCCATTCCCTGGTCTGGATTGGAAACGTGCCCGTCGGCCACTGTGCGCGTGCCGTCCATTTCCGCCGCCTCCACCACACGTCTCCTCTCCGTCCGTCGATCTGCGAGATACTACAGTACAATACAAGCAGAGGGAGGGAGGTTGGCAGCAGATCGATGGGTCGACCGGCCGCCGCCCTGAGAAATCCGAGCCCATAACGCCGAGATCCATCGTCTTGTCGGAGATCCAACAATAATCCATTCCAAGCTCGTCTCCTTGCACCAAAACGTCTCTCTCTTACAAAATCATGAATAAATATATTTTTATTGTCACCTCGCTAAGAATTCTTTTGGAACATTATTATTTACTAGCAAATATGTCCGTGCGTTGCAACGGGGATTAATTTTTTCAATCTCAACTTTAATGTTGTCGTCGACCCGTGTACAGTCATAATAAGATTTACATATAAAAATATCTTACTTGTTTTATATATGCTTAGTCATGGCCGCCAATGCGGTGTCTTTTTTATTTTTGTTTGAAGCTCTTTTGTTTTTTTAGTACCCACGTCGTGAGATTTCTTAATTTCTATTAATATTATCCTATTTCTATTTGGATTAGATTCCTTTTTATGTTACTTGGAAGTCTCACGTGGTTGCCGACACGTGCACAGTCATGATAAGATCCACATTATGAAAATATCTTATGTTTGATTATTTATGCTTAGTCATGGCTGCTAACGTCGTGTCTATTTGTTTGATTATTTGTGCTTAGTCATAATTGCCAACGTAGTGTCCTTTTTAATTGAATTTAGAGTTTTTATTTTTTTATTAGTACCAATGATGTGGGATTGTTTAATTTCTATTCTTATTATCCTACTTCTATTTGGATTAGAATTTCCTCTTATATTATTTGGAAGTCTAACGTGTTTCGTAATAGGATGTAGGATTTAGAGGTATATTTGGATTACAATTAGAACTCCTAGCTTTTAAGGTTATATTAAAAAACTCTATTTGTAATCAAACTCTATATATCGTGCTACACAAGACCCATTCTAACTCGTATATGAGCACGTGTTAAGTTATATATATAATTCTGGACGGAAGTTAGAGGGAGACGGACCTAAAAAGAATGGATGAACGAAAAAAATGAGGCTGAAATTTTGCCTCTTTATTATTAGGTATAGATATAGATATAGATGTGATATACGCTCTCATGCGTGGAGGCCGTCCCATGGCCATTAGGAGGATAAAAACCAACATCTTTTTTAAGGACAAAACAAAACATTCCTTTATGCAGGTTATTTTTGGGGATCATTTGTATCGGTTACGGTTCTACGCGCAACTACAGTGTATATAAGAACACGAGGGACAAGTTTCAGTTGACGAGCGAAGAGTTGGATCTTATTATCGTTTTGCAGTAGTAATGGACTTTGCGTATGAGTATTTTTTTTTTCTATTTGTGTGTCAGTGTGTTGTGTTTCCTAGTATTATTTTTATCAGACTTGGTTGTGATGGTTACAACGGTTGGAATTTTCCCATTCTCTAAAAAAATAAATTAATACTTTATATTTAAAAATAAAAAACATGGTGGATTTTCTATACACATGTATTCTTTTATGACAACGAAATTTGTTCGTGCTGACAAGTAGGATTTGGTTTGTCATTTTGGTCTATTTGGTGTCCTGGATTTTCTTTTCCCCATGATGGTGTATATAGAGTCGTCCCAGAGGAGCACCACCGTTCCTCAGTCTACGATTATCTTCTATGTTCTCTAAGATTGCAATATAATCATATCCCCAGCTTTGCGCCAATAATGTAATAAGGATGTCAAAAGCAGGAAGAAAAAGGCACCCACTCTTTTATTTTGTTCATCATCATATATACATGGTCGGTTTTTTTTTTGCAATAATACAATGCAAATAGACCTCTAGGTGACCAGGTCAACCCATGCATCATTTAAGGTGTAGCACCATGCATGCTACTATGGCAGTATGGCACTAGTGGGAGAGAGACAAGAAGAAGCAGCGCGTTGACACTAGTATTTGAGAAAATGGGAGGTTGACAAAAAGCAGACCATTCGCCAATCCTTCTTGAAAGTGCTCTCTCCACAGTACGCTTATTTATTTAATTATTTATTGGATGATAATGGAGGGGAAAAGACTCTCTCTCATCTAGTTCATTGCACTTGGGGATCAATTATTATATATTATTATAGAAAGATTTTTAACTTTGGAGATGACTAAGGAATCAGAAATAATAGAAATTAAGAATTAGTCTAGAAAAGTGTCGCTTGAAAAGTGTGTTTTCGAGGAAAACACAGTTTTTTATTGACTTCAAACGGGACGGATGGAGTACATGCATTCTCTCTCTCTTCTCTCTCTGGATCACAAGCAAATTCTTAAACAGAAAGCTAGGCTAGAGCAGACCACAAGCTAGCTTCTTCTTCACATGGCAAACCACTACGGTGTTTGTGTTTCCAGAGCAGAGCTGCGTCCTTCACACTTTCACAGTCGACGGTAGTTGAGCATTGAACACCACTTCATTGCAATATTTCTCGATCTGCCAACTGATATAGAGGAGGACACGGTAGACTGGCAGTGGCTAGCACAGGCACCAAATGTGGCCATGGCACTACACTTGTTTATCAGAAAATGTCTCTGCCCCGCCGCGCCTTGCAAGAAGAAGACGATCTCACCGTCCACTCGTTGCGGCACACCATACATGCCAAGACCTTGTTTAGATGTAGTCAGACTCAGCTTGATCTACATGTGTTGATGTGTTGAAGTGTATTAGAGTAGAATTTAGATTAAGTCTCACCTCAATCTATATCAACACGTGTGGATGATGCGAATTCGACTATATCTAAACAAAGTCTGAAGGGAATGAGATAACATACAAACAACACCTAACATGAGGGAAACGGAGGATCCATGGAACGACGGAGACTTGGCGTCGCGCGCGCGGACGCTACGCTTGGAGTCGATCACTTCAGTTCAGTATCTCCGGCCAGGTTCAGTCAGATCAGATCAGATGGATGCATGCAGTTGGCAGCAGCGCGCGGCCCATACGCAGATACGTCGTCCTGTCTGAAATCCAAGGCCTTTCGAAACGTGAGAATGTATAAAATTCCTTTTCTCCCCCCGAAATCTTCAAACTTGCATTAATTGGATTGTCTATTCATCTTTTATGAAACTTGTCGGCCTATATATACAACTTACCAGTAGGATTTAGTTTGTCGTCTGCGTCCCGTTTCGCGTGATGGATTTCCTCTTTTTTTCCCTTCTTCTCCGCCGGGATGAGATGAGATATGGACAACAGTAGAACACGTTGCTTCAATGCAATTTTCTTGTTGCAAATGGCGACATATGTTTTGTTTTTAGAGTCGTCATGTCTCACTTTTGTTTCTGCACAGTGCACGCTAGAGAGTAGAGACGAAGAAGCTACTGTTTAAGCGATAGGCGCAAATGATCCTTCTGTTTATAATCTTTTTTTTTATTCAATGGAAGGGAGTTTCACATCAATTGTAGTGGGTACAATCTTTTGTCCCCAAAGGACTGGATAGGAAGTTCTTCTTAAAATAGCTCTGATCATTTTGAACTATATTTCATTCTCACTCAATTCATTCCAAAGGACAACTAAAAATGGTCACCGTGTACTATTGGGATGAGATGCTGATTCTGTATGTACTGTACTAGTATATACTTCTTTGTAAAAAATCTTCTAGAAATGATACAAGTCCGGCAGCTAGAGATAATATCTTTAGTTGTTTTGAGAATGACAAAGAAAGCAGATGCAGAAACAGAGAGCCAAATCTTAGTCAGTCATGCAGAGAAGTACTCTGTTCCCATTTTCTGAACGTCATTCAGCCAGGAACACACCACAGCATCTTCTTTCTTTTTTCCTTTACAAACTTTGATCTTGGGAGACGAAGCACAAGCTCGCAACAAATGTACATTCTTTTCAGTCCAAAAATAGATTAATAAAGAGCCGCACTTGCAGTGGCAACCCATGACACATCCAGCTGTTGCATTGCATCTACACTAGACTGCATATGGGTGGCCCTCTTTTGAGCTCGGCGTTGGACCATCAAAGATGGATGTGCCACTTGCTCGCTAGCACTATGTGAGGAAGGAAAAAAAAATCACCTGCTTGACTTGCAGGAGACGAACACCAGGCCACAACCGGTGCTGGTTCCATGTCCAAATTCTTCCAAAAGGTATCCATCCAACTTTCGCTCCCATCCGTTGATATTTGCAGGGCATCAGGAGAGACTGATTGAGCCAAACAAATCGCAGCATTTGGGGGTGATGCTATCCGTTGCTTTTGGTATCTCATTTTATTAATACTCCTACTTGCATTATGCACCACACTAACTCTTGTTTGTGTGTGCATCTTCTCTTTTTTTTCCAATCAGTTAGTTGATCATGTCCTGCATTATCACTTGATGATCAGACTCATAACCAATCGCCTTCAAATGTCCTTTTTTTTGGGGGTGTGGTGGGGGGGGGGGGGGGGGGGGGGGGGACTATGTATATTCAGAAAAAAGAGGACTTGGATCCAAAATTCCTGGTAGAATTCACAGACTATATCAAAGTTAGGGAAACCACACGCAGCCAAAAAAAAAACCATGTAAAAACTCATGAGTACAAAAGAAACCCGCGGTAGAACTGCTGCTGAAGCTGAGCCGGAAACCAAGGCATGGATGATGGATGGATGGTCCAACAAGGACCAGACAATCATATGCTCAACAAATATCAGAGCAGCTAGCCCACTCTCTCTCAATTAATCTCAGTCCCAGGTGATTATTTATGTATTTCTCAGATAGTATCTAATAAAGGCTTCTTCGTCTTCTTTTTTTATTATGACTTGTATATTCAGGTCTGTGGTTCAGTGAAGGTACAGCAAGTCAGCACTCACAAGCGGCGCTGCCATGTCGTTCAGTCGTTCAGCAAGCCTGTATGGGCACAACCAACACAATGTTGGCATGCACTCCTCACAGAAAATGGCCGGCCATACTAGAACAATAATAATACTGAAAAGTCTATTTATTTATTTGACTCATTGCTGGCTGCACTGCCCACTCCCTGATAGACACTTGAACAAATCTCTACTACATTCTACTTTTCTTTAATCCCCTGATGATGACCATCTAATCAAGCTTGGGGGAAAAAAAATCAGCTCCTTTTGCATGATGCTGATGCTGCCGGTAAAACCAGCTAGCTGAGTGCCTGAGCCTGAGATGGATACAACATTACAACAACTACTAACCCTTTACCCTTGCATGCATGATGCATGAAGAAATGGCCTTTTGGACCCTTGCTTCACCCACCAAACTAGCAAGCAAGCAAACAGAGGCGAGCGTGCAGAGAGGGACACAGCCCAGCAGGTAGTACATGCACGGCACAATCGTAAGGGTCCCGTCGGGCGTCGGCCATGCCCAAATCAGGACCAACAGTGCCTGCGAGATTTTCAGAAAGATCGCATGCCTGCCTGCCTGCACACTGCTGCTAGCTAACACGGTCCTTGAGTACTGCACAGTGAGTACACCAGCAGACGGTAGTAGTAGTAATAGACATGCGACAAGCAAACAGATCGACAGGCTTGCATTGCGTCACACGCACCTAACAGAACTGATGAAGCTGCCCAACGAACAGAAGCTTCAGAGAGTTGCAGTTGAGTGTCAGTGACGGTGAATCTCCGGCGGTTAGAGTTTAGCAATGCACTACTAGCTGGTTTTCAGATTCTTAGGAGGTGGTGAATGCAGCTAGATAGATAGCTGGTTGGGACGTGCAAATCAGAGTGGATCGTCCTTGGGTTGGGATGGGATCCATCCATGGACCGATCGAACGGTAGACAACTGGAAACACTGTTGTCTGGGGTCGACAGCGAGTGCGGTGCAGCCGTCGCCGTCGCCAGGAAAGGCGGCGGCCACTGCGACGACAGTGACGTCCATCGCATGCAAATATGCAATGCAAGCACACACGCCTGAACCTTCTTCTTCTTCTTCTTCTTCTTCTTCTATTTCCATAGGATGCGTTCGATCGGGTAGTAAGAGTGCTGCTGCTGCTGCTGGTGGTGGTGGCCGGGCCGGCCAGCAGGCGTCGTCGTCCGGAGCAGAGGAAAGTCTCCTGCAGAGTGCAGAAGTCATGGCCGTGGCTACTGAACTCTGACGAAGAGAGCTCGTCCACCGGCCGGCCGTATTGCTCGCTCTGCTTTGCTTTGCTTTGCATTGCAGCGATTCGATTCAGACATCAGAGAGAACGGAGCAGCTGGTGAATCGAGTGACTGGCTGGCTACTGAATGAACTCTGAAGAGGCACGCGTGCGTTCTGAATCTGAAGCGCTTCTGAACCCAACTGAATACAGCATGCATTTGCTATTGCTACTGGAGTAGGGTACGTACGGTCTGCTACTGGAGAACGTACTGGTACGTGTGGCCTCGCCTCGACAGATCGGCGGGCAACGCATGCATGCCCACGTCGACGGCGACGTCTGAGCTTCCACATGGCCAAACTCCCTCACGGCCGGTGGCTCGTCGCCGATCGACGACGTTGACGCGAATCATTGCAGGTGAGTGAGAGAGTGAGACGACAGTCGACAGCAAGTCGCATCACATCGCAGGCCGGCCGGGCCCGTGGGCACGCCGAGACGGACGGTCGCCACCTCGCAAATACATGTACACGCATGGCCGGCGTCATCTGATCTGATCTACCTGCAGCTAGCTAGGACGACTATGTCATCATTGTTCTTATATTATCCACCACGAACTGAACCGATCATGATGATTAAACGGGCCAATGAATGAAGCCATCCCCAGCTAATCGCGCGACTAATCATGCCTGCCATCAATTCGTCCTCATTCATCATTCCTCAAGCTTGGTGTTGGAGTGGAGCCATGGGATGGATGGATGGATGGACGGCGGAAGCAAAAGCAAGCATGCATCAAGGCGACGACGTGACTCGCAGGTCACATGATTGAATGGAGTTTGGAGGCGGGCAGGCGGCAGCCGGCAATGCAATCTTGTGAAGCTTCCTCTTGTCCTCGTAGGCGACCAGGCTGGAACAACAGGACCATGCATGGACATGGACTACTGATCCATCCATCCATGGCGAGATCGAGCGAGCTCGACAGGGTTACTGCGATCCATCCTAGGCACCTAGCTAGGCTCCTAGGCTAGGCCGGTGGTTGGCGTCTCCAGGAGACACCATTGATCCACTTGTTTTTGTTTTCCTTTGCAGCAGAGCAGGTTTGTAGATTAGCAATGTCGGCCTCTGCATGTCAAACGGTAAAGCTCTGTAATTTAGTAATGCAGGGGATTGATTGGTTTCTCCGTTCTTGCGAGAGCAGCAGGACGGTGTCATCATAGAAATATTCCAGCGAAAACTAGTGCGCAATTGTTTGGGTTCCAAATGAGGCTCAGGTCTAAGGGGTTCACTGGCCACACATTCATGTTTCAGCCAAGTATTTGGTACACTTTCTTCTTATATAGAGTAATTAGGTATTCTTCGTCCGCCGCCAGCACGGGATTAATCCTCTATTCAGATTCCAACCAAACTTACCCAGATGAAAGGAAATGTAAATATTGAAATCCCGGACATTGGCTAAATTTTGTGCATTAGAGGTTAATTTCATGTCTGTTATGTCCCATGTGCCCCAATAACTATTTTCCTGTGGGAATGCAAGAAGACATACAAAACCATGGTTTAGTCACAAGTGATCATGACTTTCTAAAACCCCACAGAAAAATAAAACTTCAGTTTTGATAAAGCATGGTTTTATAAACTAAGATTGTTTGTTGTACCGAATTAACACATCAGGTTTTCAAAACCATAGTTTTATCTAATACTCTGAACACACTTTGCATCCAAACAGCTAAATCCTGTGACTTTACATGTTTACTACATGCAGTTTTTGGGATATCACTAAAAGATAGACTGTACTCATGCTGAATGATTTCTTGGTCTATATGCAAGGCAAAACAAAAATGCCTCTTAATTTCAAATGTAGGGAGTAGACGGTAGATTATGTCGAGTAAACGTAAAAAAAATATGTCGGCAGCCTAAAACTTTACAGTCACGAGTCACCACCGTTGATGGTCATAACTCATATGGGCGGTTGCAATGCCCAGACAAGGCATAATCTTGCACAGTGCACAACCACTCATGAAAACGCCTAGAGGACACTCCAGGACACTAGAGAACAGTGAACTATAGCAATTGTACTGCCACCTATGGCTTCAGATTCCTTTACTGCATACTGTAGCTTGTGATTAGAAAATATGGAACATGCATGATGATATGCCAAATTTCAGTTCACAAAATGGTCCTGGCAGAATATTATGCGGTTCATTTCGTCCATAGAAAATGGCACAAAGATCAGTATCAGTAATATATTGACTGGAAGATGACATTATGTAGATACATAAGGCTTGTGCAAAACAAAAGGATCACAGCAGGTCGCACTAATCAGCAATTCAGCACAGTTACTTACTGTCAAACCATGCTCCCTGTCACAGAGTCAACAAGCATAGCGTAATTCCTAGTCAACAATGTTAATGTTCATAACTATTTGTAGCGTCAAAAGAGCTAGAAAGAGTGAGTCTAGTTTGTCCTTACTCTCTTTCACTGTGGCAGATCCATCATGATATAGAGAATTTTTTTTTTGAAGAACCATAAGGGTAACAATAAAGACATGCCATTTTCATACAGAGAAAAGAACAGTAATGGAGAAGATAGAGAACAGGTTACGCTAGTAATGTTCTCTTATGATCCTAATGGTACTACATTTCATAGCATATACACAGTGAACTGCATATTAGTACATCGTTTGCAAGCCTAAGGCAGCCACCTCAATGTGAATACAGAGTTACACAGATCCAATTTGTCAAGCAGTTGTTGAAAGATTGCATTCCAACATCTTCCTTACAATCAGGTGCGCTAACATTGCTACATTAGATGTGCCTAAACTGCTGTCCAGGGACTGAACATAGAAGAAGAGTAAAAGTTCATCACCAGTTACCCACCAGCATAATCATCGAAAAACAAGAAGTTTTACTGACCAGAAAAGGTTTTCGATTGCTGAGGCATTCCTTCTATCATGGTTAACTGCCTTCTCAGCTTGGCTATGTGAGCCTGAACCTGGAGGACGAAAAGAATCCAATGTCAAATCAATGGACGTTGTTTTCCCCAGTGCTAAGCGCGCTTAACGCTAGGCAGAGACCTCGAACGTCGCCTAGGCCCTAGGTGTCCAATAAAACATGGCATGAACTGTCAGAACCCATAGATGGTGAAGGATGAGAAATATGAGGTTAGGATGGCAAAATGGCTTCCTCTAGTGGGCTCAGTAGGCTGTTAGGGCTTATGGTGTCTAGATGGGATAGTGGGCTTCCTCCTCTAGTGGGCTCAGTGGGCTGTTACGGCATTTCTCTTCCTTTCCTATTTATTTTGTCACATTTATGCAACTAATTTTTTTGTTATGTAGCTAGTGTGTAAACACTTAATCGTGCTTAATCTGTTTTTACATGTCCTAGGCGCTAATCAGTGGCTTAGCACCTGCCTAGCGCCTTTTTCAACCTTGGTTTTACGCATTCCATTATTTATGTTCATTCAAACCCAAGAAGAGCAGTACACAGACTGTTTTGAGCAAGATTAGAAAATTAAACAAGTAGATGAAATGAAAGCTACATCAACACTAGCACCCACCTAATGTGAAATTTTCCATTCTTGTTTGCTCACAATAGTGCAACGAGCATATTAGAAGGAACAAACAGTAGAAAAATGTGCACTGGGAGTTTTCTTCCAATTATGAGAGGAAAAATTCACTTTGCATCCCTCAACTCTATCATGGATATATTTGACAAACAGAAATAAATTGAGAAAACTCTCCATGAACCAATAGAATAATTTCATTATATTTCGTATATGGAAGTGTTAGTGTACATGATGGAAAGTAAGGAGGTATTCAAGCAGTTTGCCTAGCACATATATGCACATCAGAAAAATAAGGACAGTTGCTGCTAGCCATGTCTCACCTGTTGCCGAGCTGCAGCTAGTTTCAAAAGCTCATCAGCCTCAGAGAAATTCGAGAACCACTGACTCAAAGGATGATCCTTGGTGTCACCACGTTTCTTTTCATATGGAACAATTTCCATAGACCCTAGATGATTGGAAGTCACAATGTGCTATTTTGGCATTTCCTATTGTGAAATATAATATAAGGCGTACAGGTTGTACAGAAACATACCTGGGGGAGACAAGGTTATACCAGGAGGAAGCCTGGGCACATTAGCTGCTGGATGATTCTGCACACGTTGGAAAAAGGCCTCGGTAGGCTCAGGGAAGACAACCTCATCGTATGTTTCCACGACAACAGGCTTTTTGGTTGATTGAGGTCCAGCTTCTTCTTCTGGATACAGCTTAAGCTGATGAAACCTACATCGCTTGCATAATTAGCTATCCTCTTGCCCAGAAAAATGAACAGCTCTGAAAAACAAGAGCAGCGGGACTTACAGATCCAAGCGCTTATCACAGACATCACTGTGGAAATAAAGGGTTATTGCTATTTCAAACTCTCCCCATCCTGATTCAGACAGCTCAAAAGGTGGCTGCTCCACGACTCTTGTTGGGTTTTGGAAACTTGGGTGAAGCTGAAACACCACACGCTTAACTATGCCACTCAGATCCTCATTGTTTGCAGAGCGGACATATACAGTCCACTTGTGGGAATTGTACCTAGGCGGGGGGAAACAATGAGCGATTACGTTGAATTCACTGTAACAATCAACAGGCTAAATCTGTATCCAGATTCCAGAGTGCGACGATGTTCAGTATTTTGTGAATGGAAAACTTACTCGCTGGCCTTTTTACCGAGCCAGAAGGAAATGGTTCCATAAACGATAGGGAAACTGATTTCCACATCCTTGAGCCTTTTATTCTGTTGGGGAAAAAAAATTAACTATCAGAGCTTAAGAGTAATAATCAATAAGGTCTACCAAATGATAAGCATGTACATTACACACAACATGAGCGAATCCAGTTAACGCCGATGATTATTATTTTTTTGCAAAAAAACAAATGAATAATCGAAGTTAGTATGTACTTACTAGCCATAACACTACACGTATACTGCATAGACTTGTAATTGGATCAGATCCGAATAGAAATAGCTTAACTTAGGGTTTGGGAGCTCGGTTTCGCATATCAGGAAGGAGAGAGAAAGAGTAGGCATACTTGGGTGCTCATCGCCGGCGAAGGGCCCGAAGAAGACGATCCAACGACGGCGTAGGTCGGCGGCGGTCGCCCACTCGTCGCCACGAGAAGAGAGGGAGAGGCAGCGCAGGGTGAACACCGGAGAACCAAGAGGGATTGTTTGTGGGAAAATAATAAAATAAGAACAAGGCCTGATTAGCGAGCGACTGCGAGAGACGGACACCGGCCGCGACGACGGAACGGGCTCCACCAGACCACCACCACATTCCACAGCGAGGCGGCACGCCGGCGCCGTTGTGGCGGCTACGGGCCAGTGATGGGCTCCGCTGAGGAAGGCCCAGTAATGGGCCTCGGGCCGCAACCGACACGTGGGGCGTGGGGATGGTAAATTACAAGCCCAGACAGTCCAATGCACCAAACACACAGCAGTTGAACCATGCTTAAGCTAATATAAGCTTCAATTTATTTTTAGTCCCACCTGGACAGCCACCGCCCACCAGAGCCGGAGGAAGGGTATAATAGAGGTCTACGGCCTCATTGCAACTGATACTTTTCTTGACCTTTTGAGTAATCTGTTTTTATTAGTTTAATATTGATATTAATATTAATAATATAATTTAATATCGTAGCTTGCCAAAGATACAAGTGGAGTTAGCACAAATAAGCGAAAATATTAACAGGATAATGGGGTTTCAAGATCTACTCTCGTTTACTATTGCAAAATCGACATTTGGATCCTCATGTTGAGACCTAACGACATTTGGAACGGCCCTTGGATTCCCAGGAGTGAAACAAGGGTATAATATACCCGGAGAGGTTATATTCTACAAAGGGTCACTGAATTAATTAATCCAGTAATAGGCTCCTGGGACAAACAATTGATTAGAGACTGATGCCGAGGTGGTGGTGAATGCTATTAAGGACCTAATTTTTGGTAGATCCTCTTTTGGTGTATTATTTAGACATATTATATGTAGAATTAAGATGTTATGCTTCCTCCGTACATGTTTTAGTTGACGTCCTGGACAACTGGATTAATTTCGCAAAGATTGGTGTTGCCTCACGCTTCTTCGCCAGCCCAGTCGAGTGAGGATTTGAACCCTGCAAACCAGCCTCGAGAAGCAACAACCTCACTAATCCAGCTACAAGCCTTTTTTTGGTCTATGGGACACCTGTAGTCCTATTTAATAAAGGCAGACAGGAAAAAGTATCCTCTAATTAATAACTTCTTAGTAAGTACAGTTATGTTCTAAATGTCAAGTAATATGAGTATGAAGAGAGTATGGACTTAAACGTCTGTTCTGTCTCTCACTACCCTCGGACTTGTAACGTTGTCGGGGTTTGAGTTGAAAGATGGCCCTTTGTTGTGGCAAAATCATGTGCCTGAGTCTAGCGCCTGTGTCTAGTGATTTATTCGAAGTGATGTACTAATGAAAAATAAAATCTATAAAAAAAGGCACTACACTTGAGAAACAATGTATATGTTAATCTCATTCAATAATCAATCCTGAGCACTACCACCAGGTAAACCAAAGAACCTCTGTCCCTGGCAACCTAGCTTTGTTCCATCACCTACTAGTGTCCATTCCACTACTGGCTCCTGTCGATGTTTTACCATCGATAGCCTGCCACGGGGTTATCCGAGACAGTTGTTCGTGCCTTGGCGAATAGTGAAACCTTGGTGGTTGGACACGCAGGGACACACGGTTTATACTGGTTCAGGCCCTCGACACAGTCGAGTAATAACCCTACGCTTCGGTCCTGTCGTTGTTTACCGAGTAGAATTCGGTTTCGCCTGTCTGTCTTCCTTAGGTTCCGGTAAGCCGATCTATGGGTAACCTATAGGATATCTCATCGACAACTCCTTGAAGACAAGAAGGTCGGTTGTGTAACGAAAGGATGGGACAGTAAATGGAACACCTACCTGGCTACCTCCCTTGCCATGGATACCAACAGAGACTACTACTTGCATGCAACACACAAACGAGACACATCTTATTTTTCTCGATCTCTGCTCCTCCTCCCAACGCCTAAAGATCTGTCAGTGATGGTAGCAATGCACACAAACGAGACGCATCTGATTCTTCTCGATCTTCTGGTTCTCCTCCCAACGCCTGAAGATCTGTCAGTGATGGTAGCAGTGCACAAGTAACAAACTACGACGCCTACTATGATCATGGCTACTAATATGGAACCAAACAAACGAGACGCATCTGATTCTTCTCGATCTTCTGGTTCTCCTCCCAACGCCTAAAGATCTGTCAGTGATGGTAGCGGTGCACAAGTAACACAACTACGACGCCTACTATGATCATGGCTACTAATGTGGAACCAAAAAATACTAGGGTTGTATGGAGACGCTGAAGGAATGGGAGCTAAGAGAACGCCTGGCATGCGGCCCTGTATTGAAGCAATATAATTAAGACTTCAACAAAGATGGGGAGCTATTTCTTAATAGAATTAATATAATCAGCGCTTTGTTACTATTTGAGTTGTGTTTGTGGAGCCATTTATTTGATTTATTTGAGAAGATATTACTTTTATCAAACGGAGCATGCCTTTGTAGATTGGTTAAATGCATAAACTCTCATCATGGAAAGACAAAGACATGAATAAAACATTTTTTCCAATTAAAACTACGTTGTATTTTATATTTTTTGCTCATATATACTTTTAATTTATAGACAACTATATATATGTATCTTTTTGATGAGACATTTGTTTGAGGAACTTTTAGACGAGGCATATAAGTTTTTTTTAGAGTGGAAGACGGGGCATATAGGTAGGGATGATGTAGAAAGAGGTGACAATGGCTTGCCCCAAGCTGAGGTTGAGTCGGCTTAAATAAATGACATGTAGGAAGAAAAACTGAAGAGAAATGGGTCAGGCCGAACGACGAGGGTTTGGGCCCAGTGAGCTTTCATGGCAATTATTGGGTCCTCCCCAAATATCATGGGTTTTTTTATAACACGTTTATGTATTTCTAGATATGAAAAGCGAACAAGTACGCATACAAATACAGAGACATACTGAAAGGGTACGGGTGCAACTGTAACAGCCAAACTACACAATGGACCCAGGAAAACATATGAATTACATCCCAGTCCCCAGATCCATTGCAAGCCACAGAAGCACAGAATCCTTGTTGCCGGCCACCACCAGCAAAGAAGACGTCGGGCATTCCCATGAGGAGTCGAAGTAGGCGTCGGGCATTGCCCATCACCTGCTGGCTTTTGGAGGAGTCAAAGTAGGCACCCGTCTCGGAAGACGGGAAGAAGCCATCGACAATCACCCATCGACCGGGGCCACGCCCCACCCCGTCCAACTCCTGGATCTGAACTCACCATCGATGATCAACGCCGCGAATGGGAAATCGATCCAAATCCATCCGCCCATCATCCACATCACCAACAGTCTGCACCGCACCCTTGAGGAAGAAGGCCAACAACACCACCTGACCAAGATGATGAGACGTCAGCCCTAGACTCCTATACAGGGGCTCCCGAACTCTCCTTTGGCACCAGAGAAGAGTGCCAGAGAGGCGAGGAGGAGTTGGAGCATTATTCCCAAGCGACGCCGCCACCTTCGCCTCGTGACTCCAACCTAGTCTATACACATCCACACGACGATTCTTTGGCCTTCCTCCATCTCCTACGCCTCTCCGGACGCTAGAGAGGAAGAGGGCCGACGAAATTGCTGCCAAAACCACCGGTCGTTTGCTTTTCGCTCTTCTGTACTGTAGTAGTGTCGAAGAGGCTAGAAGGGGCACGACTCTGCTGCGGCTGGTGTTAAATATCATGTGTTGGATCCAATGCAAGGACGTCGACGATGCATCCAAACTGAACGCATATGCTACCATGCATATCTAAAATGGACCCAATCCAGAAACTGTCGAGCCCTGCCATTTGGGCCAGACCTAAACGTAGAGTATGCAAGAAAAAGTCCACTTTTTCCCGTGAAACTTCGTTTTTTCTCCATAAACTCTAAATCAAGGCAAATCAGCTCCTTAACTTTTAAAACAGTGTCTTAAAACCGTGTGTTTTACCTCCTTGGTCCGGTTATAAGCGGTTTTGGACGGTGGTTTTGCTCGCAATTGTCTTTTTTTATTTTGGCCAAATCTTTGAAAAACTCATAATAAATCACAAAAAAATATAAATAGAAAATCTAATTTTGTTGAGTAGATCTATATAATGAACATATAATATGGTATACTTTAGTATAAAGTTTTTATGTAGATTTAGATCAATAGCTGCACGAGGGGAGAGATCAATAGCGTGTCGGAGAGGTGGGCCAAAAGTTGCCGCGCATGAGAGAAGCACATCGTCACACGCATCAAGAAATCCAAAATGAGTCTCTAGCAGTATATCTACCGCCTCTAACATATTACACTCATTTTGGGTGCTAGAAGAGACATAATTCAAATCTGAGTTTCCTCTCTGTCTTTTGGATCATATTGTTGGAGAAGCCCAAAATAAGTATTGAATCCTTTGACGGTAGTGTTTTCCAAAAGACAAATGAATCTTATATTTTGTGTTATGATTGTTGGAGACAATCTTAAAGGTCAGGGTTCTTTTTGTAGTGGAAGCAAACCAAATTTCATCTAAAAAATAAGAGTATAATATAGCTACAATTTAGGTGCCTGATATCTATGGATCCTGCAGACGACGGCGGATAAGAAGTATGGGACCGAATAAACCAAACAGCGGCGCTGCAAGAATAAAGGCAAATAAACCATAGATACTACCGTGCGTGTGCGTATAGCTTATTCAGTTCGTATGAATTTCAGATCAATACAGAAACAATACTTGTCTATTTATTATTGCATTTGCATGCAACCATATGCTACTTAGATGTTGTTTGGTTCGCTAGTTTTACGGCGTGAATCGATCACACTGCCAACCGATGACGTTAGTTATTGTTTGGTCAATGTACTTCATAATCGGATGACACGGGAATAGTTACGCGCATTTGGCGCGCCGATTACGCCCGACCATGGGTGCGAAGCGATCATGCTCACGTCCGCGTGAAAATAGAACAGTCTTCCGGTTCCTACATACATCTAAACCAAACAAGATAAGTAAATAATCGATTTCCTTTCTGTTATATTGCCCGATCGATGGACATCGTCTACGACATTAGTTGTTGTTGCCCTATTAATAATTAGCTAGGATTTACAGTGGGGGGGGGGGGGGGGGCAACGCGTCAAACAGTCGCTCCTTTTATCCCAGCAGGCCCCGGTCGGATCAAGCTCGCAGCAGTAGCAGTCGACAAATCCTTGGCCGAAATCACAAAAACGCACGCGCTTGACGCAAAACACGAGGCCACAGTCATTATTCTCATCCAATGACACGGCGTCATCGACGATCTTGGTAGCATTGGCACTTGTCTGCTTAGTAACCTTGATTGACTGGCGACCTGCAACAACGTCTGCTTATATCACTGCAATGCAACGCAACACACTGCACGTACCGATAATAATGAACAAAAAAAATCAAAAGGTTAATTGCGCGTAGAGTACTTACAATCTGCATGTGACAGCACTAGAAACAGTATAGCCACCGTTGCCGCACAACCCCTTCGTCATCATTGATATATGGCTTGGCTTGTATTGTGACTCCTTTAGATTGGATCACGAAAAGAGAGAGGCCACGCCGCATCCAATACACAGGGCTGCAGGTACTACATATGCTCATTTATATAGTCGGCTGATTACACAATTTAGGTAATATTATATTAATAAATGAAGTATATATATTGATAGCTACGTTGAAAACGGAATTTTTTGTGTGCAAAAATCTAAGTTCAAAAAAGGCTGATTAAACAATTTTGGTAATGTATAAAAATAATGTATATGGATGGCAACAGTAAAAAATGGCATGTATAACTTCACAAGAGTTTGGTATAAAGCAAGTGAATGAGAGAGCCAGAGAAGCGTTGTCGGGCTGTAAAGTTTTATGTGGCAACTGGAGTGGGGCTCAAGCGGGCCTAGCCCATAAAGCAGGAGGTCGGCTCTTGTTCGTCCTAGGGTTATTTTGATTTAGGCCATTACAATTCTTCGAGTTTGGAGAAACGTCACTATAATTTATCTATTCAGAAATCTAACGCTACACAACCGGATGTTCATGGCCTTCTTATTGGCCTCTAGCTGCCTACCTGCAACTCTGCAAACAAATACAGAGAAGAAATCGATGGAATTAGAAAAAAAAAACAAAGGGAGGGGAATGGGATGGAAGAGATGGATGGATACACATGCCTTTGGTGGCCTTGTTCTTCTTTGCGTCCCTCTCCCTTGCTATCTTGGACTTCTTGCCATTGCCGCCGTCCATGGCTGGAGCTGAAGCTCAAGCCCTCCCAACCGTGGGGTCCTTTGGCGAGAAGAACTGGGTAGAGGTCGGCAGGGGGGTGCACGTGGGACAGGGGATGGACGCCAAGTCGGCGTTCCGCGCTGCGGGGCTGCCGGCGTACCGCTGCAGCGCCGGCGTGGATTGTCTGACTTGCTGTAGTAAAGTCACAAGTGACTTTCCATCGCTCGGATGCCATCTATTACCCATCTAACGGTTATAACGCTCT
Source organism: Microstegium vimineum (assembly GCA_022036555.1). Classification (NCBI taxonomy): domain Eukaryota; kingdom Viridiplantae; phylum Streptophyta; class Magnoliopsida; order Poales; family Poaceae; genus Microstegium; species Microstegium vimineum. The sequence goes on along the minus strand of CM039126.1, from coordinate 3,646,001 downwards.
TCACTTCATTAGTTCTAGTCAGGATGCAAATAGTAGCCCATGTAAATCGTAGTTCATGGATGGAGACATGGAGTAGGATAGTTGACATTTTTTTTTCTGTGCAGATTATTTTTTAAAAACTCTTTTAACAAATTATAGTTTTTCTGACTATAATATATCGTTCTAATGATTTATAGTTTTGAAATTCTAGTAGCCCATGTAAATCGCAGTTCACGGATGGAGTGATTCTGATTTGAATTCTCAGGATGTAAACAAAGTATTTTGAATTCTCAGTATTAAAAAAATATGTTTTTTGAAGTGGTTTGTAACATTAGATAATTTTAAATGAGAAAATCATATATATGTTGAAATTGATTAGACTATACTGTCAACAATATGTGTCATCATTAACACCGACATGCGACTCTTGATTTGTATTGAATTTTTTCAAGATAACATTTAGGTATAGTATAATTATTATATACATAGGGTGTAAAATAGCATTTGTGCTAGGTGTAGAATAATTATACTACACCTATCTGTTATACTAAAAAAAGATACAAATCAGTAGCTGCATATCAGTATTATTTAGTATTGATGATACTGACGCATACTGTTGACTCTTGACTGATATTGAATACTGTTCAGTATCATTCAGTATTTTCTAGTCAATTTCAACTACTGAATATAGAATATTATTCTACACATTCTACACCCTAGGGTGTAGAATAACGTTGTCGTGTATGATTTGTGGTCAATTTCAACATATATATGATTTTTTCATTTAAAATGATTTGGTTGTGAATAGATTGCTTCAAATTATCTACTATTACAAACCACTTCTTCAAAAAAACATATTTTTTAATACTGAGAATTCAAAATACTTTGTTAACATACCAAATCAAAATCACTCGCACTAACAAAAGTTAAAAATTTATTTCAAAAACTATAAATCATTAGAGGGGACATTTATCCTACTCACTGTAGAGACAGTATATTATAGTCAGAAAACTTTAAATCGTTAAAAGAGTTTTTAAAAAATAAGCTAGCTGCACAAAAAATAAGAAAATTATGTTAACTATCCTACTCCATCAGTGAACTGCGATTTACATGGGCTACTATTTGCATCCTGGCTAGAACTAATGAACTGAAGAACGTTATAACCGCTAGATGGGAAATGGATGACATCCGAGTGATGGAAAGTCACTTGTGACTTTACTACAGCAAGTCAGACAATCCACGCCGCTGCAGCGCAGTCTCCATGTTAGCACACAAGCGCGGCGCCGGCTAGGAATTCGTTGGCCTCGAGCGCGCGCTGCCATCGATGGAGAGGACACACTTGTTCCATGCTGGTGCTTGCCCGTGGTGGTCAGAGAGGTGGAGTGGTGGCGCACGACCGCGACGACATGTGCGTGAGCGCGGCGAGGCGAGCGTCCGTGCGCGGCCCCATCTGACGGGAGAGGCCCGGACTTGACGTTCGTTTACGTGTACATGTATGACGGTGGACCCTTATACACGATAGGGGTAGAAAATGGTATGGATGTGGGAGAGTTGAAATTATAATGGCAGATTTCGAAATAGATGAATTATAATGGCGTTTCTCAGAACTCGGAAAATTGTAATGACCTAAATCAAAATAACCCGTAGTCCTAACTCAGCCATTAATTTCTCCCCCTAGATTTGGACCAGGTTTGGGTTGCTCTGTCACGATAGCCTATTTCCCAATTCCAAAAAAAAATTACTTGTCGGATACCCGAGAATAGGGTACCCTAACAACGGGACTTCTCAAAAAACAAAATCACCCTCGGGGGCTCTCCGCCTCGCTCGAGCTAGGGTGACGTCAGGATGATGTCATCTGCCCTCTCCCGCCTCGTCCGAGCTTGGGTGACATCAGCCATGACGTCATCTGGCCTCGGGTGCTCGTCCGCCTCGTCCAAGCCAAGACAGCGTCATCCGTGACGTACTGTACCCTCGGGGGCTCTCCCGCCTCGCCCGGGCTAAAATAACATGATCCGAGGACATCATTCCTTCCGAGGGCATGGCTGCCAAGGCCGACCCGGGTGACCCACGTTCTCTCTCTGTTGTACTCCATCGTCTCTCCCTACGTATCAAGGGGGAAAACGGCCCCCCAATCTGACTCTCTCGACATTTTTCACAACACACTCACACACACATACTCGCATTCACGCGAGCCCTCACCACAACCAAGAACCTATCCGCACAAGACCTGGGGACCAGCTTCCCTCTCTCACCCAAGCTTGTAGCTCCCCTCTATGAGCTCTCCACGCTCGGTAACACGACTCCACAGCAAACTGGACGTAGGGCGTTCGTGCCTGAACCAGTATAAACCCTGTGTTCTCCGAGTGTAACTATCCGATCTCTGACACGCTTAGAAATTTACTCGTTGGCTATCTAGACCCCGTCATTTTAGACACCGACACTACTTTTTCCTTAAAAAAAGTTACTTTTCTCGTTTAATCAGCACGAAATAAAGAAATGGAAGGCAACGTAAAACAGTAAACAGTATGTATAGTGAGAATTGTGGCTTTCCCTTGACTAAAAAAGTCCTTGTCACATCGGATATCTACACATTAATTAGGAGTATTAAATATAAACTATTTATAAAACTAATTTTTTAGTCAAAGACTATTTTATAAAACAAATCTATTGATATAAAATAGTCTATGATTTGATAATATGATGCTACATTAAACATATATTAATAATGAATTAATTAGACTTAATATATTCACTACATGACGTTGTAATTAGTTTTATAGTATAAATTATATTTAATTTATTTAATTTATATCAACCATCGATGTGACAAAGAACTACAACCAAACATCTCCTTAGCGCCATGGACGTACGGACACGAAAACTCACACATAAGGCATCAACACCATGTCTACCAACTGCTTGGCCTTATCCGATAATGGAACAGTGAAGTAGCTAGCTCTCCAACAATGCACGCCACTCATATCACCCTCCTAGCTACGGAGTACTAGGTCCGTACCCTTGCTGTCTACAAAGCCTGCAGCCGCAACCGCATGGCTCATCCAGCCAAGATCCGCCGCTCGGAAAGGGACGGGACCATATGCCGTCGGCTACAAACCGTCGTCGTCGTGGCTGCCTGCGCCGCGCCACCCCGAGACCCCCGACATGCCACGCGCCGCGCAACCAGCGGGCCAGACCACCCAGAGGGATGGGGGCGTCGCTTCAACAGCTGAATTGGAGATTGCGCCTACCTGATGACAGACATTTGCATAATTCAGCTGAATGGAACTAGTAGCTTGAAATTCAGATAGTCTTTTTTTATACATGATGATGAGTGTATATATATATATATATATACTACAAATCTCAACTGAAATATGAAAGCGGCCTTGGGATATACTGTACGATTCTTCTTGGTTGATTTTCCATACCACACACGGCATGCGAGTACAGTATGCGACAGCATTGTTGCGAGGGCTTTTGAGGTGTTGGCCATGGTCCATGGACCAACCAGAGCATAGATCTGACATGACCTGTCGAATGCCAACAGCCAATAGGTCTCATGAGATCGATCTGGGATGCGATGCAGAAGTGGACTGACTACTAGAGATTGCTATATGGTACTCTCTGATCCTGATTACGGCTGCATTCTCTACAGGTTGGATCTTGGATATCATATCAGCAGATGCAAGGAGGCAGGGAATGTCATGCTCATGCTGGCTGTAGTAGTTAGGTTTCTCTTTCATGTCCCATCCCATCTGCACCGAGGTCCCCACACGATCCCTGCTCTTCATGTGCCAAATGCCATGCACTTGCCACCTGCCAGCCACTGGTGGGCAACTGGCATCTTCTCTCCTCATCTCTCAACAATCTCCAGTCAACAGTCTCATCGGAGCAAGCAACGGTAAAAGGAGACATTTTTATGCCCGCGCTGTGGGTGTGGTGGCTCGCCATGCATGATGCATGTGATGAGCTCGAGTACACGTACACATGCGCAATTCCTGCATTGAAAAGATTCATGGCCGGCCCCGGCCGGCCGGCGTGTTCGTTTCTTCCTGTTTCACCTTTTCATGCCATTAAACTGTAATCTACGAGTACGCGTCAGAGATCGAGTGCCTTTTGCCTTTTTTCCAGATCCGACCGTGCACGTGTGCGAGGTGTGCTCTTCTGCCTCGTCGCACGGACGGTCATTGCTAGCTCTTGGATTGCAGGAGATCTCGCCATCGCCAAAGCCGTTGTATATTGCTTCATGAAGCATGATCGATTATATGTACACCAGGAGGCAGTGGATACTGCACCACATCTGCCAGCATCTTTGTCTTAGTGTTCAGAATTGTGTACGCCGCTCGGCTTAGGACAGCCAGACAGCAGGTCCGCCTGCATGCAACTAGAATTAGGACCTGTTTGGGAACGCTTATGTGAGAATCGATTTTAATCTGATCAGGATTTTCTGATAAGCTGTGATGAAAAGAATCTGCTGTCTAAACAATCGAGGGTGTTTGCTAATCCTGATTATTGTCTTAGATTGTCTGTCCTGAGTGCAAAATGACTTGTATGCCCTTGAGGTGGATGACACCTCAATTTTTCACTGAATACAAGATAAAAACATTTACGGTACTGTTTTTTTGTGTTTTCATAATAATTAGTCGATGACAATAACTAATGTGTACGTAACATAAATTTAACAAAGGTCCGGACAAATTGAGATCAATATAACAACTAATCAACTAATCATAGATGTGGCTATAGTATCACGCAAGGCACTCATATCCATGTCATCTCCAGAAGCACTTTCTTCACCCGAGCTGGATTCGGGTACATTTGTATCTTCTTCTTGGATACTTGATTGAAAGTGAGTGTCGTTTATGGAATTGTCTCTAATGAAATTGTGAAGGGCCATACAACCAACAATGATTTTTGATTGCTTGTTCACCGAATGTTTGGGCATCTTCAAGAGAATGCGCCACTTCATTTTTAGGACTCCAAATGACCTCTCAATCACATTTCTCAAACTTGAATGCGCATTATTGAACACCTCCTTCAATCCCACTGGAGTACGACCGTGTTGCCATTCAGAAACATGGTACCTTTGTCCCTTGTATGGTGCAAGATACCCTTTTTTATTAGGATATCCTGAATCGACGAGATAATATTTCCCTATATTTTGTAACTGTAGGTTATCTAACACATGATATCCTTGTGAAATGCAAAAAAAAATGTTTTCAGTCCAAAAGATGCATACCTTCTGGAGGGTGTGGAAACTGTTGCTTGTATGTGACTAGAGTATCCAATAAGACACGACTGTCATGCACAGATCCGGGCCAACCAGTGACAACAAATATGAATCGCATATCAAAGTCACAGACCGCCATTACATTTTGCGAAGCATAACCATGTCGACCAATGTATTTAGGTTGCTCATGCAATGGAACAACTACCGGTATATGTGTGCCATCGATTGCACCAATGCAATCTTTGAAATGAGGCCAAAACCTAGTTTCTTGTAGCTTAGGATGAATAGAACCAAAATGTGAATCTGTAGGCCTCACAATGTAAAAAGCCAACTGCATGACACACTCCAGTACCTCTGCAAATTTCCTGCTAATAGTTTCTAATGAGTGGGTGAACTTGTTCTTCACTTGCCTAAATGATTGAGGTGCACCGCATGCCCACACAAACATTGCTAAGGCTTCCTTCGTACACATTCCTCTACTCTCTTTTAAGCCATAATTTTCTACCAAGGTGTCATGAAGGCATAGGAAAACTGACCTTCTCATTCTGAACATGCTATAGCATTCAGTTGGATTTTGGAGTGTGATCTCAACCCACTGGATTCCAGTCATAGTTGGAATTGTAATAGGAATTTCAGCTTTCTTTCTACGTGTATCACCCACTGGATCCTCACTTATTACATGAGCATCATTCTCACTTTGACCTGTTTGGAGAGCATCACTACCACCAGTAGGAACATATGAAGTCTCATTAGTAACACTAATTGCATCAAACATTATCCGTTGTTGGTCTTCTTGCTCAAGTGGGTTATCTCTGAATGTTATACACCCGGGCATAGACTGAAAATAAATGAAAAAAATAATTAACCATTTTTAGAGAAAACATTACAACTTACATATGAGGAAAAAAATACTTATGAATTATATGCTCACCTCATTTTGCTCCGCCCACCATTCATCAGACGCCACAATACAACCATTGTTAGGATTCCTCCCTAATCCAGTAGCTCTCATGTTCAAAGTTTTCCATTGGTTATATTTCTTCTTCATTGTATCCCATCTGTTCTTCATTTGTCCATCATTATAAGGCCTCTTGGTACGTTCGAAGAACTTTCGAACAAGATTTGCATAGCCCAAATTATTCAAATAATGTCCAGGCCTATTGTGGGCAAGAACTTCTTCCACACAAATGTCATTGAAAGCCTTAGCAGCAAAAACATCCCATTTTGCCTGAACTTTTGCTGATTTCTCCATTTTAAATCTCCACAAACTAATAAAAATATAAAACACAAGCATTATCAAACTAATGCATCTCCAATTTCTAAAACAAAAATCATTCAACATTTGCACAGATATATCCCTAGCCATGATAACATGTCCTATGATAATGTACTATGATAATCTGTTCTTTTGCAATACAAATCAAAGCAAACAATAGATCGGGTATGAATCAAAGCAATTCATGGATATGAAAAAAATACCTCAACAAAGGGAACCAGTACCTTCACTCGGAGCAGAGAAAAGGTGCGGAGTCGGCCTCCACCGTCGCAACACGGAGCAGAGGAAAGGGTGGGGAGCCGGGATCTACCGTCGTCGGAGCAGGGAGCGGGAGTGGAGGAAAGGACGGGCGAGGAGCTGGCCTCCACTGTCGGGTAGAGGAAAGGGCGACGGCTCCACCACCGAAGGGGCGGCGCAAGCGGAGGCAAAGGGCGGCGTAAGCGGAGGGGAAGGGCGGCGCGAACTGGGCGGCGGCGGCTCAAACCCTAGCGGGCGAGTCGAGAGAGGAGGGGAACGGGAGCCGAAGCACGGGCGGGCGAGCGAGGGGCGGACGGAGGTGTGAGCGAGGGGCAGGCGGTGGAAAATGAGTCGCGGTGTGGGAAACGCAGTCGGTTCCTCGCGGTCTGCAAAACGCAAGCTCTAATTCATTTGAGATTATTTCCATCTCCGTGATTATTACACAATCTAAAATAATCAAGGGTGTTTGGGTGGGATTCTCGCTTATTTTCATCTCGATTTCGATTTTAAGCTGAAACAAACACGCCCTTATTAGTCCAAGCTAGCCAAGATAGTTTCAGCGATCCGCCAGTCCGAGTGCCGCCAGTTTTCAGCGTGCATGCTAGTGAGTAGTACCTGCGAGCATCGAGCAATGAGCCAGGAAGAATCCAACGAGAGAACAACAATCTGCGCGGCATGTAGAGACACAACCTACCTAGCTAAGAGCATCTCCAACCATAGGCCTCAAATCAAGCTCTTATATTTTCATTTGGAAGGTGATTTATAAAATTTAAGGGTCAAATTCAAAGTCTAACTCCAGCCATAGTCCCTAATTTGGAGGGAGAGGAATAGGAAGGTTTCATTCCCGGGGACCCAAAACAAAACTTTGAGGGTCCTCCTAAAATGGGAGTCCAAATAGAAGTTGCATTGGAGTGATTTTTTTAGACCAAGTCTCTAGATCTAGAATAGGGGTCTATTTAGAGGCTCCACTGGAGTTGCTCTAACCAGCAGCGCTAGATATGATGCGGATTCTCCTCCGGCCTTTACGTACTACGTCGTCCGAGGAAGTACAAGCATGATATGCATTATGCACTGAAGTCTGAAGATGCTAGCTTAATCGTTTCTTCTTCTGATTTATAAGTGAGGTTCATTTCCTTCTTGTTTCATGCAGCGCACTTCAGCTCTGAATTCCGATCCGAAGAAAAACCAGATGGAACTTCAATCTGGAAGCTGTAATAAACAAAATAAATACTGATAATGCATATAGTTTTAGGAGGAGTAATCAATTCCATCATTATTGTGTAAGAACATCTGTCTTCGCCTTTTACGGAAGCGCTTTATTTAGCTTGCAGAAAATCATGGACTAATATAATTCATTCATGGCATGAAAAAAAGAGCAGGCACATATAAAGTAGGCGATCATTCTTCTATCTCAAGCTCCTTTAAATCTACTCTGGTCGACCCAACCACCGGACGTATAGGTACAGAGAAGCTGCATGCTCAAGTCGGAACCACTAAGCACTGCTTCAAAATCTAGGTAATTAAGCCCTTTATTTTCCCCTCCTGACGAATTGATCGAATCATGATTTTTTTTTTGGAAAAGATATCCGGTTTTGTTTTTACCTTCAAAGAGAGGAGGTTAAGGTTATTACCTTGAACCTGACCGCACCGTACCCTAGTGAAGACGTATAAAACTACAGGGAAACAGGCCATTAGGGACTAGTACTCCTAGGTTTTATGGTTTAAATCAGTACTTAAAAAAGCATGCGTTGCCTTGACGTGAGCATGGGAAGCATAATCGTTACAGGGACCGATCGACGAACTCAAAGGTGAAAGGGATGTTCAACATCTGAATTAATTAGCTCCTCTCTTTCTTTCTTGCACTGGGAGACACTTGACTGAAAGGCGGAGTCCTTGATGGTGTACAGTACACAGTACTGTATGAATATGTGCTACTAATGCAATTTAACAAACACACAACTGTGTAGGATAGTCTTTCAGTGTTACAGTAGTACGGACGACGACAGGCCGGTGTGTCTCAGCTGAAGCCATACAACTCTGTTCATACATTTTTCGTATCCGTACAGGTACATACACACACACGGCCGGCATGCGAGTAATGCGGCAGCGTCGTGTCGAGGGGCCAGGACGAGACGACACCAGGGCTTTTGATCGAGGTGTTGGCCATGGACCAGAGCATAGATCTCGATCTGACATTGCCAAACGCCAATAGCTATATCATGAGATCTGGGATGATGCGATGAAGAAAAGTGGACTAGAGATGGACTTATGGTTACTCGATCTATCAGGTTATAGGTGGGTCTCTCTGATCCTGATCACGGCTGCAGGCTCTACAGGTTGGATCTCATCCATCCATTTATATCAGCAGAGAGGCAAGCCGCCAGGGAATGTCATGCTCATGCTGGCTGTAGCCATTTCATGTCACTCCCATCCCATCTGCGCCGAGGAGGCCCACGCGCGCGATCGATCCCTGCTGAGAATGCAAACAGCCAGAGCCAGACAGCAGCTTCGCTCATGTGCCAAAGGCCATTGCACCTGGCCGTCATTACTGTATATTGGTAGGAGTATCTTCTTTAATTTCGCGACTTTGACATGACCACATCTGTATCTCCAATTATATATATTGCAGTGTAGAGCAATAACTAATCAACAATAAAATAGACATTTTTATGCCGCGGCTAGCTGCCCATCATCCCCGCGCACATGCGCAAATCCTGGACTCATGCATGTATGGCGTGTTCATCATCCTTCTTCTGTTGGAATTAGATCTCCTCACGTTAGGCCCAACGGATTAACGGGCCCTAGGTCTGCGTCCTGATCGGGGGCGCCCAACCTTATGATTGGTGGGCCCCCGTCACACAGCGCTATGAAGACTAGGTGGGGGCAGGGGCGCTAGACACGTCTCACGAGGTTCACCTACGCCGCCAACACCCACCGACATCTAAACCCTAGACCAATCTAGAGGGGGCGTTGCCAGCGACGGGAAGTGCCACCGACGCCGGCGAGCACCCAGTGCACCTGGATGACAACAGAGACGACCACCAACGCGACACCGACGTCCATGGTGGACGACGGCTCCAACCCCAACACCGCTGCCGCCACTGCACCTCCTCCGGTTGATGGATCCGGTCTGTATTCCACCTCTCTCTCTGTCTACCCTTCTCTATGCATGAACCGCACACTATCTATCAACTAGAACTCGTTCTCTCCATTGGATCCGCTCCTAGACGATCCTAGAAACTCTATTAATGGTATTAGAGAGCCTCCTACGGAGGGGATCCATCTGGATCAGAGTCTAATCGGCTCAACAGAACGAACCCTAACCCTAAATCTCAAGAACAGAGGAAGGGATTAGGGAGAAGAATCAGAACGAACGTCGGATCGGCAAGATCCGCACGAAACAACCAAGAACATCGAACCGAAATTGAACCCTAACCCTAAATGAAAGGGGGCGACCAAGAAGGGGTGCTCCTACCTGGGGCTCGGTCGTCCCTCCATCGCTGCCAGCTATCTCCATTGTCGGCGCGCGGGAAGAACAAGACCTCCGGTGAGGTCACGCCACCGCGGCTAGCCCGCTCGACGGCGGCGCGTCCACTCCTCGGTGGGCGCGCGAACCGGCGAGGAGGCCGGCGGCGGCGGCGTTGCCTTCTCCTCTGGCCGGTTGCTCTCGGCCGCCGCCATCGGACTCGCTCTCCGTCTCGTGCGACGCGGGGGAGAAAGGGAAAAGGGAGAGAAGAAAATGGAGCTAGGGTTTGGGGAGCCGGCCGATCGGTCGGGGTTTTGTTCCCGCGAGAACGACGCGCCACCGTCCAATCGTGCTCACCCTAGATCCGACGGCCGCGGCAGCGCCTAGTCTGCTGGGCCGCCTTTGAGCCCAGGCGGGAGAGAGAAATCCCGGCCCAGGCCCACGTTGCGGCCTGGGCGGGAAGGGGAAGCCCCGCGCGCGGCCAGTTGGGCCGTTTTGGCCTCTGGGCCGATTCGTTTGCCTCGACCCGCAAACTGAACCGTGCGATTACCATTTTTTTTTATTTTCCAGAAATCAAATGAAATTGATATTTGAAATGAAATTTGATGAAATTTTCTCTGCACAAATTTTATCCAACGATAATTTTTGTTCAGAGAATAATAATCACATGAATAATATTCTAGAAAATAATATTTTTGAACAATTTTATTCATATATTCTATTTTCCAGAAACAATTATGAATTCCTTTGTATTTGAATAAATTTGAACCGAATTTTGATGAATTTTCCTCTATACAAAATTTTATCCAACGATAATTTTTGTTTAGAGAACAATACAAATTGAATTTTCTGGAAAATAAGATTATGAACAATTTTTATTGTTTCCGCTGCGAAGAAAATATTAAATTTTGTCTCTAAATTAAATTTGAACCAACAGGATAATTTAATTTTGAGTGAATTATGAATTTTCGATAATTTTGATGAAATTATGGTACTGTTATTTTCTGACCAACGTTGTTAATAACATTATTATAATGAATTGCTATGCATTAATTTTACTTCTGCCCAACGGTGATGTATAATTTTATATAGATGAATTGTATGTTTTAATTTTGACCAACGTTAAGTTCAGGCATGCAATTTTACGATGAATGTTTCTCACTTTTCTTTGAACAAATTTCAGGAGTTAAAGGAATGGTGAACATTAACAACATTCCTCCACTAAACGGTACCAACTACCGTGTGTGGCGGGAGAAGTACGAGCTGGAACTTGCATTGACAGAAATTGATCTTGCCATTACTTCACCGTGTCCTACTATTCCAGAGGAACAGGAGAAGAGAACTGATGAAACTGACGAAGCATTTAACGCCGAAAGCGTGACTTTGCTGAAGTCAGAATGAAATATGACATTGAACACAGACGTTGGATTCAATCCAACAGAAAATGCCTGTTGGTGGCGAAAGCCACCATTGAAGACCAAATCCGAGGGTCAATCCCAGAATGCATCACCGCCATTGACTACCTCGAAAGGGTAAAGAGTCAGTTTACTAGGTCTTCCAAGGCCACAACAGCACCATGATACATAAACTTGTATCTGAGAAATACAATGGTGGTGGTGTGCGTCAACACATATTAAAAATGAACACCATGGCAGCAAAGTTAAAGACAATGGATTTGGAGATCAAGGACAAGTTCCTCATTCACTTGGTCTTTCTTTCTCTGCCAAAAGAATTCGAAACTTTTGCTGTGAACTATAATATGATGCCTGAAAACTGGGACATTGAAAAGCTCATTGCAATGTGTGTCCAGGAGGAAGAGAGACTTAAGTCCGCACAGGGTGAATCAGCTCATCTTGTCAAGGACAATAAAAGAAAGAATTATTACAAGAAACCACAGGGGAAACCCCCGTGGAATAAAGTCCCTCCCTCCAAGCTACAAGAAAATACAATTGAAAAGGGAAAAGAAAAGGACTCTCAGGATGAGGACTTCAGAAAATATGGCAATGCTGAAAAAGACCAGTGCAAGGAATGCTTCAAGAGAGGGCATTACAAGAGAGATTGTCCTGTCTACCTGAAAAAGCTACTGAAGAAAGGTGATGATACTATCACATTTGTAGATGAATCCCTATTTTTATGTTATTCGAACACCTCTTGGTGGATTGATTCAGGTGCAACAATTCACGTTTCGAATTCTTTACAGGGGTTAAGTGGGAGGAGAACCCTATAAAGAGGAGAAAGATTAAAGTCGCGAATGGAGTACAAGCTGGAGTTGAAGCCATTGGCGATCTAGCTTTAGAATTAAAAGATGGCTTTGTACTTAAGCTCAGAAATGTACTCTATGTTCCCTCTTTGCGTAGGAATTTAATAAGTGTTTCGAAACTCGATGATGATGAATTTAGCTGTCATTTTGGTAATGGAAGATGTGAAATATTTGATAATAATGATAAGTGTGTTTGTCTTGCCTTCCGACAAGATAAGCTTTATTTATTATCTCTTGCTGAGAATGTGAATCATGAATGTGATGTTGTGAATGTCTCCCAATCTACAAATGAGAACAAGAAGCGAAAGAGAAATGAAAGCGTCTCTTCGAAGCTATGGCATTGTCGTTTGGGCCATATTTCGAGGGGGAGAATAGAACGCTTAGTGAAACAATCAATTCTTCCGCACTTAGAATTCTCCGATTTAGAACAATGTGTTGATTGCATCAAAGGAAAATATGTTAAGAAAATAAAGAAAGATGCTAAACGAAGCACGAGAGTATTAGAAATAATCCACACGGACATTTGCGGTCCATTCCCAACGAAAAGCGTAGATGGTTATGATTTGTTCATAACATTCACGGATGATTACTCTCGTTTTGGATATATTTATCCAATTAAAGAAAGAACATAAGCATTGGATAAATTTAAGATATTTAAAGTCGAAATTGAAAATCAACACAACTTGAAAATAAAGATAGTTCGATCAGACCGTGGTGGAGAGTATTATGGGCGACATACCCCGTATGGCCAAATTCCAAGTCCTTTTGCAAGGTTCCTACAGGAAAATGGCATAGTCACTCAATACTCTACACCGGGGGAGCCTCAACAGAATGGAGTGGCTGAAAGAAGAAACCGTACCTTAATGGATATGGTGAGAAACATGATGAGCTACTCTACACTCCCGGTTGGTTTATGGATGGAGGCACTGAAAACCGCCATTCATATACTTAATCGAGTACCAAGCAAGTCGGTGCAGAAAACACCGTATGAATTATGGACAAGAAGAGAACCCTCACTTAAGCACCTACGTGTGTGGGGTTGTCCAGCTGAGGCAAAGGTTTTTAACCCAAATATTAGAAAGTTAGACTCCAAAACTGTCAGCTGTTATTTCATTGGCTATCCAGAAAGATCGAAAGAATATCGATTCTATTGTCCTGATAGATACACGAAATTTGTTGAAACAAGACACACTGTGTTCTTGGAGGATGATATGATGAGGGGGAGCAAGATAACACGTGAAATTAGCCTTGAGAAGAAGCGGGTACATGTACCTACTCCGATGGTTGAAGAACCATACTTTATGTTACCTGCTACCGATGTTGCACCAGCAGTACAGGACGTTGTGGTGACAACGCCTGTTGTGAGTTCTCCCATAGCGACAACAAATGAACAAGAGGAACATGTCCATCAGGAGCCTGTAGAACCAAATGTCGCTAATGAGGAAGAACAACAACAACCCATAGTGGACCAAGTGCCAGAGGCCCCTAGAAGGTCTCAAAGAACTAGAAGGTCAGCTATTCCAGATGATTATGAAATTTATGAAACTGAAGAATTCCATATGGAAGATGACCCTATAACTTTTGAAGAAGCCATGAGAAGCGAATTCTCGTCGAAGTGGCTTCAGGCCATGGAAGATGAAATGAAATCTATGAATACCAACAAGGTTTGGGTTCTAGAAAATATTCCTAAAGGAGCTAAGAAAGTAGGCTCCAAATGGGTCTATAAGACGAAATATGACTCCCAAGCGAATATTGAAAGACACAAAGCGCAACTTGTGGCTAAGGGTTTTACCCAAAGAAAAGGGATTGATTACAATGAAACCTTTTCCCCGGTTTCTTGTAAAGATTCTTTCAGAATTATTATGGCACTTGTTGCTCACTATGATCTATAATTACATCAGATGGATGTAAAGACCGCATTCCTAAATGGGGATTTGGATGAAAATGTCTATATGGCACAACCGAAGGGTTTTGTTGTAAAAGGAAAAGAAAACATGGGATGTCGTCTGAAAAGATCCATTTATGGTTTGAAACAAGCTTCGAGACAGTGGTACTTGAAATTTGATAAAACTATAAAGTATTTTGGGTTTACAGAAAATGTCGAGGATAATTGTGTCTATGTGAAATTTAAGAATAAGAAATACATATTCTTGATCCTATATGTAGATGATATCTTACTTGCTAGTAGTGATGTCAACCTACTATTGGAGACGAATAAATTCTTGTCCTCGAACTTTAATATGAAAGATCTCGGTGAAGCGTCATTTGTTTTGGGAATTGAGATTCATCGAGATAGAAGAAAAGGGGTATTGGGATTGTCGCAGAAGGCATATATAGAAAAGGTTTTGAAGAATTTTAGTATGCATGCGTGTAGTCCATCTCCTGCTCCGATTGTCAAGGGCGATAAATATGGGGAACATCAGTGTCCCAAGAACCAATATGAAATTGATCAAATGAAAGCGGTACCGTATGCTTCGACAATTGGAAGTTTACAATATGCTCAAACGTGTACACGCCCTGACATAGCTTTTGTTATCGGGTTACTTGGCAGATATCAAAAGAATCCAGGAATTGAACATTGGAAATTAGTGAAGAAAGTCTTGCGTTATTTGCAAGGTACGAAAGGTCTCATGTTGCCATATGAAAAATCTGATTCTCTGCACATAGAGGGGTATTCAGATTCCGATTATGCTGAAGATGAAAGAAAATCCACATCGGGATATATCTTTACTCTTGCTAAAGGAGTGATATCATGGAAAAGTTCGAAACAAACAGTGACTACATCCTCGACAATGTACGCCGAGTTTGTAGCTTGTTATAAGGCCTCGGGGCAGGTAAATTGGTTGAAGAAATTTGTACCCGGATTGAAAATAATTGAAAGTATAGAAAGACCGATGCGGTTGTATTGTGATAACAACCCAGCGGTAGAATATGCTCACAACAATAGGTCAAGTGGTGCTGCCAAACACATTGATATAAAGTACTATGTTGTGAAAGATAAACTTCGGGATCATATCATAAATCTTGAGCATATATGAACAGAAAAGATGCTAGCGGATCCGCTCACAAAAGGCCTTCCACCCAGTGTGTTCAGAGGACACATAGCCGGCATGGGTTTAAGGGAGAGCCTATGATTCCCGAAGAATAAGAAGGGCCCAGAATAATGAAAACTTTATTCCAAAATAGAAAGGTGTGTAGTAGCTGTTAGTCTAATGACATGAATTGTTGTGACGATGAAGCAAGCTCTATATATTGATCTGTGATGGAATTGAAAAGAATTGGAATATCGAACTCGAATGAGAATTGAAGAATTAAAAGAATTGTGTGAGATCTAGGGGGAGAATGTTGGAATTAGATCTCCTCCCGTTAGGCCTAACGGACTAACGGGCCCTAGGTCTGCGCCCTGATCGGGGGTGTCCAACCTTATGGTTGGTGGGCCCCCGTCGCACAGCGCTATAAAGACTAGGTGGGGCCGGGGCGCTAGACACGTCTCACGAGGTTCATCTGCGCCGCCAACACCCACCGACATCTAAACCCTAGACCGATCTAGAGGGGGCACTGCCAGCGACGGGAAGTGCCACCGACGCCGGCGAGCACCCAGTGCACCTGGATGACAACAGAGGCGACCACCAACGCGACACCGATGCCCATGGCGGACGGCGGCTCCAACCCCAACACCGCCGCCGCCACTCCTCCGGTTGATGGATCCGGTCTGTATTCCACCTCTCTCTCTCTCTACCCTTCTCTATGCATGAACCGCACACTATCTATCAACTAGAACCCGTTCTCTCTATTGGATCCGCTCATAGACGATCCTAGAAACTCTATCGTCTTCCTCTTTCACCTTTTCACGCCAGTAGAGGATCGGAGGCCGGTCGATCGAGTGGAGTGCCTTTTTCAGATCCGACCGTGCACGTGTGCATGCACGGTGGAGTCTGGAGTGTGCGCTCTTCTGCTCGCTGCCTGCAGGCATGATATATCATTGCTCTTGGATTCCAGGAGATCTCTCTCGCCATCTATCGCCAAAGCCGCCGTTGCTTGCTTCATGCATGATTGATTTACTCCTCCTCATCAGGAGGCAGTGGATGCTGCACCGGCCTCATCTGCTAATCCTGCCATCTTTGTCTTAGTGTTCAGAATTGAGGATGCCGCTCGAACGGCTTCGGTCCATGCATCAGTGAGCCATATATACTGGCAATATATATAGGACAGGCAGACAGGTCTGATGCATGCAGCTCAAGAGAATTTGTCCAAGCCAAGACATGACAATCCAGGTGGTGCCAATTTTCAGCCAAGCCACACGCCACACGGGCGGATGGATCCAAGGCAGCTTCTGGTTTTTTGGCCTCAATCTTCTTGCTCTGACGGCCGGTCTCTGCCCGCGAAACAGGCGCTAGTGAACGGCGGCGTGTGCTTTGCTACCTGCGAGCATCGAGCAATGAGCCAGCAAGAATCCAAGGGGATGTTGTTAACGCTGCACTCTGCATGTAGAGACACAACCTAGCAGCAGAGCTAGATATATGCGGATTCTCCTCCGGTCATTGTATACGTACGTCCGAGAAAGTACAAGCATGATGTGCAGTATGCACTGTCAGTCTGAAGATGCTATAGCTTAATCTAGCTTTTCTTCGATCTTCTTCTTCTGATTTATAAGTGAGGTACGGTTACCAGCCAACATTTCCTTCTTGTTTCATCTTTCGTGAAGGACACTTTACTAATTTGGCTCTGATCAGAAGAAAAACCTGTTTCACACAAAAAAAGAAAAAACAGATGGATCGAACTTCAGTTTGGAAGCTGTCCACAAACAAGTACGTACTGATAATGCATATCCGGCCGGCCATCACGCATGCATGTAGTTTTAGGAGTAAATAATCAAGTCCATCATTGTGTAAGAACATCTGTCTACTACGCCTATTATGGAAGATCGGTCACCGCGCATTAGCTTGAAGAAAATCATGGAATAATTCATCAATAAACAACATGAAAAAAAAGCAGGCAAATCATTCTTCTATCTCAAGCTCCTTTGACCCTACTCTGCTCTCTGGTCGCCGCAACCACCGCACGTACAGACTACAGAGAAGCTAGCTAGCACAAGTCGGATCCACTAAGCATTGCTTCAAAAAGCTAAGACCTTTTCCCGTCCTGGCGAATTGAATCATGATTATTCAGAAAAAAGGGATCTGGTTTTGTTTTTACCTTCAAGAAATGTTAACTTGAACCTAACCACATAGTAGCTTACTCCAAGCTAGATGTATACTCCTAGCTAGATGTATAAAACTACGTACTGGGAATCAGGCCATCAGGGACTAGTCCTAGGTTAGTAGCTAGGTTAATTTTATGGTTTAATCAGTACACCGTACGTACTTAAAAAACACTACAGGTGACCCTGACGTGAGCATGAATGAAAAAAACTGATGTGCACGGTAAGCATAATCGTTACAGGGACTGACGAACTCAAAGGTGAAAGGGATGTCATGTTCACCGTTCAACTTTTTCATCTGAAGCTCCTCTCTCTTTCCTGGGAGACAAATGAGTCCTGATGATGTACAGTACTGTATGTGCTACCAACTGAACAGCTGTAGGATGAGTCTTTTAGTGTAGTGACAGTAAGACTGAACGCACTGGGTCCTGGATAGCAAATTTGGAGTAGCATTGACAGCAAATATCCCTGCACCGCGGTACTGTAACCCACACCCTATGCATGCGTGCCTGCGTGAGTACGCTGTATACAACGAAGGGTAAAGTGGATACGGCATGTGACACGTAGGTCTGCTCGTCCTTGTTTTCCGTGTTGCTATTATTTGAATCAACTAAAAATGCTATAACTTATAAACCAAAAGACCAAATTAAAATTCGTTTACACCATTAAATTCGATTCAATAAATCCTTCAAAACAAGATCTCACATGAATATATTTAGAGAAATTTTATTTATAAACATGTGGGGCTCACTGTTGATAGAGTATGAAATATAGAGAATGATAAGTGCAGAAGAACTATATATAGAGGAGAAAATCTCGCTGACTAGGATGTAATATTTCTTTTAGAGGATGAATATAGAGGATGAAGAGTGCGGATAGTCTAATACGGATGATTGATAGGTGTCTCAGCTCTCACTCTCAGCTCTATAGTACAGTACACAGTAGTACCTTGCAAGCCAAGAAAGGGCGGTTCCAGGCTCATGCAGTCATGCTCAAGGCTTTGTACCTGCCCTACCCCTGCTTCCAAATTCCTCTCTGGTTTTGATGAACACAACAGGGGGTTCATGAAGGACGGACAGTAGGATCAAATTCAGGGTTTGTTCTGACGAACTGAACCTCAAAAGGGAAAGGAGAGTATGATTTATTGCTTGTGAACTCCCCCAAGAAACCAGTAGACCGATTGAAACATGGCACCAACTGGATTGAACTTGTGCAATGTACATTTTTTACTGTATCATCGACAATGACGCGATCGCTATTTCTTTTCCTTAAGGTCAGCATAAAAAAAATTGATCAGAGTGGATGATATTGATATGGGAATAAAGATTGTTGAGAATTTGCAAATCCCATGCTTTGCTCTTTGATTAGTCCAACAAAACACATTCTAACCCTGACAGGTGTCATTCCATAAATCAATCATTGATTGACATCTTATTTATCAATTGCAATACCTGAGAAACAAATTAATTACATAAATCAATCATTGGTTGACAACCTATTTATCAACTACAACACCTGAAACAAATTATAAATCACCTTGACTACTTGATAAATCTATTTTGCTATGTATCTAAATATAATATATGTATAGATGCATAGCAAAAATGAACGTACCATAAAGAAATCAAAGCGACTTGTAATTAATGTAATTAAGATTCAGAATATCAAAGAAAGATTATGCCGTCGTAAAATGTGCGTTTTTTATCCTTCAGAAAAGAGTTTTCCTACAACACCCGTAGAAAGGAATCTCAAAAAAACATTGCTCCAATTTTTGAACCATTCCCCTCCATCGAAACCCCTCCAAGGTTAGATTAAACTGATCAAATCCCAGGACGAAAAGGGCCCAAACACATAAAGAAAGCAACAGTCGTCACAGCTTTTCTAGACCTCTCTTTTCCCCACTCCCACTCCCCACCCTCCAGAAAAACGTTGG
The DNA here is from genome assembly GCA_022036555.1 of Microstegium vimineum. NCBI lineage: Eukaryota > Viridiplantae > Streptophyta > Magnoliopsida > Poales > Poaceae > Microstegium > Microstegium vimineum. The sequence continues at coordinate 3,626,420 of CM039126.1, read as the reverse complement.
CCAGCCAAATTCAAATGCGGCCCGCTAACCGGGCCCCATTTTCCGGGCCCACCTGCATACGCACCCCGCTACACGGGTATACGTACCTGCCTCGCCCGCACGGAACAGCCTCGCGCGTCGGCGGATCCCACCTACCCACATCGCTGTCCGGTGGGACCCAAGAGGTCCTGGCCCACCTTGAAGTGACCGGGGGCCGAGCCGACGCGGCGAGCCCCGGGACACACACCCCGCGACACGAGTACACGACACAGCTGGGAGCTGAAGGCTGCGCTCCCCTCCTCTCCCCTCCGCGGCGCCCCAGGCAGGCAGGCAGCTCCGCCTTCGTCCTCCCCGTCCTCGGCTCTTCCCCCACACACACCTACTCGCTCGCCGCCCCTTCGCATCCATTCTCTCTCTCGCTGTCGGTGGGCCCCGCGGCGCCCTCCCCGCATTTAATCCTCGGCGTCCGTGCTCCCCCGTCCCTTCGGCTCACGCCCCGCCCGTGAATCGTGATCTCGCCGTCTCCCTCCCTTCCTCCCTCTGTCGCACCGCACGAGCCCCCGTGTTGTTGGTGGTGGTGGGAGTGGAGGGGTGTGCCAGCTAAATGGCGAGCAGCGGGGTGAGGAACGGGGCGGGCCCCAGGATGAGCGCGAAGCCGGACCGGCAGGGCTTCAGCGCCACGCCCAAGACGGCAGCGGGGAAGCCCCGCGTCTCCTCGGCGGCGGGCGGCGCGTACCGGCGGACCAGCTCGGGTTCGCTCCCCGCGGCGGGCAGCGGCCGCGCGCCGTCGGATGGAGGTGTGTTCCTCGCTCTTGCTCTGGTGCCGTCGCTCCGGTCGTGCGGTCTGCGGAGCGGGATCCGGATTTGGATTTTTGGTTCTGCGGGTGTCTGTGGATTCGGAGCTGCTCTGATCTGCATTTGGATTACTTGTCCCGCTTCGCTGTTTCCGAGTCGCTGCTGCTCAATCTGGTGCTTGAACTCACGCGATTTTGTGGAGGTTTTTACTCTCTTCGTTCACGGACGTAAATTTAGCTGCGGATCTGCCGTAGCGCGATCGGCCTGTCGAGTTCATCCAGATTTTGGGCTTGCTAGTTGAGCGATTTGCTTGTGCTGGTGCAAGTGTGTAACGTATCTGCGTAACAATCGCACTATTTCGGAACTGACGCTGTGCGTTTCACTAGGTAAATGTCATTTTTCTGCTACCGCTTGATTTTTTTTCCCAGTATGGAATGGCCGTTTGGTTGTATGACTCGGGAGGGATATTGTTTTGGCCACGAGCTCCCTGCACCCCACGACGACCAACCATCTCACTTTAAGCTGCAAAACTGATACGGCTGCTGAGAATAATGAAGAGCCACAGTTGATAATTGTGTCTTCCTGCTGGCTCAACGCCCATCTCGTGGTTAGTTTACCTTGTAAAGGATGACACCCAAGTAAGGCCTTGTTTGGATGCACATTTATCACCCTCAAACCACATGGGTTGGAGTGGATTGGAGTGGAAATTAGTTCAAATACACTCCAACACATGTGGTTTGATGAAGATACATGTGCATCCAAACAAAGCCTAAATGTTACTATGTGTAGAATTAGTGAGCTAGTACAATCTATATTAAGACAGCTCAGTCCTCTTCCATGTAAGAGACTGTCCTAAATTCATATGAAACCAGTAGCATTAACACTCTCTTAATTATACCGGATGTGGATTCCCAGTGAATTTCTTATCAGCTAAGGTAAGTGCATGTGGAAAACGAGTCGTTTTTCTGGATATCATTTAAAAAATGAAATTTCTCCTGAGTTTGCTTTAGATACTTCTATACGGTGTTTTGAAGTTGCTGTTCTACTATGTTTGGTCGTTCTCTTGTGTTCGGTCAGTTTGTCATGCCTGTGAGATTGTGCATGGCAAGTACTTAACTCTACTACCATGCCTGGAAAAGTACCCTACACAAAGTTTCTTTATGATAGTAGATGTTTCAGAAGAACTACTCAGCAGTAATGATATTGAGTAGTAGTTTACACTCGTCTTTTTTATGCCTACTTTGCTTTACTATATGCTGTGATATGATCATTCCTATCTGAGTCTTCTTTAATCTACCCAATAGAAGAATTATTATGAAAAAGATCGAATTCCTAGTAATTCTTCTATTGGGTTGATTAAATTGTCTCATTTCTTAGATTTTTTTTTACTGCGCACCAAGTGTACAACTCATTGTTGGTCTGTGGGTAAGCTATTAAATATTTAAATATTCAAATTGCATCTTGAAATGTTGATAACTACTCTGCTAGTGCATAGACGGTTAAATTCTATATTGCAATATATTTAACTCCATGCTGTGCGCAACTACTTCCTAATATGATGGTTCCAAATATTTGATGATTGATTTGTTGGTTGGCAACTTGGCATTATGTGTGAGGTTGAAATTATAAAGAATTCTCTGTTCTTGTTTTGCTTTCTGTCAATTTTGATTTGATCGAGTATCTATATTTTTGGTCAACTGAAGAATCTATTCCTCCCTGGTCCTTGCAGTTTCTAGTAGAGTAAGGGTTGCTGTAAGGCTTAGGCCTAGGAATGCAGAAGAGTTGGCAGCAGATGCAGATTTCGGTGATAGTGTTGAACTTCAGCCAGAGGTGTAGCTTGGTTTCTCTTTAGCATACTGTGACAATTTTTTTGTTGTCTAACCTGATGAAAATTTGTTCTGAAGCTCAAAAGATTAAAGCTTCGTAAAAATAATTGGGAGTCAGAAACATATGAATTCGATGAAGTGCTCACAGAGTTTTCTTCTCAAAAGCGAGTGTATGAAGTTGTTGCGAAACCAGTTGTGGAGGTATATGAATCTCAAGCTCTCATCGCAACTTTTGGAGTTAATTATTTTGACCTTTCTGTTTTTTTTTCTCATTTCAAGGCAGTCATAATAGGTTATATGATTCATTTACTGAATATTACATATGATGTAGCCACACGACTTTGCATATTGAATGCTGCTGGTTATTGCATATTGAATCCCTTTTTTCCCCCTTTTTGTGAGCATGCATGTTATTGCAAATTGCTTCATTTTCCAGACATACAAGCAATTTTGTAATTGCCTAGAATTTGTTTTGAAAGTACAGCATCTTTTATAGCTTATACTTGTCTGTTCATTTTTAGAAGGCGTATTAGGATTTTAATGCCTTTAGAGGACTAGAGGTACACTTTGACCTTCAGTTTCTCTTATAATATTATCATCGGTTGGTACAAAATCAATGCCATATTAAAAATCTTTGAAATACAAATCTATTCTTATATTTTTTTTACACTAAGCATGCATATAATTTTACTGCATGTTGGCCAACATTTTATGAAGTTTGACCTTTTAAAATCCTAATACATGGATGGAATAGTTGACAAGAAAGGACAAAGCAACCGTTCAGCACCTTTAATATTTTGCTCTGGCCATTACTGATAGTTGATTACTTTTATGTGTTACTTCCTTAGCAATGTCTATACCAATGTAGAATTCTGTGTGTTTTGCAGAGTGTTATGGAGGGATATAATGGTACAGTTATGGCATATGGCCAGACTGGCACTGGGAAAACTTTTACACTGGGAAGACTTGGTGAAGAAGATACTGCTGCTAGGGGAATCATGGTTCGTGCAATGGAGGATATTCTAGCAGACATAACACCTGGGACTGATTCTGTCTCAGTCTCATATCTTCAGGTTTGTGATGGTGGGCCTTTCGTGGTTGTGGTTGTGGTTGTGGTTGTATCTATTAATCTAGTGCCTTTGAGATGTTGTAACAATGTATACTGGATGGTTATTTCAGTTGTACATGGAGATGATACAAGATCTCCTTGATCCTGTAAATGATAATATAGCTATTGTAGAAGACCCAAGGACTGGGGATGTTTCATTGCCTGGAGCCACAGTAGTTGAAGTTAGAGATCAAAAAAGCTTTGTGGATCTTCTAAGGGTGGGTGAGGCTCATCGTGTTGCTGCAAATACAAAGCTAAACACAGAATCATCTCGTAGTCATGCGATCCTCATGGTATGCTTATCTTTCTTGAGTTTGTTTACCTACCTTTATGCCTTTACAACTATGGTATTTCTGGTAAATAATATCATGAAATGATTTTTTTTGTTTAGGTGAATGTCAGGAGGTCTGTAAAAGGTAGAACTGACATGGATGTCAGCATTTCTGCTGATAATGGGCATTCATCGTCCATGATGGGGTCTTTGAGACCACCTATTGTTAGGAAAAGTAAGCTTGTAGTTGTTGACTTGGCTGGATCAGAGCGCATAGACAAGTCAGGTGAGTCTTCTTTTCTCAATGGTATACACTTCTTTCAGGTGTATGTCCACGCAATGGTCTCTTGTAATTTGCAACCTTATAATATTGTGCCTTAATATTTGCAGGAAGTGAGGGTCATACGTTAGAAGAGGCAAAGTCTATCAACTTGTCCTTAAGTGCTCTGGGAAAATGCATCAATGCACTTGCTGAAGGCAGCCCTCATGTACCTGTTCGTGATTCTAAACTTACAAGATTGCTTAAAGATTCATTTGGAGGTAAGATGATTATTGCACGTGTGGCTCCAGAAAGAATCAATGTAATATACTTATGATCAGTTCTAAAGGGCACTGTTCCATTTTTCTCATGTTTATTCTAGAAGAGCAATTAAACCAGCAAAGTAAGTTAGAAAAAAAAGAAAATTTGAGCACCCTAAATTTAGCTTTAATGTGCATGCTATCACCCATTTGAATGGTGATGCCACTTGTTTACCTCATTGGAACAAGTGTCATTGTTGCATATGAATGGCCAGCCACACAGTAATGCAGTTCACTTTAGTATTGAAATCAAAGTTCCAAAAGCGGCTGCTTAAGCGCGCTGAAGTGCTACGCGGGAGGTCTCCGCTTCGCTTCGGACCATAAGCGGTCCCTAAGCGGTGCCGGGACCTGAGAGGGGAGCCGGGAGCCGGTAGAGGGAGCGGCCGAGCAGGGAGCTGCGGGCGGGCGCGCCGCCTTGGTGGAGCAGCGGCTGCCGGCTCCCGCTGTCCACCGGTCTGCGTGCGGCGCGCAGTGCAGCCGCCAGGGCTGGGCTCCGTCGACGGTGTGGAGGAGCAGGAGGCGCGCACACAGGGTCAATGACCAGAGGAGCGGAAGGCGGGAGGGAGAGCGGCGTGCCATTGATGGTAGCCTGACGCCGAACCTGGGAGCGCCCCGCCGTCACCGAGACCCAGAGCCTGAGTGCCGCCGCTGTTCCCTGCGTGCCTAGCGAGAGTGGGAGGGAGGGGATACTCTGTGGGCTGTGGCCTGAGGCCTGTGCCTTATGCTGTGATGGGCCGATACAGGCCAGTGGTCCAGGCCCAAAACAAAAGGCCACACTCCACACTCAGATGGACCTGTCTTCAACCTATTGCATGAATCTGATTTGCTAATTGTGCTACTTCTCAGGTTGACAACCTATTACATGAATCTGATTTGCTACAGTACAAAACGCTTAAGCTACGCTTAGGACGCTTAAGCCCGCTTAAACGCTAAGCGGCGGGTCACCGCTCGCTTAGCGCTTAGCTCCTTTTTGAACTTTGTTGAAATGTACTAATGTAGGCATGAGTTCTTGTCACGTTACCCCAAAAATTAATTTCCAGCTTTCCCAGAAGAAAAAATGTAGAAACTAGAAAGGAGGTACGCGTTAATGATTTGACCTTTTCAACCATATATTAATGCAATACATCATGATTTGTAGATAATCATACACTAGTAAGCAGTGAATGGATGTGATGCAGAAAAGGACTACTGTGAAACAGTGAAAATACTTCATTCTTTCTTTTCAGAAAAAGTACTCATCCTACTTTCTGTACTAAAAAGAATCTTGTAATATCTTTTGGAAAGAACATGTAAAAAAATTTGATTGGTATTCTTTGAAATTTGACAATTGCATGAGGTGTTGTGGAATTTTGTACAGTAAAAATGACATTATGGCATTGACATTTCTACAAAATGTTGCTGTCACTTTTATTTGATCTAATCAAGGTCAACCTGGTGTTAATTCTCATAGGTACTGCAAGAACATCATTGGTTGTGACAATCGGTCCATCTCCAAGACATCGTGGGGAAACTACCAGTACAATAATGTTTGGTCAAAGGGTACATCCTCTGCCTACATTTTGATGGTTTATAGTCTTTTATCTACAAGTTGTGAAGTTGTGACAATTTCTAGTTTTGCAGAATAGATGAATAGTTGCAAGTATTTTCATTAATTGGGTGATTAATATTTTATTTGTGTCATGTCTAGGCGATGAAAGTAGAGAACATGGTGAAATTGAAGGAAGAGTTCGATTACAAGAGCTTATGTAGGAGACTTGATATTGAATTGGATAAATTGATTGCAGAAAATGAAAGGCAAAGGAAACATTTTGATGATGAAGTTGAGAGAATAAGAACTGAAGCTCAATGCCGCATTGCTGAGGCTGAAAGGGAATGCAAAATCACATTAGAGGTTTCTTTACTGTCGTCATATTCTACTATACCTTGATATTTTGTGTAGACTAATTAGCCCTCTCACTTTTTCCTTGGATATTGACGGTACTTTCTTAATAATTTTCTGTCCACTAGCTAATATAATTTGTGATATAAACTGAATTTTATTTAGATAGGCAAATCTGTATGTTTATGATCAATATGGGTCTATGCTTCAATGGGAAACCTACTGTTTCCTCCAAAAAACAAGTCAAAAGAAAAAGAGTAGGAAAGGTGTCAGTATGTTTTAATATCCTTTTGTTGATTATTCAGCTGCAATTTTGGTTCCTTTGCTTGCCTTTTGTCGTTTTGAAGTGAACGACGTTGGTATGTAACTGTTCAAATGTTTCTGTGTTAATCTCACACATTGCTTGCATATGCTTATATCCTAATCCTAATAGGATAGGAAGTGTATCTCTTCAGTTTAGAGCTTCCTAAATTAATAACTATCTCTCTAACATGATTGATTTATGCTATATTTATCAGTTATCAATTTTCCTTTTCATGCAGAATGAGAAAATGAAGTATCACCAAGAATACTTAGACTCAATCAGAATACTGGAGGAGAAGTGGAAAGTGCATCAACAATCACCCAAGAAACAAGTACACACCTAATTGAGCTTTACAAATTAGTGAATGTCATGCTATTTGAGAAATTCTAAATGTGATTTCTCTCCTTCCACATTGTAGAATAAAGAGGCTGAGTCTACATCCAATAATACCGGAGAAGTGCATAACTTGCTGCAGAATGAGAAAATGCTACGTCAATCGGCTGAAGATGAGGCCAGTGACCTCCAGAATCAAGTATCACACTGGAAAAAACTGGAGGTGTTGTTAGCTTAAAACGTTTTTTTTTGTATCAAATTATTGCCTCAGTGTCCTGATAGCAAAGTGGCTTCCCTCACTTACTTGTAGGCTACAGCTACAGCCGAGGTAGTAAAACTCCGGAAAATGCTAGATACTGAAGCTAGCCAGAAAGAGAAACTTGAAGAAGAAATAGATGTTTTGAGAAGTCAGTTATTGCAGATGAGTATGGAAGCCGATGAGGTAGTTGTTAGTATCATTGTCAAGAAATTTTTTTCTGGGGGGAGCTGCTATATCTCTTTGTACTTATTTCTATTTCTGACTTGAACTGTGATGGTACCTTAACATATCGGTCTGTTTTCTCTTCATTCCAATTTGGTCACATCAGACAAGGCGGAGTCTTGACAAAGGAGATGGGCCAGGAAAAATATTTCCTGGTTTAGATTCATTGGTGTCTCAGACTCGAGGTTCGCAACCCAGAGAGCAGAGCAATGGACCAAAGCAACCAATTGCCAAACTCTTTGAACAAGGTATTTGTTCCTTCTGTATTCTTTCCCAGTTTCTACTTGATCTTCCTTTTTCCTATAACTCTCTAAGCAATCTCCAAAAGTAAAAGTAAACTAATTATTTGTCTTAACAGTTAATTTTATCTGTCCATCTTTGCCACTTCTTGTAGCGTATTTGAATGCAAAGATACTTGTGCAGATGCACTGTTTATAACAATATGAAATATGATGAATCAATTTTTTACAAGTGAAAATACTACCTGTCTCACTGTGCTACCTTTTTTGTAACGTATTTGGATGGAAATATACTTGTGTAGACACGCTATTGATAAAAAATATGAAATACAAGAATGGTAAGATCACTGGGTTTAAGATGGCATCGTGAAAATGTCAGATGATAGACCTAAGATATAATTTTGTGAAGCACCCTGTTCCTTGTTTGCAGCCTTATCATCCCAACTATTGATATAAAAACATATGGTGCTTAAAATTTCTTCACTCTATTTCAGTTGGGTTAAAAAAGATATTGTCATTGCTTGAATCTGAAGAACCTGATGTCCGCGTTCACGCAGTGAAAGTTGTCGCAAATCTTGCAGCTGAAGGTGAGTGCTACTTGTTCATAATTCTTTTGTTTGTCCATGGAGTTTGCTATCTGAGCATGTTTGCCAGCCCTGTCATGAGGGGCAGCCGGTGGCTGCATGGTCACTAGAGGAGCTGTGGTCAATTGCTGTAGTCAATTTACATTTATTAGATGGTTGGGTATTAGTATGTTATGGCTGCAGTAATAGAGGCGCATGCAGGTAGCTGGCAGGGGCAAGACAAGGAGGCGCATGCACAGCCTTGGCAATTAAGGGCAGTTAAATGCATGTTAGGAAATAATGGTTAGGAGAGAAACGAGGAGCCTGAGCTGGGCGCAGGGCTGGGATGCTCTCTCTATATATATCTGTAATCAGCTTATGATGGGACAAGCAATGAACAACAAACAATCCAATTACCCCAAATATTCTAGTCTCCCTCCACGCCGACTTTGCCCGGCCTTCCTCTTGGCAATGGTTATCCTCTCTATCCCTTATATGAACTAAGGTTCATAACAAGCCCTAACTTTTAAGCAGCACCCATTGGCTTCATTGTATGTGTAGAGTCTGTGTTTTATATCCTATGTGTGCATATAAGTATATAACTATTTTGGATTGGACACGTACTAATGAAGCTTTATTTTTCCCAGACATATTTCATAGTAAAATAGCATTTCTCTATATGCATGCAATCGACTCCTCACTCCTGAATTTTTAAAGTTTTACGTTGAAGCAAACTGCTGTAATGGTTATGCACAAATGCCTCCATAAAGATTCTTAGCTATATCTGGGCTTGATTTTACTTGACGGGCTGATAGCATTGTGTCTTTAAAGTATTTTGTATCATCACTTAACTACACTCAACCTTGTGTACTTCAGAGGCAAATCAGGAAAAGATTGTAGAAGCAGGTGGCCTCACTTCCCTCCTTATGCTACTTAGGAGCTCTGAGGATGAGACAATTCGTAGGGTAGCAGCTGGAGCAATTGCTAATCTAGCAATGAATGGTCAGTGGACCAGTACTGTTTTGTAATTCATGACAGAGATCCTTTGGTAGTGAGCTTTTCTGAGTGATAGAAATTGGTCTCATTATCTTTTTATAATAATTTATACATGCAGAAACAAATCAAGATCTTATCATGGATCAAGGAGGTGTAACCTTGTTGTCTATGACGGCATCTGATGCAGAGGATCCACAAACTCTTAGAATGGTGGCTGGAGCAATAGCTAACCTTTGTGGCAATGGTAACTCTAAATTTTTGCTTGTCATGCAAGACTTTGGTCTACTGCAAGATAGTAATGCTCTGAATGGTATACATCAGAAATCTAATACTTTGGACGAGCCAATTATAGTTTGTGGCTGCTGCCTATATAAACATTTAGATTCCTTCTTTTCATGTTAACAAAAAATATATATACTAGTCTTGGTTCTTAAAGTTCAGTTAGATCGACAGAACTTGTGTCAATCTTGCAGGTCATTGGCCAATATGTAGGCCCCAACATTATTTTAGCCAACACTCTAGAGTATAATATATTATTATATATATCCACGAGCTTATATCCAAAAACTAAGCTTGGGACTGAAGGGCTTTGTTGTTGTTGTTGTTGACTTGTTATATCCAAAAACTAACCTTTTGTTTATAAGCAGACAAACTGCAAACACGGTTGCGGGGAGAAGGTGGAATTAAAGCATTACTTGGGATGGTTAGGTGTGGGCACCCTGATGTCCTTGCTCAAGTTGCACGTGGCATTGCAAATTTTGCAAAATGTGAATCTAGAGCAGCTACTCAAGGTAATGTACTTGTGCTTATACTGTGTGGAGTGTGGTTGTTTTCCTTATTAGGGTGATTGCATGCAGTTTGGTTTGAACAGGGACCATACTGCAGAATACAAATCTTAGCATTTGTGACAGATTTGTCAAAACACAACTAAATTGGCCTGAAAAAAAGCACAAGTAAAATGAAATTTGAAAACTCAATGCTTTGAATTGATACTTTGAATTTGCTGGTGTCCTCTAATCTCAGTATTAGAATGTTTGCTGTGAAATTTTAAGAATGGCATGCCTTTTCATGTCTCATATATTTTTGAGAGAGATACTTGTGTGCTATTGAAAAGAATGATATATGGATCCTTAAAGCATGCACTTGTGTTGATATAAGTGGCTTTTGGTTCTTTTTTCAGGAAATAAGGTGGGAAAATCATTATTAATCGATGATGGATCCCTTCCTTGGATTGTAAAAAATGCCAATAACGAAGCTGCCCCAATTAGGCGTCACATTGAGCTTGCACTGTGCCATTTGGCACAACATGGTATCCTTCCCATCATCCCTCTTTTATTGCGCAGGCACACACACAATACTATATGCCTATGTTTGAATTTGTTCTTTTTTGCAGAAGTAAATGCAAAAGACATTATCAATGAAGGTGCCCTATGGGAACTTGTTCGGATTTCAAGGGACTGTTCTCGAGAAGATATAAGGAAATTGGCATATCGGACAGTGACATCCAGCCCCACTCTTCAAGCAGAGATCAGGAGATTGGGAATAAAAATGTGATAACAGAACATAGTGCAGCTGGGGCTCACACTATGAAGTTTCGTTTCTCGTGCATTATATAGAGGTGCCCATTGCTCTGAGTGCTGGTAATCAAGCACATCTTCCCTTGATTTACCGGTTTTGGCAGGCATACACGGGCAGGCACCGCACTGACTAATCAGAAGAGGCAATGGCCTTTGCACCAACTTTCTCCTCGAGAGTTCATTTTTCTTTGTTCTGAGGGGGCGGTTGAAAATCTGGACAGCACTAGCAATTCATTTATTTGTAATAATCCTAGCATAGCAGATATTACCTACCCAATGCAGCGTTTGTAAAGTTTTTGCTGTAAAAATACCAACGCCAAAAGGAGTACTGCAGATGAGTCATATTTGCTAAGGGGGTGTTTAGATCCAAAATTATTTGGAATTTTGACACTGTAGCACTTTCGTTTGTATGTGGTAATTATTGTCCAATCATGGAGTAACTAGACTCAAAAGATTCGCTTCGTAAATTACAGATGAACTGTGTAATTAGTTATATTTTTTATCTATATTTAATACTATATGTATGCGTTCAAAGATTCGATGGGACGGAGATGTGACAGAAAATTTGGAATTTTGAAGGGAAGTGAAGGCCTAAGTGTGACTTTATTTCTTAAGCGTTGACACTGCCATTTCTTTTACCATATCTGCTCTCAGATCATCTTTGTGAGGCACAACTTTAAGCGACACCAGCTTTTTATATACAATTCTCAAAAAAAGAAGTTTTTTATATACATAATTAACCCTTTTTAATTAATATATGTTTTAAATTAACCTAGATCTCACCTTGCACGATAGGATAACACTATCGTGCATATTCACTGGCGTGACCGCGCGACAAAGAGGGTGCCATGGTGGCAGCATCTACAGCACAATGCCCTGTTGGTCGTTCAACTGCTTGACTGCAACGTAGTAGATTTGGTTGCAGATATCGAGTGGATACAGTGTTTCAAAATGTTCAGGTTCGGTGTGGGGTATATGTTGTTGCCCTGTTGGTCGTTCAAGGAATCCGGCCGTTTTGTCTGTCTTTCTCCGGTTGGTCGCTAGTGTTTGGAGTTTGGAGCTAGAGTAGCAGCTCTCTGTCTGTCGTAGTGGAGCTCCTTGATCCGGTTTTAGCAAGTACTCCTTATTACGTACTACTGTACTAGTTAGCTAGCTAGGCCTCTGTTTATTACCTGGTGCTAATACTACAACTCTGTCAGCTGGCAATCCCAAGGTGCGTGAGTCTCTCTCTAATTAACGAACTCTGAATTAGTTTTTGCTTCCTCTTCAATCAAGGTGTGCCAAAAAAGAAAAAAGACCAAAACCGCCTGTACTTAGCTAGGCAATCAGATCGCTCGTCAGGTAGCCAGCGCAGAGCGTGGTCTCGCACTCCCGGCACCGGCACCGCACGGCACCGGCGGGCGACTACAGGCGTTGCGGCGCGTCCGATCCCGCAACACCTGGGCCAGTCCAGCCTGATGATCGCGTCAAAGATTCCGTCGTCGCGAACCGCAACCGCCGCCACGGTTGGGACTTGGGCGGATCGGCTAGCTCCAGCGCCCACCCAAGAGACACGACCACGGCCCTGATGAGAGGCTGCTGCTGAGCTGGCTCACCATCCCGCGCTCCGCGGGGCGTTGTCGGCACGTCCCGCGCGCGCGCGCGGGGCACGCCACGCCACGCCACGCCACGCCACCAAGACGGACGATATGCCCGCCGCCCGGTGTTCCCGGGCCTCTCTCTCTCGCAGGTCGCAGCACCGACCGCGCGCGTCGTAGGCGAGGCCGCGCCCGCGTTTACATTCGTGGTGGGGGTGTGGGCGCGCCGCGCGCGTGAAGCATGCAGTAACCTGATCGACGAGCGAGCTGGCCGGGCCGGGCGGTGGAGACGTCACGTCACGTCATGTCTAGTCGTCGTCGCGCCGGCGGCTTGGCTGGCTCGATCATCACCTGCCCTGCCCATGACGCCGGGCTCACATACACCGCCCGCGCGCCCCGTAATCCTCGCGAGCGCGCGGCTTCGGCTTCCGTCAGCACGCACGACACACGGGAGAGCCCGCGAATCCGCGGTCGTCGCGCGCGCAGCAGGGCCCGCCGGCCGGCCCCTTGACGGAAGACTGGCCTGCCCGTACGTATAACCGAGACCGTGATCTCGATCGATCGCCGGCCGATGCATTGGCCGGGCCGACCGGCGTGGAGGAGATTAAATAGTACATACAGTAATGGTTAGTCAACGACGCTGCACCAATGGATGGATTGGACGACAATGATCGACCGTCTCTCTCTAGCTTGCCTTGGTCCACTCTACCTGCACGCAACAACAGTACAAGTATATATATTGTACTGTATGTACAAGAGGAGGAGGAGGAGGCTAGGAGGCTATCTAGGAGCCTATAGCTAGACCTGACCCGGCCGGCCGTCGTGCGTCCAGACAAATATGCAGGCAACACGCAGCTTGCATTGTGACGTTACATATCATGCACGATCGGATGGTCAGAGCTACTATAGCCTGCAGGCACAGCAGCTAGCAGGGCGCCGCCCATGCATGCATGACAAAGGCACCAGCATGCATGCTCTCTGCAGATCTCATGCATCTCTACAGTAGGCTCTAGCTAGCGGTGTCCGGCGGCCGATCCCACGCACCAAGTGCTCGATCAGTTCCGTGCGATGGCGGTCACTCGATCGGACAAGACTCGACGTCGACGACTGCTAGCTGTGTCTGCATGCATGCGAAGTAGGAGTACTACTACTACTACTACTGCGTCACAGTACAAGGACGTACGTACGGGCGACGGAACCAAAGCCCTACGGCTGGCCGGCCGGGCGGCCCCCTTTCCCATGCATGCGTGCCGCCGCAGCCCGCACCGCAGGGCTGCTAGCTACTAGAGCTCTGCAGGGACACGCACGTACAGGTCACAGTACGTAGCAACCGGCCGATGATCTGTGCGTGCGTGCGTGTGTGCAAGCAAGGTCGTCTGCCCGGCCGGCCGGCCGCCGGCCTGCTCCAAAGCTGTGCATATGACTCATACAGTACGTGATGGATGGATGGATCATATCGATGGAGCATGCATGTAGCCGTCAATATATAAGCATGCAGACGACGGCGCAGTGGCCTGGCCGGCCGGCCGGCGGTAGGGGTCCGGTGCCCTGGGCCGCCAAGCGAGACTGATGCCGCTGTTGGACTCACTGTTCTCTCCACAGCTCCACTACTCCACCGACCGAGTGATGCATCATTCACTCACTCATTCATTGTAGGCCCCGGCGGGCCGCTGGCGGCCGGCCAGCCCCTGCGCACGCACGTCCCCGCCCGCCGGTCCCCGCGCGCGGCCGGCCCCTCCTGGCTCCTGATGCTGCCGCTCTGGTCGGCCGCCTGCTGCCGATACGGCACCTTGAGGGCGTGCAGTGGAGCCGGGCGGGCGGGCGCGGCGGCCGGCCACCATGCTGGAGCTGGACGCAGAGCCACGCCACGCCAAACGGCATGCCGCAGCTACGCGATCGACACATGTGCGCGCAGGACAGTGCTAGCTGCTACTGGAGCTAGCGCGCGTGCGTGCATGGCATGCCTTGTTTTGTGATGCGCAGCCAGGGCGCTGGCGAGCCCATTTTTGGGACGGACGGACGGACGCGTCGTCCTTGCGTTGCGTTAGCTAGCTAGCTAAGCTAGTAAGTACTCTAGTAGGCTGTGTGCTGTGTATAGCCTAGCTAGCAGGGCATGCAGATGAGATTAGTGCGTGGGCTGTGTGCTGGTTGGACGGAGCTCCTTGTCCTGGACCCAGACCGCATCAAGCTAACCATGAGAGCTGCTACTACAGAGTTTAGCCTAGCTACTCCCATCGATCTCCATCCACCAGTTTCATTGGAGAAAGAGCTAGCCCATTTTAAACTGGCAGTGGGATAAAGCTAGCAAACCCCCCATGGACACTACTATATGCTAGAGGCTAGAGCCTCAATGTTTCTGTCGTCAGATTACTGTGAGATCGATACTTTGATCTGGCGTCACATCACATGTACTGTCATGATGCGTGTGTGTATATATAACCAAGTGGTGGTCCATTGCTAGATTTCTCGGTCCCCTGATGCATATATAAATTATGTAGTTTAAGTTTAAGTTTGATCTGTCCTGTGGCGCATGTCAAGCTCTGCAGGTTGCTCAGCCCCCCCTGACTGACTCGGATCATGAGCTATTTCATTCCTGTTGATGAATTGATCCAACGAAGGGCTTTCATGGGTGACCCTAAATTCCTGACCAAATCCCTCGTACTGTATATATAGGCCGTACACTCTTGCTAATCTGACCTACTTCGTACGCCGTGCGTGCATCACTTTGCTGTACGGGAGATTCAGACTTAATTACAAAAGATTCAGAAGATGAGAAAGCAACTAGTATGTGTCTGTATCGAAGTTTCTTTACTACGCGAATGACTCAAATTGACGAATTGAGCACTCATGCACCTCCAATCCTCAACATTATATTAGATAATAATATCCACCCCTCTTTGCTAGCTAGCTAGGGCATGCAGAGCATCACAGTTCGCCTTCTGATTTGGACATCCATCTTATTCAATGATCACGGTTCCTGCGATGAGATAGTCCTTTTCTTGGTAAACATCACAAATAAATTATACATGTTGTGCTTACAGATCAGATAGCACTATACTCGATTTGTAAGGCCTGCATGCAGTGTACTCCCTGATCTGCCTGCCACCACGCACCAAAAGGCCAGAGTCCCTGGAGGAATTGTTCCCTAATCCCTATACAGAGCTATAGACAATGCCCTAAAAATACTCTCATCAGGCTATATATATGTTTGTTAGTGTGGTCAATGTGATGAGTTTATTGTCAGACATGCATGGTTTCGTATCCTGTCCGAACCTCCATTTTCTGTGAATGGATAATTTACAAATGGTCATATATAATTATTAAAGACGAAAAAAAGTCAAAACGAGCAGAAATATATAACAGTAAGCAAAAGTGATGCACTAGGCCGGATCTATGTGGAAAGGGTGATAGCTACAATCTTCAGTCTCTAGCAAATATAATGCTGGCCCGAACTTCGGAAGCCACAGATTCAAGAAGTGTTGTCAACCTCAAGATCCACATCGTTACATCAACACATGCGTGGAAACAAACATTTTGTGCGGTTGCAAGAGGGCCAACAAAGGATTTTTAATTATTGATTGATGCTCAACTCAATGAGACTAGCCTAGACACGCGCTCCAGATATTGATGATCAACTGAATGACAGAAGACCACTGTTGGAAGGAAAATATATGAAATGACATTATCCTGAACAAGTGATTTCCTAATTAAGTACCCCGTAGTAAAACTGTAAACATCAATAGATGCCTAATTGAGATTCAATGGTCAACTTTAGAAGTTTTCTCCCATGAGCGTAGTGTTGCTCTTACGGCGCGGCGTCTGTGCCTTTATTTTATCCATGGATAAAGACTTTTTTGTGTAGTACATAAACCCCATGTTTGGTCCTTATAAAAGGTCAAGTAAGAAATTTTCCATCAGGAATGATCTTTTGAGCAAGACTTTTATCCCACATGAATTAAATAGTCAACTCCGGATTTTCTTTCCTCGATCAACAACCTGAAGCTAAGGCCGGCCGGCCGAATTTTTTCTGCATTCAGCATGGAACCTTGAATCATTTTTTCAACGGTTTCCTTGATCTCTCCAAAGAAACAAACAACTGCAATAGCACCGCTATATATATATATATATATATATATATATATATATATATATATATATATATACCCATCATCTGCCTCAAAAGGAAAGTCAATTCCAAGGTGGAGTCTGGATCTCTAAAAGAACTGAACATTTTAGAACTCGATCCTGACTCCAAGGCTGCAATATGCATCCAGAACGCTTCAACAGGAGACTCGCTAGAACCGGATTTGCTCAAAGACATCCATGCATTAAACGTTCCCCTCTAATAGGATCTTGTGGCCTGGATTTCTTTGCCCCTAGTTAGGGCAGGTACATTGCTACATGTAAGCGGTCTCATAGACTGTCTCATGCAGCGCCACGTAAGATTTTTGATGATGTGGATGAGAGAGAAAAGAGAGGGAGAGTCAAGTCGTTGTCTTGTGAAACAACGAGCTCATTTACGTATTTTTCACATTTTTCACTTGATGAGACAGTTCGATCTCCATTGTACGCCATAGTCGTTGTTCTGGCCCGTATTTTCCTTTTTCTTGGATCCGTCGTGCGAAATTTGATTGTGCGCGTCAATTCTTCCGCCCACCTATTTCTCGCGCCAAATTCTTCGTCCATGGCGTCAATGCATGCCATTTTTCTTTTCTTCGTGTCTGTTCATATCCAGATTGCAACCTCGTCTTCCTAATTTTTCTGCTCCCAAAACACATCCATCCTCTCCGACGACCTTGCCCCCGGCGACCGCACGCAGTAGAGCATATGGCGCCCCTTCGCACTGTCAAAAAACGGTGTTCGTCCCCGGCGTCCGAACCTGCCGCGCCTCGCCCGTCGGTCCAGGCTACAGGCATGCCTCTTGAACTTCAGGCAGTGGCAGCGGCGCCGGCGCCGGCGACAACATCAGTGCAAGCCCCTCCCGGTTCAGTCAACACTTCCTCGACATGGCTATCCATGCCTCCTGCGTTTGTGTCCAACTATTCTTCCCCCATGGTCCAAAACTTAGATCTGAGTGGCTCCAGCTGTTCGATGCAAGAGGAAAGGTACGTAATCAATGTTCCCTAGAAAATTACATGAATCAGTAGCACTTATGCTTGCCGTACGCAAACCATCTATTGGATGCGATTAACCTTTGGCATCAGTACTAATTGGAATGGAAGAAGTAATTTGGATGCATTTTGAGAGAAAGAATGAATATTTTTTTGTGAGGGTTCAGATTGCTTATTTAGGATTATTAGAATAGTCTGTTTATTTAGGACCATTATTATAGTTGCTTGCTTTTTCAGTTTGCTTAATAACTTATACAGATATCAAATTGCAAGATTTTGGTGTCGACTGATACTGACATCTAATACATGGTAGTCCTTTGTCTTTTCTTGCTACATGTAACTGACAATCAGTTTTCAGATATTTGCTATGACTACTTGCACTTTAATTTTTTTTAAGTGTAAATGCATAACATATTCATTATTTTCTCCAGTGATATAGGTTCTTACCCACCTGGTGGTTTTCTAAATTTGATGCAACGTTCTTCAAACTACTTAGTCCAAGAGAACCATAACCAGGCACCCATGTTGGGTAATTTTGTTAACGCAAGTAGCCGTGCTCAGTATGCTTCATTTGAGGCACAACAACTATAAATGGCTAAAGCAAAGTCATCTCAGTCATTGCCTGAACAAAACATACCACATTCAGCACTTGGTACCCAGGTTGCTCCAATAGTGGACATTGATAACATTGATGATAATGAAGGCAGTTCAAGCACATTAAAAAAAATCCATGAGAGGAAGTAGGCCTGCAAAGAGGATGATATGGACATCTAATGAAACCATGAGACTGGTAAAGTCCCTGTATACTTTGTACATGTGTACCCATCTTTTCCAAAAATTTTGTGCATCTTATAACCATGTGTTCACATGTAGGTTAGTGCTTGGTTGAAAAACATCAAACGATACAATTAAAGGAAACTGGAAGAGAAATGATCAATATTGGGGATCAGTAACTGCCATCTTCAACAGCACAACTCCAGGTGATAGAACCAGAGAAATTAAGCAACTGAAGGAACAATGACATCGTGTGAACAAAAGTGTGAATGCCTTTCAAGGTTGTTGGATGAAAGCAGAGCGACTTCGTGGCAGTGGGGAGTCTGATGAGCAGGTAATGGACAATGCCAAGGCTTTCTATGAGGTTGAGTCTGAGGAAGGTGAGTTTAAACTTGAAGCTTGTTGGAAGGTTCTTCGAGATCAACCAAAGTGGCATGCATACAATGAGGACCTTAATGGGTCTAACAAAAGAAAGTATTCTGAGGCAGAAGCTGTGGACCTGACAGCCTCTGCTGATGTGGTCACTGATCTGCCACGTCTAATTGGGTGTAAGAAAGCTAAGGAGGAACTCAACAGAAATCTAAGGAAGATAGCATCGAGATACTGGACAAACACCAACAAATGGCCGCTGACAAGAAGGAATCAGCAAGGCTGACCCACCTTGCAGCCCAAGAGAAAAAGGAGGCAAAATTACTTGAGTGTGCAATTACTTGAGAAAAAGGAATCAACAAGATATCGAGCGTGCATTTGGGGTGTTGCAATCTCGATTTAACATTGTAGATCGTCCAGCACGTAAGTGGAAAAGGGTAGATGTTGGTCAAATCATGTAAGCTTGTATTATTCTCCATAATATGATTATTGAAGATCAAAGACAACCAGGTGCAATGTCTTTTGATTTAAACTCAACTCTAGGATTATCATATGCTCTACCACCAGCAGTCCGTGTAGGGAACACCATGTGCTTCTCTAGAGTACTACAAAGAAATGCCACAATCCGTGATCGAGAGATACATACCCAACTTAGGAATGATTTAGTTGAGCATATATGACATCGTCGTCTTCAAAATAGGCACAATAGCTAAACTTTGATTTAGATGTAATCTTTTAAATGTGTACCAAATGCTTTGCAATAAATATCGTCCCATTTAGTTATCTATTGCATAGTTTTCACGCTTATTATATCAGATTTCACATGAATAACATATTTTATATTCGTATGCTAATGTCTACACGACTTAATGACGCAAATAATGATACATAATTATGATTGTATATGATCCTATCGTTTACTTGATCCATGCATAATTTTAGGAATTATTTGTTACTATCAGACAACTTAAAAACACACACACCATTGTATAAATTGTCTATTAAGCCGTCTTAAGATTACGTGGCAATTCATGAGACCACCTATTAGACAGCACCAATGTACCTGCCCTTAGGCCTGTTTTTGTTGATCTTGTTTATTTATTTCGCGTCGCTTTTGTAGTTTTGGGCTTTTAGATGTATATTTGGAAAGTCTTACCACGTCATCTGGCCTCCTCGCTGGCTAGCCTTGCCAATGGGGGTGAACTGAATTGGCTGCCACTAAGGCGAGAAAAAGCATGAAAAGTGCGGATAATGAGAAGATCTTGCTTGTGAACTAAACAACCATGTGTAAAATTTTTAGCTGACCAAACATGCCCTTAGATGTCTGTGTTCTTTCAGGTGTCTTTGAGTCATTTTTGTGGTTATTATTGTCCTTGTCATCATTGTATTATATAGCTAGTCTGGGCATATCCACTTCTTTACTATTATATACTTCCCTCTATTTTTAAATACTTGACGCCAAAAGCCACGTTTTGGTTTGGTAAAACATATCATCAAACTTAGTTTTTTTTTCAATTTATCCTTTATGGACACCACAAAAGGATAGCTTCTCTTTGGTGATTAGAAGATCCTAGAGATTACACCTTTACTATACATATGGATCTAGAATGTTCTAATGGCTACTAACTATTAGACAAGGGGCACAATATGGTAACGAGAATATGTTTGTGTGAACTAAACAACAACCGCGTGTCTGATTTCTTGCTGAGCGAGACAAGCCCAATGGTCACCTAACTACCAAAGATGCCCTTAGATGCCAGTGTTTTTCTAGGTATTTTTGTGTCTCCCTTGTCGCTATTGTTGTCCTTGTCGTCAGTACATTATCTAGTCTCGTCATTTCCACTTTTTTACTATTATATACTTTCCTCTATTTTTTAACACTTGACGACAAAAGTCACCTTTTTGTTTAGTAAAACTTGTCACCGAACTTTCCCGCCAATTTTACTCCAAAAAAGATAGCTTCTCTTTGGTGATTACAAAGGTTCTAGAGCTTACACCTTTACTATACATATGGATCTAGCTAGAATGTTCTAATGGCTACTAATGATTAGACAGGGGGCACTATGGTAACAAGGAGATCTTGCTTGTGAACTAAACAACAACCACATGTCTAATTTCTAGCTGAGCGAGACAAGCCCAACACTCGCCTAACTACCAAACATGCCCTTAGTTGTCAGTGTTCTTTGTGTCTCTCTTGTCATTATTCTTGTCCATGTCATCATTGTATTTTCTGGTCTGGCATAACCACCTTTTTGTTTGATAAATATTTTCATCAAACTTTGTTTTTTTTCTTAATTTTGTGCTCTATCGACCCCAGAAAAGTATATATATTCTCTTTGGTGATTACAAGATTCTAGAGCTTACAACTTTACGATACATATGAACCTAGAATGTTCTAATGGCTACTAATAATTAGACAAGGGGTGTTATAAGAAAAATATATGCGTTGATTTGTGTGTTTTGATCACGAGTGTCATTTTTTTAAAACAAAGGAAGTAATGGGCACCTATCTTCCTCTAAAATCATTGCTCTTACATGTTCATTAAAATACTCTCTTATATCATATATGTATGGGGGGTATGAACTTCATTTTTTCCTATGGTTGTACTATAAAGGGGGTATGAATGAGTAGATTGATTTAGGCGAGTCTAGTGAGTAGGTATGGTGCACAATTGTCAAACTTAGCTATGTATCTCATCATCTGCCTCAAAAGAGAAGTCAATTCTAAGGGAGTCCATATCCCTAAAAGAACTACACATTTTAGAACTCCTAACTCCAAGGCTATATGCAAATATTCATGCTCTCCAAGGACTTGCTAGCACTAAATTTTCTCAAAGACACCTATGCATTTGGAGCGCGTGGCTAGGTGTGATTTATTTTGTGTCTTGTTGGGCCTGTTTTTTTATGTTGTTTATGTCGCTACACTTTAGTAATTTTAGGCTTTTAGGGAAGCTTGGAAAGTCTTGTCGGGATCTGGCCTCCGCCTTGCTGGGTCAAGATAGCTTTGCTAGCGGAGGCGAGGCAAATTGGCTGGTTCGCTTGGGCGAGGAAAATCCTAGATTGTCCAGATAATGAGAAGACCTTGCTTGAGAACCAAACAACCATGCATCTAATTTCTAGCTGAGTAAGGCAAGCTCAGCACTTGCCTAGCTACCAATAGTTGTCGTGTGTTTTTTGGCGTATTTATGTTTCTCTTGCTGTTATTCTTGTCGTTGTTGTGTTCTCTATTTTGGGCCTAACCACTGCTTTACTATTATATACTCCCATCCATTTTTGAACATTTGACACCAAAAGTTCCCTTTTTGTTTGGTCAAACTTGAGATCGAACTTCATCTTTTTTAATTTAGTCCTTTGTGGATCCCTTAAAAGATAGCTTCTCTTTGGCGATTAAAAGATTCTAGAGCTTACACCCTTGCAAAATGTCGCTTCGCTTTAGGGCATATATGCATCTTCTTAGATTCCATGATCTAGCTTCGTCTAGAAGCTGTGGCGGTAACCAAATGTCCACCAATTTCATAAACCAGCTTCAACAGTCTCAAAAGTTATAAATGAACCTAGCATCTATCAACTTCTAAAAATTATGAAGGATTCAAATGCAACCTTTATAGTTTTGGGCTTTTAGGGGAAGTTTGCAGAGTCTTGCCAGGTCATAGGACCTTAACATGCTAGGTAAGGTTAGCCTTGCAAGCGGAGGTAAGACCAGCCTTGCGAGCGGAGGTAAGCTAAATTGGCTGGCTCCCTCAGCCGAGGAAACGCCTACAAAGTGCAGATAACGAGACAACTTTCTTGTGAACCAAACAACCACATATCTAATTTCTAGCTGAGTCAACATCTAATTTATAGCTGAGTAAGAGTGAGACCAATGCTTGCCTGGATACCAAATGTGTCGTTAGATGTCAGTGTTCTTTCGGATATCTTTGTGTCTCTCTTGTCGTTACTCTTGTTGTCGTTATATTGCCCATTCTAGGGCCAACCACTTGTTTACTATTATCTATTCCCCCAAGTTTTAAGTGCTTGACGCCAAAAGTCATCTTTTTGTTCGGTAAAACTTTCCACCAAACATTTTTCTCTAGTTTTGTCCTTTTTGTGAACCCCACAAAAAGATTGCCTCTCTTTGGTGATTATAAAATTCTAGAGCTACTAACGATTAGACAAAGGAGGATGGTAAGTTTGAATAAGAAAATATATGCATTGGTTTGCATGTTTTGGTCATGGGTATCAAGCATTTAAAAATGAAGGAAGTAATAGGCACCTCTCTTCCTTTCTCACACAAAAAGAGCATATAGCTCTCTTGTATGTTCTTTAAACAAAACTCCTACCTCCCTTGTTTGGGACTAGATACTCTCTTTTTTCCAAAATAGAGAATCTCAATTTTTCCTATTTTATTTATTAAACTGTATTAGACTGTGTCCGTTCAACCAATTAACTGTGAATTGAGGGTTTTGTCGGTCCAATGTTCAGTCTAGTACTAACAACTATACTTAAGATATGAGAATATACACATAACCAATGTCCCTCTATGCAAGGAATTTATAGTATATCTTTGTTGACAAAATGGCATACACGTATATTGCACTTGTCAAGTAAATTATAATTTTTGAGATATTGACTTGCATATAGGATCATATTTTTTTTTATCACCATGGCGCCATTGTGGCATGCACACCTATCACATTTCTCATGTCTCCTTTTGAAATCAAAACTTGACGGTGAAAATGTTTTGTTTTTTTAATTCAACCAGTGTGCATACATCACATAGTGGATCGATATAGAAAATACAAAAGTAAAACACCTTAACAACTTATATTTCACAATTATACTACCTTAGTCATCCACAAATGTAAGCATTTCTAGCACATATATAAGCAATTATTCTTGCATATCATCCCTCCTTTTTCTCAGCATTATTCAATTGGCAGACATAAACTTATTGCTTGATTGAGCCGCACCACGATCATTTTCCTACCATATTAATCTGTACTAAAATTCTTAGAATTGGTAACGTTTGGGGATATGGGAGAGTATTTGTTATGATTCTGATTTCATTTAAATCTATGAAAAAAAGATAAGTAAAACATTTTTGTGGGTGCAACAAGCAAAACATTTGTGACAACAAAACAATATATGATCGAGGATTAACAAATGATGTAGATCATGCATCCTCTACCGTAGAGAGACAATTAATGGTTCGTGGACAAATCCTCTTGCTTTCCCTTGTCTACTAATGGTTCAAACTCTACATGTTGCAACTTTTGGGGGTATAGTGGAGTGACATTCACATGGTGTGACTAGTCAAAATAGCAACTGTCACTCTATAAATGGTCAAGATTTTGTTCCTCAGCGAGCGAGGTACACATTCCATGGATATCTTTTCCGGATGGAAGCATCAAACATTTATGACATGTACCACATATGTCCACACCCAATCTCCACACTGTGATTCACCGTACGCATATGCTTCTTCTATCTTCAAGGTCAACATCGAACCATCACAGCTCTGCTTCATGTCTTTAATTAGAATAGATAGCAAAGCATTCCCAAAAAATCCCTATGATTTTAGTATTAAATGTTACGACCTCTAGATCCTTTTTGTTGTTATGGTGGCTTCAATGTCCCACATGTAAAAAACCTTCCAGTTTAGCTAGCAGGGCAATGATTTACCATCGGGCAGTACCAAGCTGCTGATGGGCGGTTCTAAGCAGTCTGACTATAATCAATTTTAGAAACAAATTAAATATTTCTGTATCCAAGAATGAAGAATCTCCAATGATTTGGCCTAGATATACCGATGCAATTTATCAACGTAATTAATTCACATGTTTATATAGAGAACTAAACAATTATTTCCAAAATATCTACAGCATATCAGTCTCTTACTGTAGCTCTGTTTAACTGTTAATTAAAGAGTGATTAACTAACATTGAGCTGTATCACTACTCTCTCTCAACCAAATCTCACTGCTTTGCTTCCAACACAGTAAACTTTTTCCGAGGATCTCACTGCTTTGCTTCCACCAAATTGCAGACCCATATGTATGTTCATGAATAGGGTTCACATCAAATTTTGGTCAAATCTCAACGTTATTAAATATTTTTTGGATGAGATTTCGTTTAGATTTTAAAATTTTAGTATACATTTGATGAATGTAGTTTCGAAAAATTTGGTTGAACTTATGGAGAATTTTGTTCCTACTAATTCTCTCCGGTATCTATGTAACAACCGAGAGGTGCCAAACGGCACCCTGCAAAATGATTCCATGAACAAGTGAAAATCAAGGTGTTTGCGGTAAATAATCAACGTAGTATCCGTGTAGATCACCATATATGCTCTCTATCTCTAAGGCCAATCTCTAACATATCTGAATCTAAAGAAACAGCTAACAAGGATATGAAACTCCCATATCTCTACACGATACACTACGATACGGAAGTATCTCTAAGGCCACCCTGTAATTGCAGATACACACACAATAGCATCACACACGCCTCTCCTAAAATGAAATGGCCTCACCACACGCCTTCAGATATATATCATTAAAAAAAGAAATCCAGAGATATCTAACGATTTGGAAGGCTAGACGCAATCCCGCGCCCACCGTATCTACACCCACGGTTTGGTCGCCTTGCCTGGCTAGGCAAGAAACATGACCGCTTGCTAGCTCAAGCGAGCCAAATCATCTCTCCGCCGCTGGCAAGCCTAGCCATGCCGAGCGAGGCGAGGTTACTCGGACGGTCAAAACAACCAAACATGCCCGAAGTTTCCCTAACCAAAACAAAAACGGTTAGCATTAACCCTTGAAGCTGCATATTGTGTCACACCCTATCTCTACCACCAGCAGGCCTGCCGGCTGCGTGGCGTGGAGTGGAGTAGAGTGGAGGGTCAAACACACGGAGAGAGAGAGGGAGGGCCGTGGCCGGGCGCAATCAGACATGTCAGCGAGAGACGTGGGCAGCACCAGCGCTGCCCGCTGCCTGCTGTGCCTGCCTGCCTGCGTAGTAAGCGCAGGCCGCCGCGACCGCGCGCGATCAGGATCGGACAGACAGGGACGACTCCCCCCGAACACCCCCGCGGGGCCCACACTCCAGGGCGGGCCCCACCTCCCGCCCCCAATCTACGCGCTTGTCTTAACCCCCACCGCACCCCACCCCACACCCTTCTCTTCACGCACACCGTCGGCCGCAGCGAGCAGCAGCACGGGCAGCAGCAGGCACCACCACCACCACCACCACACCGCGTTCGCTCGCTTCCTTCCTCGCTCGATCCCCCTTTGACCGGCCGGCACCGTCGTCGATCGGGACGCGTACGTAGCACCGCCGGCCGAGCGCTCGCTAGCAAGGCGGCGCGCGGGTCGGGGGAGGCCGCGTGCGTGCGCGCGCGCGTGGGCGGCCGGCCGACGATGGATCCTGTGGCGGCAGCGGCGGCGCACGGCGGCGGGCACCACTTCGCTCCACCCGTGGCGCCGTTCCACCACCCGTTCGGCGGCCACCACCACCTGTTCCCGGGGCAGCAGCACCCGGCGTTCCAGCATTTCCAGGAGCAGCAGCAGCAGCTGGAGCTGATGGCCGGCGGGGGCGGTGTCCACGGCGCGAACAAGCAGGAGCTCGCTGACGACAGCAACAACACCATCAACAGCGGCGGGAGCAACGGGAGCGGCGGCGACGGCGACCAGCAGCAGGGCGGGGGAGGCAACGGCGGCGGCGACGGCAACGACCAGCAGCAGCAGCAGCAGCAGCAGCACGCGGTGGTGATGCGCCGCCCGCGGGGCCGTCCCGCGGGGTCCAAGAACAAGCCAAAGCCGCCGGTGATCATCACGCGGGACAGCGCGAGCGCGCTGCGCGCCCACGTCCTGGAAATCGCCGCCGGCTGCGACGTGGTCGACAGCGTGGCCGGGTTCGCGCGTCGTCGCCAGGTGGGCGTGTGCGTGCTGAGCGGCAACGGCGGCGTGACCAACGTGTGCATCCGTCAGCCGGGCGCAGGACCCGGCGCCGTCTTGACCCTGGGCGGGCGCTTCGAGATCCTCTCCCTCAGCGGCTCCTTCCTCCCGCCGCCGGCTCCCCCCGCCGCGACGGGGCTCACCGTCTACCTCTCCGGCGGGCAGGGGCAGGTGGTGGGTGGCACGGTCGCTGGCCCGCTCCTCGCCTCTGGCCCCGTCGTCATCGTCGCCGCCTGCTTCGGCAACGCCGCCTACGAGCGCCTGCCCCTCGACGACGACGAGGCGCCGCAGCACCTGCAACAGCTTGCTCTTCCTCCTCCCCAGGGCCACGGTGGGCAGTCCTCCTCGTCGCCTCCACCCCCGATGCCATTGCCTGGACAGCACCACCCGCTCGCCGACCAGCTCCCGCACGGCCTCATCAACGGCCTCCCTCTCCCCGCCGACGCCTACGGCTGGGCCAACGCCAACAACCCCGGAGGCAGCGGCGGCGGCCGCGTCTCCCT
The DNA here is from genome assembly GCA_022036555.1 of Microstegium vimineum. Taxonomy (NCBI): domain Eukaryota; kingdom Viridiplantae; phylum Streptophyta; class Magnoliopsida; order Poales; family Poaceae; genus Microstegium; species Microstegium vimineum. The sequence goes on along the minus strand of CM039126.1, from coordinate 3,599,223 downwards.
GTACTGATCGATCGATCCACCGATCGATCACCGGACTGACTTGATCGGTCCGGCGGACATGGAAGGGGGCTGCTTCATCGCCATCAACCGATCGACGACGACATGAGGCGCCCGCTGCAGTGCTGCTAAAAGAGTCAATCCATCTCGATCCCCCCTTCCCCTTTCGGCTCTCTGCTAATTACCTTCTTGGATCAAACTTCTTCCGAACCTGTGCTGTTAATTCCTTGCTGTAATGAATCTGGATGATGCTTAATTAGTTACTCCGTACTCCTAATAGTAGTAGCCGTGCTTGGAACCTGTGTCACTCTGCGGTTAAAATTTTCTTTTGGCTTTAATTTCACCTGATGATCGATGACTGCTAGCTACCTTATATATTACCCCTGATGAGTGGTGAGCAACTGTGCATTCAAGTTCAACTGTGTAGCGGCTGTGTCGTTGTAGGAAGGGATTGATTAGCAGTGTGTGTAGTGCCAGCATCAGAAGCAATTAAGCTTCTTCTTTCTTTTTTTTTGAAAAAAAATGGTATAATCTGTCTCCATCAGTCCTTGTCTTTGTCTTGGTCGACCTGGAGATGGATCGATGGAGAACTTGCTAGGTCGCTAGGGACGACGGGGCATATATCGATCGTGCAAGACCAAACGGGACCTGCCTGCTGCCTGCGTATTTTATGGGGGGTGATGGGCGAGTTCGTTGTTGTTTCTCTTGGTGCTGTTCGTTGCGTTCACAAGTACAGATCGATGTGGCAAGCAGCAACAGCATCAAGCAAGGGTCCGGATCGGAGAATGGTCGTCACGGCCGGTATCACATGAGCAATGCAACCAACCACTTCACCACCCAGCCAGAATTAACCCAACCAGCGAGCGAGTCGCCGGACGGCGGCGGCGTCCGGTCGCCGGCTTTGCTTGCTAGCTTGCTTGCTTGTGTCTGGCGCCGAAGATGATGAGATGGCCACGTACAACAGCTAGCAAGTAGGAACACACAACCACTTCACCAGCAGCAGCTGCAGGATGTATTATGTGTAGTATATGCTGTGACACACGCACGCACGCACGCACGCGACATGGCCAGCTGCTATATTTTATGTTGGTTGCAGCAAGTTAGTGTCGAGCGGATCCATTGGTTCAAGTTCAACGGAGCCAGGGGGCTTCATTCGTCGTCGTCGCAGACGACCTCGATCTGGCTCGCGTGTGTCGTGTGCTAGTACCTGACGATATGGGTGCGTTTCTTCAGTGTCGTCGCGTAGTTAACTGTGCCCGTGATGCTTAATTAGCAGGGAGTGGGATTATACTATTATTAATCAGAGCATTGAGGTACAAAAAACCAGTATCAAGTGCGTATATATATGCTACCATTTTTGGTACGAAAGCATCGACCAACAGTTTGCTGGCTGTTTATGTTGAGTGCAAAATTTGTACGAGAGGCCGACCGGAAACATATGTTTCAGTTCAATACATATATGTACTGGCAACACGTACTTTCTAAATTAAAGCTTAATTAGTTTGAGATTTCAGAACTTTGTCAGTCATATATATCCAGAACCTATTAGTGTTAAACACTTCTTCAAAACCCGACCACAGTTTTTTTAACCCAGTTCTGCATTTTTTAAATATGTCTCAACAATTTTTTTTTAAAAACTTTTGTACATTTCTTAACTATTTTAGTTTGTGTGACAACGTAAGAATTTCATGAACCTTCAGTATTAGGAAATCTCTAGCTACCTTTTCTGTCAACAAAGATCGTGTACCAAAGAACAAATCTTGTTAATTTGACAGTATAATTAACTCATTAATTAGAAAATACTAATAAATTTACTGGTGTATGCTTTGCATTGGAAACCATTAATTTGATTTCAAAAATAGGGATCGATCTCTATTCTTGGTATGCTTTGTATTGAGTTATTAGTTAGAAAAATCTTTGCTAGATCCAATGGTTTATGTTTTGCACTACTAGAAACGACCATATCGCGATTGGCATCCGGCCACATTTCAGATTTTTCTTTGACCGTATTTTTTACAGATTTTTTGTTGCGATCTAATTAATAACCTGCCCACAAGAGTTTTTAATTTCTGATTTGATATGGATACTCGTATTTTTTTGTTAGATGCATGGAGTATATTATACAAAGAAGACAATGTTTTCCATGTGGTAAGCGGCATGCCTCTCGCTCGATAGCGAGGTTAATTTCTAAGATGGATCCTCGATCAAAGCTAGATTTGATGCCTCATCATTTTTTAGGTTCGCTTATATTATATACTGGTGGAATGTATCTAGATATGTGTATTTGTGGACCTGTTTCTTATAACTCTTAAAAAAACATCTAGCTTGCTCTCGTTCATAAGTTATTTCTCATCGTGATTATGTGCCTGTGTGGGTTTAAGAAAAAATTTTTTCCTCTTAAAAAATAGTTCTTGTTCCCTTTAATTTGTAATTTTTTTCATATATTATTAGAAAAATTCTGGACGAGGATCTTCTGTGATTATGGTATGGGCGTATGGCACCGATGCCCAGCAGCAGGAAGCCGGATTGGTTACCACACTCGCCGAGACCGGCCATGTGTGAAGATCCAGGAGAACTTTTGGGGAACGGTCTTGCAGGTATATTGGGTTCATGCGTGTGGCCGCTCGTGGGGATGCAATCGGAGTGAACGGAACAGCTAGATGAACTAGAGGTTTGCATAACGGCATGTACGACAATGGAGGCGTCAGGCGTGGCTTAGTTTAGACTTTAGACACGGTGCTTTATTTTTGGTAAAAAAGGAAAACATTTTCTTTGAACAAGATAAGTTTGCTATCTCAACTTAACATGCATTTATTATTGGTAAAATAAGAAAAAATAGACTCCAACAGTTTGGCAAAACAACTTGACATCCTCTGTCACTTGGCAAATATGCCAACCTGAGACAACTTGGCATATCCTCTTTTTCTGCCGCCGCCTCTTCTCTCGGAAAAAAGTCTTACATGTCTTTTTTTTTCCAAGTCCAAAATAGCAAACTATTGGAGAGAAACTATTATTTTACTTGACGTATTGTTTTAAGAGTTAGCAAAACACAAGATTTGTCAAGTGAAATATAGATGCTCAATAAGATACAAGCATATCTTGATTGTCAGATTTCCTATAGCGGAAGGTGGAACCTCTCCATAACTCCTCCTAAGCTGAAGTCCTCGACTAGACACCCACATGATATTATTCTAGAAATTTAACGGTAATATGATATTTGCATTTTTTATTTTATGTTATTATTAACGTGTTATGTACTTTTTAGTGGTATAAGGGATGTAACTCTCGACAACGAGCATTTGTAGTGTATCAATCTCGAGATCAATCGGCATGTCCTAGAGAGGTGCTTATTGGGTACGTGTAGCATGTTAATTTTGCATGCGACATTCATAGGGGTGAGTGAGTGAGCATGTGCATGTTTCACTACACCATAACCTAAATATAACGTCGGACAGTGGGTTGTTATAAGCCGTTTCAACGACTTACGGTCCGACGTTATAAACTTATGGCGACAGATACATCTGTCGTTGATAGTGGCGACGCTAAAAACTTTTAACGTCGGACCATCCAACGTTATATAAAAGTTATAACATCGGACCATCTGACGTCTTTTACAAACTTATAACGACGCACTGTCTGATGATATAGATTTATAGCGACCCACTGTCCATCACTATGCATATAAATAATTAGCACATAATATCATTTATTGTTTAGATATTAACCATACAGTCAACAGTGTCATGCCATACGTTCAAACAATACACAGTCATGAACACATAAACTGGACCAAATAGAGCTCACAAGTTATATTAAAGCCATCATAATGTGTCATGCCATTTTACACACAATTCATGGCATACAAAGCTAAGATGAAATAAGTTTGACCAAAATGCCAGACTAGGCAACCCTTGCCTCATAGTTTGCTTCCACTATTTACAAAATGATCCACCTCTAGTAAGGCCAAACAAAAGTTTTCATCTATAGCTAAAATGTCCAAATACGTCGTCATGAGCACTTTGATCCATCATTGGCTACAGTCTAGCTACTTCCAGCTATTTCCTCCCACCATCTGTAAACAAAAGTTGAATTTCAACAGGAAAAGAACTCTATGACCGACTACACTAACTTGACTTACACTATAAGGTGGACAAGTCAGTGGTACACAAAGAAGACTCATTGAGTGAGATAAGGTTTTTTCATCCAGACAACTTAATTTAAAATATACGTTCCACCTATGTGAATATTCTAAAATTACCCATTCGGTCTCATACGTCTTTCCAATTCAAGCCAATATATAAGTGTGGTTCATTATCTAGGTGTATTTCTCAAGTACAATACAACACAATGAAGATAAGAAGCCAGGAGTGATATCAGTTTGTTTGTTGTAGGACCTAACATGGTTTGATATAAAAATCAGTATCTAAACAAGTAGATTTCTTTTGTATTTACAGAAGCATGAGCAGATGGATAATCCTTCAGCTTTGGACTATAAAGAAAGGAAAGACATGCAAGGAATAATACTTTAGCTGGCTGCTGCTTCCATACATTGTTGCCACTTAGCTTTGTTTCTGAAAATAGAGCGGCTGCTGCTTTCATTTTTTTTCTTGTGCTACCAATGTGTTTGAACTTATAAAAAAAACTATGTGTTTGATATGTTGGTGAAATATCATCATATCATTGGATTCCGCTACATGTTTGAGATACTAATGAACATCATCATATCAATCTGTGTGAATAAGAACAGGACTGGTATTCAAGTTAGAGGAACTGAATCACACTGTTCATTAACACATTGGATGAATTACACTGAGTTGTAAATTCTTAGTTCATTCTTCTATATTGAATAGTTGTAAATTTGTGATTCGAGAAAGGAAGCGTTTGAGCTAGTTTGAGGGCAATTACATTGGCATTGCTTTATACTTCTAGGTGGTCTTATGGGATGCCATGTAGTCTTGAGATGATTCAACAATAACCTATATTCTCTTGTCTTCTCCTTCTTCGCATCATAAAAACCTTACATGGTACCGTATGCAGACATGCAGTGATGGGAATTCTAGACTAATAGTAAAAAGCCAAAACAACTATGTGTGTGTTTGTATTGCACTTGTTTAGGGGTTAAAATGGCTTCATGAACCCTTCTGTTCACACGCACCTATCCTATTACCCCATCAAATCGATTCAACTTGATAGTCATAATTAAGAATGTGCATGCACGCACGTGTATGTGCGTGCATGCATGTTGTATGGTGTGTGCATGTGCCCGCACGCACGTAAATATCCGTTTTGAATGAAAGTTTCCAATTCAAGAAGTTCTTCAACTATATGCTTAATAGTAACAATAGTTAAGAACATGGTATGGAACATATACATAAATAACTAATAACGTTTTGGTGCATTCTCATCTTCCATGTCCTTATCAATGACACCGAAATTTGGACAAGATGAACGAGTCAATAAGAAAAGAGACAAACAAAAAAACTTACTTATTGACAAAGCATTTGTAATATGAATGCAACATACCACAAGTACTAGGTAGTTTAGGTAACTTCTTACGAGCCTTTTGTTTTTAAAATGATGCAAGATAAAATTGGTTGCAAATACACCTCACTCAACGTAACATACCATCCTGCAATTCATCAACTATTTCCAACATAACATACCATTTCCTGTTTTAGAGCTAGGGGGGAGGTTCAATGACTTGTGAAATATGAACTCAAGAGAAACACAATGCTAAATTCTTGTTCGTCTTCGCCGTGCATTTTGTAGCAACCAACTAATTGATAAATCCATATTTTTGGATCGTAATTTTAGTTTTCAATTCAAATTGAATATATACAACTATACAATATAAAATGGTTGGAATTTGGAATTATAAATCAGTGAAGATTTAGAGAAGTACCGGGCAGAGGGGATTGTTGCTACCATGCTCGACTGCTCTAGCACTCAGTCACTTGGGGTATATGTGTTTATACACTCATGTCGTCGCCGCCGCTACATACGGTATCACACATGCATTCTAGTATGCATGGTCGTCTGAAAGAGGATTGGGATTCGGGAGTCTCAACTCCAGGGTTGGTGGGCACCTGGGTGACAAAATGGCGGTCGATGGGCTTGGCCTAGTGGGGTTGGCCCTCATCCGATGACAGAGCGGCTGAGTGGGGCGGCAAGTGACGAAGTATTCAAAGGGGGCAACAAGCGGGCATGAGCGTCTGGTGGGGACTAACGGTAGTAGTGGGACTCTTTGAGGAAGTGTTAGCAAGACTCGAGAGAATGATACATTTGATGCTTGGTTCATTTTTTGTAAAAAAAATTGTCTAGCTAGGACATACCTAGGCTATCTAGATCACAGCTAGAGTCATACATGAGTACATGACCCTAGGTCTGGGTCCGCCCATGAACACCCGAGACAACGTGATACAAGGGTTGATATTTTTGGTAAAAAAGGAAACACTTTCTTTGCACAAGGTATCTATATAATAAGACAAAAGCATATCTTAGTTAGTTATATTTCCTATGGTAGGAGGTGAAACTTCTCAATCTAAGATGAACCAAAGTTCTTGACTTTAACACTTGGATATTTATTCTAGGATTGTAGCAGATATTTGTACTTTTCTAAGTTAATGTTATGATTTAATGGTGTTATTCTTTTAAGTGGTACAAACGATGTACCCCTTGATAGTTTTACGCAACATACCTCCACTCAGCTTGATTTGGGAGTCTCAACTCTAGGTTTGGTGGGCGCCTAGGTGACAAATGGCGCTCGAATGGTATGGCCTAGCGGGTTGGCCCTCATCCGATGACAGTGCGACTGAGTGGGGCAGCAAGTGACGAAGTATCCAAACGGGACAAAAAGCAGGCCTTGTGGGGACTAAGGGTAGCAGTGCGACTCAGCTTGATTTGGGAGTCTCAAATCTAGGGTTGGTGGGCGCCTGGGTGACAAATTGGCGACCGACAAGCATGGATTAGTGGGTTGGCCCTCATCCGATGACAGCGTGGTTGAGCGGGGCAGCTAGTGACGAAGTATCCAAAGGGGGAAACAAGCGGACATGAGCGCCTAGTGGGGACTAAGGGTAGCAGTGCGACTTAGCTTGATTTGAGAGTCTCAACTCTAGGGTTGGTGGGCACCTTAGTGACAATGGTGGTCGATGAGCATGGCCTAGCAGGTTGGCCCTCATCCGATGATAGTGCGGCTGAGTGGGGCGGCGAGTGATGAAGTATCCAAAGGGGGTAACAAGCATGAATGAGCGCTTGGTGGGGACTAATGGTAGCAATGTGACTCTTTGAGGAAGTGTGAGCAAGACTCGAGAGAATGATACATTTGTTGCTTGGTTCCTTTTTTGTCAAAAAAGTGTCTAGCTAGGATATACCTAGGCTATCTGGACCATAGCTAGGGTCATACATGGCCCTAGGTCTGGGTCCACACCTGACGGCATGAGACAACATGAGACCATGGTTGATATTTTGGTAAAAAAGGAAACACTTTATTTGCACAAGGTATTCATATAATAAGATAAAAGCATATCTTAGTTAGTTACATTTCCTATGGTAGAAGGTGAAACTTCTCAACCTAATATGAATTGAAGTTCTTGACTTTGACACTTGGATATTTATTCTAGGATTGTAGCAGATATTTGTATTTTTCTAAGTTAATTTTAAGTGGTACAAACGATGTACCCCTCGATAGTTTAGGCAACATATCTCCACTCAGCATGTCCTATGGAGGTGTTCATTTGGTAGCATGTTGTGTGTGTATGCATTTATATGGGTGAGTGGGTGTGTGCCAAATCACTAAAAATATGATCTGAGAAAGGAAGTGTTTGAGCTTGTTTGAGGGCAAGTACACTAGCATTGCACTATAAGTGGTCTTTTGTAGTGCCATGTAGTCTTGAGATGATTTGACAATAACTATTTCTCTCACATTCTCTATCTTCTTTGCATCATAAAAATCCTATGTGATACCATATATAGTGACATGAATTCTAGTAGTGAAAATCAAAAAATGACATGTGTGTAGCATGTGTGTGTTTGTTGTTTATATAGACAACAAAAATTAATATCTAATCTGGTGCATTTGCATCTTCCATGTATATAACAATGACACCTAAATTTGGAAAAAATGTATTAATAAAAAAGGGAGAAACAAAACAGTAAGCTTACTTATTGACAATGCATTTGTAACTTTAATATAACACACCACAAGTACTAGGTAGTTTAGGTAACTTCTTCTTACTGGTCTTCAATTCTTGAAAATGGTGTAAGGTGTCATCATTTTTAATGGTTTCAAATGTACCTTGATCAACATAACATTACCATGCTATGATTCTCAACCATTCAACATAACATACCATTTCTTGTTCTGGATCTAGTGGGGGAGGGGGTCATTGAGTTGTCAAACAAAACTCAAGAGAAACACAATGCTAAATCTTGATCCTCTTCATCATGTACTTTGAAGTAACTAACCGGTACATCTTTAATCTTAGATTATAATTTTAGATTTCAATACAATTGAATATATATATACACACATTATAAAAGGTTGGAAACTTGGAATTGGAACTTCATAGAGAACTAGAGAAATACTGGTTAGAGGGGGATACTTTGCTACCCTGGTCAACTGCTTTGGGATTTGGTCACTCGGGGGTAAGGGTGGGTAAAATACCTGATTCCCAATTTCTGAACCCGAATTACCCGAACCTAGACCTAAAGTACCCGAACCCAAAATGCCCAATCACAATTTCGAATAGTAATAGTGAAAACCCAATTTTAATTTGGGTAATTCGGGTAATGTTTCCCGGAACCCAAACTACCCAAATTACCCAAAATATCCTCAAAATTTGCTTTCATATATTACTAATATGATGTCATGAAGTGGTTCAATGCAATATAAATCTATTATTTGATATGGATTAATATATTATATATATATATATATATATATATATATATATTAACTTGACAATTGATATAGAGACATGATGTTATTTGAAGGGTCGTTGTTTATTGCTTTAAAATGCTTCTTGCATTCTTTCAAAATGGTTGGTTTTGTAAATTTCGGGTATATTGGGTACCCAAAATTTTGAGTAATACTTTTTTCGAAGCCTAAACCGGGTAGTAATTTTAAATACCTAGACTTTCAATTATCCAAATTTTTTGGATATCCTGAATGCCCAGGTCAGCTCGGGGGGTCTTTGCGGCTCTAGCTAGGCCCATACCACCATTGGATCTACATATGGTATCACACATGCATTCCAATACGCATGGTAGAGCGTTAGGATTTGGGGGGTCTCAACTCTAGGATTGTTGGGTGCCTAGGTGGGAAAACAATGTTCGGTGGGCTTGGCCTAGCGGGTCCGTACCTCGGCAGGTCATAGTGTAGCCGAGCAATGTGGCATCAAACAACATGACCAAGGGGGCCAAAAAGCAGTGTGGCCAAACAACATAAGTGCCTGGTAGGGGGCTATGGGCTGCAATGCGACTCACGAGCGAGAGTGAGCGAGACTATGAGACAATGATGCATTTGTTGGTTAGATTCTTTTGGGTAAAAAAGATGTCTAGGGTATACCTAGGCTCTAGGTCACGACTAAGGCTATGTCCATAATGGCCCTAGGCTTGGCTCCACTGCATTACCATATGAGATGATGGGTGAGATGTAGCGATGTACTTGCAATAAGAAATGAGAGGATTTACTTTTGTACATTCATGGTGCTTAGTGATTGATCAACAAACTTCTCCCTTTAGGCAATCAAATGGTGCCTAAACAAACATGGCACTGCACACACAACATACACCCTTATTAAACATTATTTTATCCTGTTTGCCTCATGCTTACATGGGGGTGCAAGATGATATGAAGTAATGAGGAAGATGATGAATACATTGTTCAAGGTGGGCACTGAGTTCAAGTTGAATGGTTGCCTAGGTGACGAGAGAGCAAAGAACTTGAAGGGTGTAGTGAGCCAATAAAGGGACAAGAGTACGAGACATACAGGGACATCAAGTGATCAAGGAGCTCGTTGGAAGCTATGGGAGCAGCAATAGTTTCTCCTCATAACTAAGGGGATGAGTCAGTGGCCATGTGTATGTGGTACTATTCCAAAGATTTGTCATGGAGAAGCTAATAAATCATAAATGTGTCAAGTTTGTTCTATGCATGAAGAAAAGGTTGAATGGTTATACCGTTCAAGTTAGACCTTGAGCAAGATAGCCTAGCCTAAGCCTACCGAGCTTGGCCTAGCCTACACATGTTGATGGATAGGGCTTGGATAGCAAGAAACAAGTAAGCCCATGAAAATATTCCTCTACCTCAACTATTTACTTTAACTATTTTTTCAACTGAAAGGAGCGAGTGAGCTGTTGACGGTCGTTAGCGTCAACTTTTAATACAATTATAAACATGATAAATGGAGCAATCACATGAATATAATAGAAATATAGGGGGTTATCTAACAAATTCCACGAGTTTTGGTGTTTCATTATTTTCCAGGGACTATTCTAGAAAAGCATATAAAGGAAAGCAAATCAGAGGAAATATTGGAATAAATCCGCGGGGAAATAGTTTCCATCGGACTCAGGAAGGACCCAGAAGGCACCCGAAGGAAGCGGGGCCCAAGAGGCCCACCTAGAGGGCCGACCAACCCCACCTTGTGCGGGGCGGCACCCCCTGGGCCCGCTTGCCGCTGCCTTCTGGAAGCTTCCTCCACTGTCTTTGAGGAGTTATCTAGGCCCTACATTAAGTCGGTTTGATCCAACGGCTGTCGTGCATCCCACCAGGCTATAAATAAAGGGGGTAGACCCCCCTAGAGGCATCCCATTCAATCTATCATCATGGAGTTGTAGAGGCATCCCCCGAAAGGATGATCTCTTAACTCTAGAGAATTACGGCTAGACTTTCCAATGTAGTAGATTAGTTCTAGTTGGGAGTTAGGGAGAGTGGAGCTGCGCTCTGGTTCTGGAGGAGTATTCAGAGATCTGGTATATCTTGCATTGTATCTTATCTTTGTAGTACGTATGCTTTAATATATTTATCTTCTCTATTTATTTATGCATATTATCATTAGTTAATGTAGTCGTTATACTTAGCATAGGATCTTCGCTCGCATCGAGTGCTCTAGTTATTCTAGATAATTGGAGTAGTAATTAATAGTGTAGACATGGTGTCTAGACTAGAGGTTATCTGAGATTGCACCCAGTCCTACGGATAGTTGTGGTAACTCCAGGATCGTGACAGTCCTGACGGCCTACGTATTCCACCACGTTCGGATTGGTGTTTGTAGGACCGTAGTCAGACCTTCCTAGCTCCCTTCTCATCTCTTTCTATGGCTAGGAGCTCTGATGTCCCGAAGTGCTATTCTGTGATTGCTATATTTATCCATCTCTTGTTATCTTAGAACCAAAGTAATAGAGAAGTATTCATGAACTTGATCTCTCCCGTTGTCCTCCCACTTTAGCTATCTACTCATTTATCTTAGGATTCTCGTGTGTGATGATTGTTATATTTAATTACTATTACATATAATTTACCCTCTGCTTTAGTCTAGTTGGTTTATTAAGTTAGTAGATACATGATGGTAACTTATCAGATTATTTAACCATTGTTTCCCTGTGGTAAAATATAAATAACGATCCTGGAATACTCCCGGTAAAATACTACAATGATATTCTGTGCGCTTGCGGAAATCTTTCATATCCTCTTTGCACTTAACAAATGTCAACATGGGCCGCCTAAGCCCGATCCTGACCCAAAAATAGAAGCATGGTTTTGACCATTGGACATTTCTACACATGAATGTATGGCCCGACCAATGCCTAGCCTGACCCAAATGTTGAGGTCTACCTAAAAGGCATGTATCTACTATTAGGAAGGAGGGTTGTTTTTATTTTTCACGAGGTGCCTGTGTATATGGAAAGTGGCTCATTGTGTGGCTAAACAAAAAATGCTATTGATTTGGCATCTATAGGATATGTGTGATCTTCATGTGAGAAGGAGAGTTATATAAAGGATAGGTTACTCTAGTTCTCGTCTTCTTGATCTTCATGAAATGGATAGTAAGTTGCAATATTCTAGGCAAGACTTTGTATTTGTGTAGTAGAATGAACAATCAATCATTGAAATAAGTTTCCTACCTTTATTGTCGATTTTCTTCTCCTTCTAGTTTTACTCCTCTAAACTATATTATTCGAACCCTTTTTATGGATTTTTCATTCCTCGAACTTGCCCATGATTTCGTGGTGTGGATCAATCTTGATGCTAGGACATATGACAAAATATCTAAGGCAATCCCCTCCAAAATCCACCTTATTTCAAGCATATTTGGTTTGATCTTTTTCTCATTCTTTCCAAATGGGTAAAATTGGTGGTCCTTGATCTTTGTATTTAAGGATATATGATAGATAAAAGACTAACCGCACCATATATTGCTAAAGATATGGTGGACAAAGAATGAAATAACCACAATGGCCTTCTCTTTTTTTCTTAATTTTTGTTGCCTCTCCCCAATTTCTTCTTCTTTCTTATCAGATATATCCTTCACGATCTACTTTAATTTCTTATCTTCTTCTTCATCATCCCCAATCTCCATCACCGATGCATTGGCCCAGTGGCTGCACCTATAGCAACGGCTGGGAGAATCTATGCGATTGTACACTCATACACCGTCGTCGCTTATACATACATTACCACACATGCATGCATTGTAGTATGCATGGGAATTCGATAGAACTGGTACAGTTTCCTAGGCAAGAAAACATCAATCAGCGGGCATGCTTAGTGGGTCGGTGCCTCAACCGATGGCAGTGCGGCTAAGTGAGGTGGCAGGCAACGACGTAGCCGAAGGGTCCAACAATTGGCATGGGTGCAAGGGCTATGGGTGTTGGCGTGACTCACGAGCGAGAGTTAGCGAGACTGAGAGAATAATGCATCTGGTGGTTGGTTCCTTTGGGTAAAAAAATATCTAGGGTGTTCCTAGACTATGTGGACCATGACTAGGGTCATGCATGGCCCTAAGTCTGGGTCCACTTCCGATCATATGAGACAACCATGACTAACCGATGGGCACTGATGTACTTGGAATAAACAAGGGAAGGATTTACTTTTCTACATGCACGATGCTTAGTGATTGATCGACAACCTTCACTTTTGGCAATCAAATCATGCCTAAACGACATGGCACTGTACACACATGCACACGCGCTAATTAAACAATCTCTGATCATACTTGCCTGCCTGATCATGCATCGATCGATCTGCATGCCTATGGATCCGATTATACTTGCGTCCGAGCATGCATTTCCTTCTCATGTGGCAGTAGGAAACATGGAATTGGAACTTCATAGAGAACTAGAGAAATACTGGTTAGACGGGGCTACTCTGCTGCCCTGGTCAGCTACTTTGGGACTTGGTCACTCGAGGGGTCTATGCGGCTCTAGCCAGGCTTGTACCACCATTGCCTCTACATATGGTATCACACATGTATTCCAATATGCATGGTAGAGAGTTAGGATTTGGGGGTCTCAACTCTAGGATTGCCGGGTGCCTAGGTGGGAATACAGTGTTCAGTGGGCTTGGCCTAGCGAGTCGGTACACCTCGGCGGGTGACAGTGTGGTCGAGCAACACGACCAAGGGGCCCAAGAAGCGGTGTGGCCAAATGGCATAAGCGCCTAGTAGGGGGCTATGGGCTGCAATGCGACTCACGAGCGAAAGTGAGTTAGGCTTTGAGACAATAATGCATTTGTTGGTTGGTTCCTTTTGGGTAAAAAAATGTCTAGGGTATACCTAGGCTACCTAGGTCACGACTAAGGTTGTGTCCATAGTGGCCTAGGCTTGGCTCCACCGCATTACCATAGTGGGTGATATGTAGCAATGAGAGGATTTACTTTTGTACACGCAAAGTGCTTAGTGATTTATCAACAACCTTCTCTCTTTATTAATTAGGCAATCAAATGATGCTTAAACAACATGGCACTGCACACAAATACACCCATTTTAACATTCTTTTATCATGTTTGCCTCATGCTTACATGGAGGGTGCAAGATGATATGAAGTGATGAGGAAGATGATGAAGACACTAGTGAAGGTGGGCATTGAGTTCAAGTTGAATGGTGGCCTAGGTGACGATAGAGCAAAGAACTTGAAGGTGTATTGAGCCAATAAAGGGACAAGAGTACGAGACATACATGGACATCAAGTGATCAAGGAGCTTGTTGGGAGCTAAGGGAGCAACAATAGTTTCTCCTCATAACCAAGGGGATGAGTCAGTGGCCATGTGGTACTATTCCAAAGATTTTTCATGGAGAAGCTAATAAATCATAAATGTGTCAAGTTTGTTCGATGCATGAAGAAAAATTTGAATGGTTATACCCTTCAAGTTAGACCTTGAGCAAAATAGCCTAGACTAAGGCTACCGAGCTTGCCCTAGCCTACACATGTTGCTGGATAGGGCTTGGATAGCAAGAAACATGTAATCCCATGAAAATATTCCTCTACCTCAACTATTTACTTTAACTATTTTTTCAATTGAAAGGAGCGAGTGGGTCGCCTAAGCCCAGGTCTGACCCAAAAATAGAAGCATGGTTTTGACCATTGGACATTACTACACACAAAAGTATGGCCCGACCGATGCCTAGTATTCTCACCCAAATGTTGAGGTCTACCTAAAAGGAATGTGGCTACTATTAGGAAGGAGGGTTGTTTTATATTTCATGAGGTGCATGTATATATGAAAAGTGGCTCATTGTGTGGCTAAACAAAAAAATGCTATTGATTTTGCGTCTACAAGATAGGTGTGATCTTCATGTGAGAAGGAGAGTTATATAAAGGATAGGTACTCTAGTTCTCGTCTTCTTGATCTTCATGAAATGGATAGTAAGTTGCAATATTCTAGGCAAGACTTTGTATTTGTGTAGTAGAATGAACAATCAATCATTGAAATAAGTTTCCTAGCTTTGTTGTCGATTTTCTTCCCCTTCTAGTTTTACTCCTCTAAATTATATTATTTGAACCCTTTTTCATGGATTTTTCATTCCTCGCACTTCGCCATGATTTCTTGTTGTGGATCGATCTTGATGTTAGGACATATGACAAAACATCTAAGGTGATCCACCTTTCAAGCATATTTGGTCTGACCTTTTTCTCATTCTTTCCAAATGGGTAAAATTAGTGGTCCTTGATCTTCGTATATAAGGATATATGTTAGATAAAAGACTAACCGCACCATGTATTGCTAAAGATATGGTGGACAAAGAAATGACATAACCACAATGTTCTTCTCTTGTTTTTTTTTGCCTCTCCAATTTCTTCTTCTTTCTTATAAGATCAGTCCTTCACGGTCTACTTTAATTTCTTATCTTCTTTTTCTTTCCCAATCTCCATCACCCATGCACCTGGCCCCAGTGGCTGCACCTAGCAACGACTAAGAGGATCTACGCAATTGTACACTCATACGTCGTCGTCGCTCATGCGTGCATTACCACACATGCATTATAGTATGCATGGGCATCCAATAGAACTGGTACGGTTTTCTAGGCGAGGAAACATCAATCGGCGGGCATGCTTAGTGAGTCGGTACCTCAACCGATGGCAGTGTGGCTGAGCGAGGTGGCAGGCAACGACGCAGCCGAAGGGGCCAACAATTGGCATGGGTGCGAGGGCTATGGGTGTCGGTGTGACTCACGAGTGAGAGTTAGCGAGACTCGAGAGAATAATGTATCTAGTGGTTGGTTCCTTTGGGTAAAAAAAATATCTAGGATGTTCCTAGACTATGTGGACCATGACTAGGGTCATGCATGACCCTAAGTCTGGATTCACTTCCGATCATTTGAGACAACATATATGAGACAACATATGAGACGACCATGGCTAACCGATGGGTATTGATGTACTTGGAATAAACAATAGAAGGATTTACTTTTCTACATGCACGATGCTTAGTGATTGATCGACAACCTTCACTTTTGGCAATCAAATCATGCCTAAATGGCATGGCACTGTACACACACGCACACGCGCTAATTAAACAATCTCTGATCATGCCTGCCTGCCTGATCATGCATCGATCGATCTGCATGCCTATGGATCCGATTATACTTGCGTCCGAGCATGCATTTCCTTCTCCTGCATGAGGCAGTTCGTCCGGTCCCTGGTGCTTTGGAAGCACGAGGCACTGTGGCATGCATGCATGGCTCGGACTAGTTCACAGTGGGCATGCCTGCTCTGCCTGCCCTGCCTGCTCATTGCATCGCTCGCAGCATTTACCTGCATGCATGCAAAGGAAAGGATCATGGAAGGATTGGTGTGTGCAGGTGTGTGTACAGCAGTAAAAGAGGCGCGGCCGGGGGCAAATGATTCCGGTGGCCGCATGCATGCTCCTGCATGGCATCGATCAGCCATCAGGCATGGCATGATCGTGCAGGCTAGCTGCTGCCTTTTTACTGCAACAACTGCAACTGCAACGACGGGCCGCGGGGAGGAAATGGGAGGGGAGGGAGCAAGGCAACCTTGCGCCGGCGCGGAGTTCGAGGCTGATGCAAGGAACAGTGCCAGCCAGCAGCGGCAGGCGATGCCAATCTCCAGTGACCAGTGGCAATTAACAGGCATGGACACCATGGACTGTGTTTAGTTGGCTCCAAAACCCCAAACTTTGACACTATGTAAAAAGAGATTCTCCGTCACATCAAACTTGCGGTATATGTATGGAGTACTAAATGTAGACGAAATCAAAAACTAATTGCACAGTTTGCTTTAACTTTGCGAGACGAATCTTTTAAATCTAATTAGTCCATGATTAGACACTAATTATCAAATACAAACGAAAAGTGCTACAAGATTTTTTTTCACCAACTTTTCGGAAACTAAACACAGCCGGATGGATGGATGCAATCGTCGCTGAGGAGAGGTATGGGGCCACCTGAAGAATTGAATCGGGCGATCGAAGAGAGGCCACACCAAGGATCACAGGATCAATGGGAACGAGAAAAAAACAAGAAGATCGAGCACGCTGAGATGAGAGATCGATGTAGAGAGAGAGATATATAGGGAGATGCATGCATGCATGATGTGTGATGCGATGTGTGTGGGTGTGATATGTGTGATGTGAGAGAGGAGAGAGAGTGGTGGTGGTGGTCAGGGCCTCAGGGGCACACGTGCACCTGGCGCCTTTTCGAGGCAGCAACAGTTGGGAAGGTATGGCGCGCAACAGCTAGAGAGAGAAAGCTAGCTGCTGGGCTGGGAGGTGACGGCCAAAAGACCGGAGGCGGTGGCCGCCTGCAGCTACTGCACGCGTTGCCTCGTCGTCGTCGTGTTGCCGTGGAGCTGGAGCTGGAGCTGGAGCTAGAGGGCGGGCGTGCGTGCGTGCGTGCGTGCGCACTGCCCTGCCCAGCAGCAGCAGCAGCAGCGCATGCATGCAGGCGTGAGGCGAGGCTCTCCTGGCCCTGGTCGGCGGTGGCCCGCAGCAGATCACGCAGTGGCAGTGTGGCAGTGGCACACAGTCGCGTGCGACCTCGTCACATTCGTTATAAAAATTCCAGGCTCCGGGAGCAGGGCAGGGCTTCTACTATAATACTCCCTCAGTCCCAAATTATAAAACGTTTCAAGAATTTTGGAGAGTCAAAACATCTTAAATTTAACCAATAATTATAGATAAAACTATAAAGATTTATAATATTAAATAGACATACTATGAAAATATAATTGATAACGAATCTAATGATATTTAGTTGACATCATAAATGTTATCATATTATCATATAAGTTTAATTAAATTTGAGAAAGTTTAACTCTCTAAGATTCTTAGGATATCTTCTAATTTGAAACGAAGAGAGTACGTGTCAATGCATGTGTACGTACGTGAGAGAGCGAGAAGGCCACACGACAGATCTTACAATTAATCGACCTCTGCATATATACTACATGAGTTTTTCCGTTGAAACACATTACAAACCACTGGATAGTTTGGCGAAATTGTACCATTCAGATTCTTAAACATTTTCAGCGTGTGTTCGGTACGGCTGGACCCCTTGTGTAAATCAAGCATTGAACTGTACAACTCAATACTCGATTTAAACTGATTATCTTATTACTGCCCTTAGTTTTGTTAAAAGAAGCTACCATATCTGTCGAGAGATACTAAAAATTGCCACTTAACGAAAACAAAAGAAAACCTACTGCATCAAATTTTGTGATAATATAACTGCAGCCTAAATTAAATTAGAGAGCCCATATCTAATCTAATCTAGTTAATAATAAAGACGATTGAGCTCAAGGGAGAGCTTAGCATTTGTATTTTAGATGAGGAAAACCCTGACATGGTCAGTTGAGGCTTAGAGAAAAAAAGGTCTCTTCTCAACAAAATCTCTGTACAGATTCATTACAGATGGTGGAGTCACCAGCAGGATAGCTGGCTTTCTTTGGAAATGTAAAATACCTTTGAAAAACAAAATTTTCCTCTAGCAAGTTTTTAACAATAAATTGGAATGTGCTCAAAGCCTTAGTAAGAGAGGTTGGAAAGGTTGTCAAAAATGCTGCTTGTGTAGGGTTACGGAACCTGTAAACCATATTTTTTTTATTGCACAATAGCTAGAATGATTTGGGGGTTTCTCATAGAGATCTTCAAATGGATTAGGAGTGTCTAGTTATCCGTCGACAGATTCTATGTTATCAAATCAATCAGATTTTTTTCTATATACAACCTATTAGGCATTTGTAGCATAAATCTTAAAACACATAAACAAAGGTATAGAAATCTGACATATTTAGTACCAAAAAGTTATGTTGATAAATAAATAGCAAGTCTTTTATGAATTGACTATGAGATAATAACTCCGGCATCATTTTATGAGTTCTTTTTACCATAAAACTTACAATGTTTCATTTTTTCTACATACAAATTAAGGAATTGTGGCCCCGTTACTATATATGAGCCAACTAAAAAGAAAACTTGTTATATAAGTTGACTCTAGATTACCTTGGTGTTACGTCATGATAGCATATACTATAAGACACCACTAATGTGCTTACCCTAATAAAGAAAACTAAATAAAAAGGAACAATGTATGAGAGCTATCCGAAAATCATTAAGTCCAGCCATGTCGATAAAATAAAATCAATGAAACAAATTTTGATATGCATGCCTTCTTTTCCTCACACTTTTCTATGCATCATTGGCACTACCCTTCTACGACGCCTATCCTAATAATTGCTCACACTAGTTCCATTGAGCAACTAAGGAGAAGGTTGTCGCCAGCTATATATAATGACAGACAAATTTTATTTTTCTGTTGTTTTTGTTATGTTGGTATTTTCCTGTCTGTAAACCGATGGAAAAAAATATTTCCTAACTTTCCTGTCGGTATTATGTATTTTTTTCTCTTGGTTTTGCACGGACATGGAAATTTTAGTTTCTAGTAGTGAGCATGAGGTTTCTCATTGGGGTTGGTGTGGTGATTTCAATTTCTGCGGAAGGCTAGCTTAAGGTCATCGTCGTTGATGAGATGCCGATAGTTGTAGTTGCTAGGCCATAGAACTCGCAATCATCAAAGTAGCATGTGTGAGAGAGAGGTTTGTGTTTCTAGTGATCAAAAGTGCATATGGCTTCTTTTTACTAGAAGGTCTTATTTGGTGGAGCTTTGGTCAGCTCTGTATCCTCCATACATATATTGTAGTAAGAGCCATTTTTATCTCTTTTATCCAAATGAACAAGGAGCCGGTGAAGACAATATTTTTTTTATCTCACCAGTTCCAACTCTTTCGTACACTAGAGCAAGGAGCCAAAGCCGTGTTTGGGTTCATGCCCAATGGGATCTATAAGTACATAAATTAAAAGTAAAAGGGGCAAACAATATATTGTTTGGGTTTTATTGTACATGTGTGAGTTTAGTTTGTAGCTACTCCCTCCGTCCTAGAAAGACCGTCGTTTTCAGTGTCTATGCCGCAAGTTTGACTAGATTTGTAAAAAATATGTATAATATTTATATCTTCAAATAAATTTGTTAAAAAACTAGATTCAAAGATCTTTCCAATGATACTATTTGTATACTATAAATATTAATACTTTTAATATATAATTAGTCAAAGTTATTTCTCGAGAAGCGAAAATGACATTCTTTCTGGGACGGTGGGGGTAGTCTTTTAATAACAACAAAGTATGTGCATATTTAAAATGTTTATAAAAAAATAAAAGCCTACTTTTCTTTTAAAAAAACTAGTCAAGCTATTTGCATGATTGTTTTTTCTACCCTTGAGAAGGTTTAATCTCCTTCCATATATAGTAGTGATAGTGATGGTCACACTGCTAGCCTATGGCTTTTGCGTGACTATAAACTTTGCTAATACTAATAGGCATCATCCAGACTAGTTGTGTGTAGATGGATTTGATCCAGATGATTATATTTTCGCCTCCTACTGTTTTTGGCGATGACGACGAGTTGTGAGAGAAAAACATTGTTTCGGTGATGATTATAAGACAGCTGATAAGCCAAGCGAACAGAGAAGCTATCAAGAGGTGTTGTACTTCATTATTGTACTATATATATATATATATATATATATATATATATACTAGCAAGTGGTTCGTTGATGGTCATTAACCAGATAGGTTGCATGTTCGCCCAATCACATGATTACACGTGGCGATGACGACGAGTTGATTCACCAGCATAATGATTGGTCCTTTTCTTCTTTATATAAAACAAATCAGATCACTGAGGAATCGTGCTGTTTCATCCAACAAATATTCTACTGATGCAGATCGAATACTAGTTATTTTGGAAATTGGAATGCAAGATCGAATTTCACAGAAAATGTATATAAGAATTTTATAACAATAGGCATATACTACGTTCCAAAGAAGCTAGGTCTTAATTAATTAGAGGGAGAACGAAGAAAAGAGACAGACATATAATTATAAATAAAAATATAAATCAGATAGTACATTAGATCGCGATCCTATTATTGCAGTCTTATTCCATGTACTATCCATGAACAGCTGATCGAACAAGGACTACTACTACTTGTCCCCCAGAAGGCCAAAAAGCAATATGAATAGCTGTGCAAAACAAAACAAAACCAGGCGATCGGTCGACATATATATTCGACCACGCGGCCGTCAGAGCTGTGTGAGGCCCCAAGGAGATTCGGTCCGAGCTGAGCGAAATGAATCTCTGATTCTCTGTCGCGCGCCGTCTCGTCTCGTCTCTTCATGCGAGTGCTCAACTGCTCAGTGTGTGCAGCAGCTGATCGAGGCCGGCGGAGGGTGCCTGCCTGCCTGTCACCGCCTGACCATCGATGACTACCACGCCACGCCGCGCCATGGCCGTGGCCGGCCACGAGTGGCGACGGCGACGGCGACACCCGGCCGAGCCACCGTACCCGGCCGGCCGGTCGTCGTCCACCGTGCACGCACATGTCCGACAAGACTGTTACAGTATACATTTCCGGCGTCTCTTTCAGCGTACGTACGCGTACTCTTGCTAGTAGCAGCTCTTGCATTGGCGTACGTACGTGGTGGCACAGGATCGGAGTAGTATTTCAACCCCTTTCTCTCTCTGATCTCTCTCCATTCAGATACTGACAGAGATCGATGGCGATGGCGATAGCGATGGGGATACGTACACGTACTACGTGCGCTCCACGCTGGTCGTCGATCGGCGGTCAACAACAACGCGGTGGGCCCGCCACGATGGCAGCAGGCACACGATGACTACTGCATGCCCCGCGCCACTGACAGGTGATGAAGTGTCAGAGATCGATCGTCGTCTGACGACTGACCTCATCCATGCCATGCATCTCTCTCTGGGGAAAAAAGCCCTAAAAAGAATGTTGATGTCAGTACGTGTAGCTCGATCATGAATGTGTACCAGTACACTGGTACTCCTACGTACAATTGGTGTCATCGTGTACAGATACATACGTCATATTGTACATGTTCCGTTGTGCGTGTGCAGTTGCTGAAAACGAGGGGATTGGAACGCGGTGCCCTCGTCGTCAGCAAAGGACGTGTGTACGTGTATATTCTGTGACGTTTTATTACACATTGTGTACAAACTCTCAGGCAGTACACGTCTCGGTCTACGCGTGTACGTACACATAGTAGTAGTACTTTTGTTTGTAACTGTTTTTTTTCAGACATTATTCGATATATCGAGAAGACAGTTCAGTTTCCTCAAATAAAAAAAAAAAGAAGAGAAGACAGTTCAGTTTCCAAACAACAGTGCTGTCGTGCAGATTACTGATGAATAAGAAGAATAAAGCTTACTGTATGCATATGTAGTAGTACTCCTACCGAGTACTTGTCACTAGCTTGTCTGCAAGTCTCGATCGATCGTGCATATGGTTTTGTCTGTAATCAGATTATTGCTGCTTTAGTTCCTTTTTGTGCATATGCATATTTGTAGAACTAACCCACACTGTGTAGTTCTGTGGCATCTTCTCACTCTACAGGGAACTGGCTTGCTGTCGTCTGAATTGACAGCTCCAGGGATTGGATTGGATAGTTACCATTAACCCCTCGGTAAGTTTTTAGCTAGCTAGGGAGCGTTAAGATCGAATATTTGGGAGCAGGATTATTCTCTTCTCGCTTGCGATCTCTGACTGATGGACGAAGCTGCTAGCACACCACTCCAGGACAAAGGATGTAAAAAGAAACCCAAAACTACAAGTGTGCCTGCAGGCACACAGTAGCAGAAAGGGGATAGCTTGTGTGGGGTGCTAGGTGAGTGAGAGATCAGGCAAGTAGTACATCCTACTCCCTCCATCCCTTTATATGTGTGATCCGGAAAATGTGTTTATGAAGTAAATATGGTTTTTTAGAGATAGACATTAAGGGACAGAGGGGTAGGATTGAGAGAGAGGCATCACTTTGCACTGCTGCAAGGGCAAGTGAATTTGGTTACTGCCATGCATGCATCTCTCTCTAAGAGAGAGAGAGAGAGAGAGAGAGGGAGGGGAGGCGCGGGGAGCTGAGACTGTCTGAAAGTGCATGCAACCAGCAGGTAGTGCAAGTGCAGGCAGGAGTGGCTCAAGGCTGATTCTTTCTTGCTTGTGTCTGTCTGCATATGATATGGAGTACAGTAGTGTTCTTTCTCTCTCATCCATCTCCCCTCTTCCCTTCATTCATGTGAATGAATGAATTCATGTGAATGAATGAATGAGACTGAGAGATTGATATAGTGTCCATCAGCGCATGCAGGTCTCTCCTTCTCTCAACCACTCTGATGAATGATGATGTTGACTGCCCGGTGGGGGCCACCCGCACCTCCGAATGTGGCCTGCCTGCTTCTTTTCATGTGGTATACAACTAGTACAAACAACAAAGTAAACCATGCCTCATGCCTGCTATAGCTTGTTTTGGCCTGGCTGGGTTGCTTTCTTGAAGTTGGTGTGGCCAAAAGGCCCTACCTAGGTGTCATTATCTGCTAACAAACTGTGCGCTTATCCGCTCCTGCGCTCTGCCGGTCGGCTGCACACCCAGATGTGGACAATGCACGGCCTCTGCTCTTCAGCCGGGTTTGAAGGGCCAGGGTTTTTGCATTTGGTTGGTGGGTCCCATCGATGCAAACCACTCCCCTATTGTTTGTTTTTTTTGGCATTGAACCCACAGATTGACCTTCATCTACTAGTGCTAAGCATATGACGGACGGACGATGTGAACCAACATCTCAAACCAAATAGCGCCATAGGCTCTCGGATGCATGGTCCGGCAGACCACCCCGTGTGTGCTGCAAACCAAATGGGCCAGGCATCAGCAGTGTAATGGGTCCTATGATGATACGATATCATCTATTAATTTGTTCACAGTTTTCAGAACCGAAGGGTGAGTATAAATCGGTTTCACTATACTTGAAATGTGAGAGATAAAAAGATAGGAGCCGGTTCTATACATGTATGGGAGCAAGATCTTTGTAGACCTAGGCTCATAGGCTTAGACGACCCATACAGTGCGGACGCTCGCCCATGTATGGTGGGGATCTCCAATCCCTTGCATTGGGTACGGCTAGAGGTGGTTGTCCTATGTCTGCCTACGTCACTCTCCCCATAGGCCGATAACACCAATCTTCCTCCGACGTGAAGACCAAGATGTGAGCATCTCTAGCAATCCATATATAGATATACATATTCTGATCTATCCGGTTGTAAAAAAAACTAGTTTTTGTTATACACCTCATTACAAATCATAAGACAATGCAATACAAGAATCTTAGGGAGTCAAAGCATCTCAAGTTTGATCAAAATTATACAAAAATTATAAATATTCTTGACATGAAATAGGTATATTATGAAGATATAATTTATGAAGAATCTAGTGATACTTAGTTGACATCGTAAATGTTATTGTCTTATCATATAAATTTAGTTAAAATTAAGATGATTTGACACTCTAACATTCTTGGAATGTCTTATAATTTTGTGATGGAGGGAGTAGCTCATTAGTTGCGGTGTCATGAATGTAGATTTGAGCTCTCAGATGTGTATTATATTATCACTACATTTTTTATCTATATTTGTAGTTGAAACAATAATGTTTATAGTACATTTTATTCAAACTCTATTTTTTGTGTTTTATTGAAAAATAGATAACTCTAGGTCTTAGACTATATTAATAGTTACTACAATGTCATAAACCATCATTTTGTCACACTTGTTGTCGAATTTCCTTGACAAAAGAATTATGCACATGTCAATATCATTTTACAAAATAGAGTGCCGGCAAACAACATCAATGTAGGTATGGATTTATATTTAAATCAAAATGTATAAATTTAATGAAAGTAACAACTTACGGCATTATTTATTGACTTAAGAGTATTGATATATAATATAAATTGAATTTGTAGTGTGCTTGATAATTTAAAAATAATTTTGAGGGATATTTTTTAAAATAAATTTCACTTTGACCAAACTATAGGAAAGAACGCCAAAATGTATGGCACGTATACTATGAAAATATATTTTGTGATAAATCTAATACTGCTTATTTGGTATCGCAAACGTTAGTACTTTTTGTAAAAATTTAGTCAAATTTAAAATAGTTTAAATTAAAATCATGAGTTACTTTGTGGTGGATAAAGTACGTGTGGGAAATTTAGATGAAGATTTAGTGGTCTTATATTATTTTCACAAAGATAATATGGATATATTTTTTAAAAATAGAACATATCCAATTACTACTGTTTTAAAGTTATGATTGCCAGTGAATTTGGATGTTTTTGTTTTATTTAGAATTTCTAGGATTCATCTTCTTTTTATCGTGATCCATAAGGATAAACAAAGTGGGAGCTATTGGGGGGGCTTCGGCTTCCAACATTCTAGAGAGCTAGTGATTTTATCAATCTCAAGATCTAGCAATCCATTCTCTTCAAGGTGCCCACAGTATGTGTATGAGCATTGTAGGGATGGCAGAGGATCGGGTTCGGGACGGATATCCGTGGTTTTCGGGTCTGGCGGGTTCAGGTTTGGTTTTGATTTCTCACCCACGGTTTTCAGATTCGGATACCCAAAACTTATCGGTTTGGTTTTGGGTTTCGGTTTTTGCCCGTGGATATCCGAAATATAACATTTTGAATAAAAACATATCTATTTTTATTAATAAATTGTTTATGTAAGCTTTTAAATTTATTCCAAGTTGAGTAATGAAATTGTACGTTATTTATTGTCTAATATTTATACATTTGAATATGTAATATATATATATATATATATATATATATATATATATATATATATATATATATATATATATATATATATATATATATATATATATCATACATATGTTGCTAAACATTTCTTTTTATTTTTCTTATTGCTATATAGTGGTGGTTTTCGGGTTTCGGTTAACCGTCAGGTTTGGTTTCGGGTCTGAATTTTCACCCGAAACGGTCACTACAAGAGATATGACCTTCTACGACGTTGCATTAATGTCGCAGACGCTTCAAATTTTGTCGTGTTTCATAGTTTGCGACGCTCGCACGACGAAAATGCTTTCGTCACCTATTCCCTGTAGCTAAAGGTGTTCTACGACAAAACTGATATTCTCGTCGTAATTTTTGCGAACTTACGTCGTTGATTTACGACGCTCGATTATCGTCGTTATTAAGCAAAGAAAAGGTCATGCACCATTGACCATGAATGCCTTTACACGTGCCACGTATAGGATTGTAAAATGATAAAATATTAGTCATATAACATGGTAATTCAATATATTGTAGCTAACAAAATCAGTTTATAACCAACAAGCAAATTGGAAATGGCCACATTCATTACACCACTTGGCAAATCAGATCCAAATAATTCTCATGTCAAAATCATCCAAAAATACATGAACCTCACATGTCTACGTGATTACTAGGTCCAACAAGTAACAAAATAACTGTCATGAAATCTATCTAAGTGATGCACCCACTCTTGTTCACATGCTACTACAGCAGTAGTGTTCTCTGGGAGGCCATTGACTTGAGGCCAACATTTTGAAGAAATTTATTTGATTGCAAAACATGAGCAATTGCTTCTCCAAGAGTGTTCGGTTGTTCTCCGTCTTGTAAAATTGAGCCATGATAGCTTCCATTTGAGCCTAACATGAAAAAAAAAACTTTGGATTAGTAGCTAAAACGAGTTGCACAAGGTCATGTTCATCTCTGGTTAGGACTGACTTAAGTTTGCATTTTCATCACAAAATTCAATCTGCAATAACATTCAGATTCTTTTTTAAGGAATGGCTAGTTGGAAGAGCCATCCATGGTGTAAAAATATTCAAATTCCAAAAGGAAGTAGTTCAGTAGTGTCTATTAGACAGTTTTTGAATATAAATGCATAAAACTAGGAATCCTAAAACATGTAACCCTTAATCCCAACAGCAGCAGCACTTTCTAAACAACAAATTGTTTTAGAGTTGAGTAGACCTGTCACATACAAATTCAAGACCTACTTATGATATTCTCAACATAAGGAAAACTGAAGGGGGAAGCATAAGGCACATCTATGAAACCACTATGAGTCTGCCTTGCACTATCGCACCAAATGATCTACACAGACAAACTTTTGCACTGCATTAAAAGCCTCTACATTAATATATTTTACATAAAACATAAACCTAAATAGAGGCATTAAATGGAATAGATTGATAATGTTACAAGGGTACATTATCATAGCATGTATCATATAAATTGGTTGGGAACTGCACATTAAAGAGATGGCAGAGTAGCTGATCTGACATGTACCTTTCCATACTTTTCACTCCTTTTTTGAAGGTACAGAGATCCTACTTCATTCTCGCATAATAGTTCATCGTCAGCTCATTACCGAAGATTAAAATCCTAATTAACACAAGACTGAAATACTGCCAGATGAATTACAACTATGTGGGATAGAGGTGTAGCAATGTATAGCTGTTTTATTTAATAGCCCTTGAAGCTCCATAGAGAAAATTTCAAAGACGCAATATAGAAATACTTACGCAAAATTGATCCTATAATGACCTGTGTTATGTTGTAACTGTCCCAACATAAACACCTGCTGCAAGGTGCCCACAGCTACCAGTCTGCTGCCCTGCAATTATTAAATTAAATACACTTGCTGCAAGGTGCCCACAACTACCAATTTTCTACCCTGAAATTAAATTAACTACACTTGCTGCAAGGTGCCCAAAGAGCTACCAATTTTCTGCCCCGAAATTAATTTAAATTAGATCAGATACTTGCTTGAACATGTTTGCAAATAGTGAGAACAAATATAGACAAGTTAAAGTTAGCAGTCAATTGCCATGTCCATGCATGAAGATATGGCCGGAGGGTGAAAATTATTCAAGCAGTCAATTAGTTTTAGTTTTGTCACAGAAATGAAACACTAACAGGGAAAGCTGAAAGTGGTTCAAGCTTTTGCATACCTCGACATATGTCAATGTATAACTAAACATCACTATTAAAATTTGGTAATGGCTAGCAAAACTAATACTGCATGACACAGTCCAATATGGACTGTTAAATTCAGATCTTACAAAAATTCAATATAACTGCTTGGAGAACAAGGTTGATTCTGCTAATTGAACATGAGTTTTAGTCAGACTAGGGATAACAAATTCTGACCTCAATATAGACTGGGAAAGCAAAGAATAAGTTTGGCACTTACAATGAATGCTGTCTGTAGACAGTATACCAGTTGTCACAACATTATTTCTGACATAGGCCTCGAACCCAAATAAGTTTGGCACTTACAATGACTGCTGTCTGTAGACAGTATGCCAGTTCCTCATTATGTTTTGAGCCCTTTCTTATTCAATAGCTTTCATCCCCTCTGTAGATGCATAGAAGAAACCATGAGCTTTCGTAATGCATAGAAGTATATTGCATATTTGTCTGTGAGGCAATGTTCTACATGCCTATGGGTTTAGCAACTTCTGCTGTGACAAGGTGATAATGGAATGCATATGGAAATTAATTATATCTAGTATTTCCATTGAAACATTCCATTCAATGTTTATACAGAATTTAGAAAATGACAATGTAAAGAACTTGCTACATAATCAGTCAAGGAGACAAACAGAAAGGCCCTGCTGGTTCATTTTTATCCTATGCTCAGCGATCAGAATACCATAATGTATTGAACCATAATGTGGATGCCTTTTATATTTAGTATTTCCTTTGAAACATCCCATTCAATGC
Organism: Microstegium vimineum; assembly: GCA_022036555.1. Classification (NCBI taxonomy): domain Eukaryota; kingdom Viridiplantae; phylum Streptophyta; class Magnoliopsida; order Poales; family Poaceae; genus Microstegium; species Microstegium vimineum. The sequence continues at coordinate 3,570,577 of CM039126.1, read as the reverse complement.
TTACCCAAAATTTAGAAATTAACAATGTCAAGAAATTCTAGGCTACATAATCAGTCAAGGACACAAGTACACAGGGCCTGCTGCATGAATAAAATTTCGACATGTTTGAAAAGTTGATAATGGGAACATTCAATCCATCAGTGAAGATATGTTTCTTTCAAACTACACACTACTGTGATCTTCATACTGCTAAGCTGAATTGGTGCTGATATAGGTACCATTACCAATCATGCTTATTTAACACAGCTAGTGCATCTCAGCCCCTAGTAAAAATTAAATAAAAAGACCACAATCGAACTGAATTACTGAAGTGTCAAGACAGATTGATGTATGGACTACATTTGCAATTTAACAATAGGATACATAGGCAAAAGGGGATTATTGAATAACAAAATCATTTGATTTGAAATGTTCTAGTAATTCCTCAATGATAAGGTGTTAAGACAAATAAAGATGATTGTCGATGAACCTTTTCCATTGTCTTCCTCATATATGGTGAGCAGATTTGATAACTACGTTAAAAAGTAGAGGCATACCTAGATCTGGGGGATTGGCTTAAATCCCACAAGAAATTAGAGAAAAAAAATGAACGGACACTACCACTACGGCACTACACAAGTTCAGGCAACAAGCAAATTAAAACCCTAATAGTAACTCAAAAATTCAACAGATTTCAGGAGATTACCTATTGGTTGCTGCCTGCTTGCTCCCCACCTTCCGACCAGGAGCCATGGTGGTCCGACCTTTCCAAGTGGTGAGTGGAGTGGGGGAGGGGGTCGTGGCTTCTGGCGGGGAGCGAGGGGGTCAAACTGCGCCTGCTGCGTGAGTTGGCGTGAGGAGGGAGGAGTGAGGAGCCAGGGCCCGGGGGAGCGACGCCAGGTAGTCGCCGTTGGGCGAAGTCGGCGTCCTTGGGGGCCGCCTGCTGCGTCGTCGGGCGGAGTAGGGGCGGCGCCTACTGCTTCGGGTCGGGCGGAGTGGGGGGACGACAACTGTTACGTCGGGTTAGGCGGACGGTCAGAGTGAGCGGCGCGGCGGCGATTTGGAATTGGGAGAAATAGCAAGCGTGCGGCGGCGGCGGGAGTGGGAGAGAAAAAGATGGCGATGGTGAAAATTTTTGGGATAGTTTTCATTGGGAGAAAGATGGAGGGCGTGGCGTCGGCGGGAGAAGAAGCAAGCCTGGTGGCGGCGGATGAATTTTTTCCGCCCGTCGTCGGCGGGAGAAGAAGCGAGCCTGGTGGTGAGCTGGCTCCGGATGGATTTTTTGATTCAGCTACGGTTTTTGGAATTTTTTTTATGGGAGTGTTGGCACAAATTATGATCAACTTTTCTATACCTAAAATGGTGTCACCAACCTCAAGATCAGGATAAACAAACACATCATGAACATAGTTTATCAAATAACTAGTTCTACATATTCATGAGTGTTTGAGTACAGGAATAAGAAATAAAGCAAATGAGAGCCAGTGTGACCCACATAGAGGGTCGACCGACCACCCTATGGGCTCACCTGGCTCCCCTCTCAGCCATGATCCAAAAGAGGCACTCAAGAATGATTTTCAACCACTGGATCACTCTGTGTTTCTTCTCAACGGCTCACAAGCAAAGCATAAGGATTCATGGGCCTACACCAAGGAGATAAACGTGACAAACATTCCAGAATCAACAACTAACCTCAATGACGAGTGGGACCAGCACCAGGGAGGAAGATGTGGGCCAGTGACCCCCCCCACCTGGCTCCCACTTGGTCCCCTGACCAGTGGGACCACTCCCAGAGGCCAGAGGAGGGCCCACTGGCCATAGGGGGGTCGGCCGACCACCCCCCTAGGTCGGTTGGCTCCCCCCCAATCGCCATACCTCTTCCCCACGTGTTGTATCACCACCATCCATCCAATGACGGTTTCAGGGTCGGTTGAATCCAACGGTGGAGGATGGGAGGCCCCGAATCGCTGACGTGACGATGAAGTAGCCCCTACTCCACTCCCCCACTATAAATAGAGGGTCACTCCCCCCTCTCTACACATGGTGAAGAAGCCTACAAGCTCTATTCCTTAGATTGTTCTAGGAGTTAGTCTAGAGTGGGAGTTAGAGTTGAGTCGAACTTGTTCGGGATTTCCGGAGTTGTCTTCTGGGAAGTCTGGTATAGCTCTTGTATCTTTTCTTCTTTGTAAGACTTTACCTTTATCAATATATTATCCTTTCTCTTTACTTGACTTAGTATTTACTTTGAGCATTACTATACTAGATATAGTATTATTATATGCTTTTGCCCTTTAATAGTCTTTACATTCATAGTCTGTGATCCTTGTGGCCTTTCCTGTATGCGATCATTGCCTGTCATAGGGTGCTTTGATTATAGATCGTAGTCAAAGTAATAAGTTGTGCGTAAGCATGGTGCTTATACGTTATCTTATCCTTGGTTACCGCTTGCTGCATGGATTGTTTGTGGTAGCTAGCAAGAGGTGACAGCCTTGTCTATTCGTTGTATCCCACCACGTGTTGTCTAGGCAAGTTCTTAAAAGGTAAGGCCCCAGTAAAAGGAGGGCGCGGTCCGGTAGGAGTTTTGTTCTCCTACTGATCTATCCCCTCGCCTAGCATACTTGTATTGAGGAGGCAAACTATAGTGTTTAGAATATTTAATTGGCTAAGTATATTGAAGTAGAGTGAATTGTTTAGGAGTCCCTTTACTCTTCTCGTTGTCCTCCCACCTAGCTAATCTACCTAGTCCGTTCTAAGTATCATTTACCGTAGCTTCTTCATTCATCAACCCCTTCCTATCACATATATCGTTTACCCCCCTATACTAGTTGGTACTAAGTTGATGTGCTCTCTAGGATCTCTCTCTAATTATCATTTCTAGCTCAGCTTTCCCTTGGGATAAAATAAATTACGATACCTTGGAATACTCCTAGGTGAAGTGCTACATCGGTATAATCTGTGCGCTTGCGGATTTATCCAATAGTCATAAGAAATACCAACAAGCATTTCTCGCGCCGTTGCCGGGGATAGGAATTTATTTCTCATTTTGGTACGACGCTAAGATTTGTCAACAAGCATTTCTGGCGTCGTTGTCGGGAAAAGCATAGCCTAGAAATTTTAATTAGATTGAATCCAGAGATTCTCGTTAACTTAGCTATCAATTAGTCATAGGGGCTTACCCCTGTCTGTGTCTTCCTTTCTTGTGAAGCCAGACAATTTATGAGCGGTTTTCAACTGCCGGGAAACTATCTAGAAGATCCTGAGCAGCTGTTGAGGAGGACTAGACGTCGTCAAGTTCCCCTTCAGAGGTTTCTCTCGAACCAGAATCCGTTTAAGGAAGGAGGCTCTACACCACCACTCAAGGAAGTTATGGCCCAGATGGCGATCTCTGACTTCTCGGCTCCGTCAGCTACCCACGTAGCTCAGGGTCCCGAGGTCAACTTCGGGGATGCCACCTTCGAGCTAAAACCCGCCTTGATTCACATGATACAGGCCAACCCGTTCTGCGGAAAGCCCCATGAGGATGCCAATGCTCATCTCCAACACTTCATGGAGTTATGTGGCACATTCACTATCAAGGGAGTGGCGTCTGATGCCATTCGCCTTCGTCTCTTTCCATTCTCGTTATTTGAAAAGGCGAAGCAATGGTTCTACGCCCACAAAGAAGAAGCCACTACATGGGAGAGGTATGCCAACACATTCCTCAAGAAGTTCTTCCCGACGGGCAAAACCAATGCTCTTCGTGGAAAGATCTCGAGCTTCCAGGAACAATCTGATGAGACGATTCCCGAAGCATGGGAGTGTCTCCAGGAGTACATTCGTGCCTGTCTTCATCATGGGATAGACGACTAGCTCCTAATCCAAGGATTCTACCACGGGCTGACCAACATGGCCCGTAGTCACCTTGATGCTGCCGCTGGAGGGGCGTTCCTCCAACACACAGTGAGGAATGCCAAGGACCTCATCAAAAAGATGGTGATCAACCAAGGATGGGGTGAGGAATGTCTCCAGCCGAAGAAAAGAGGTATGCACAACGTCAATGAGGTGGACATGCTCTCTGCCAAGATGGACCTCCTGATGAAGAAGATAGAAGAGAGTTCTAAGAAGGAACGAGAGGCCATCTATCCCGCCGCCGCTGCACAAGCTATTGAAGCAGATCCATGGTGCGAGGTGTGTGGAGGAAATGATCACTCGGGCAACAATTGCCTCGAGACGTCGAAGGAGGACGTGAGCTTCAACAGCAACAACAACAACAACGGATATCGACCCCAACAACAAGGAAGCTGGAATTCACGCCCCTTCTACCAAGGTAATGGAGGTAATAGCAATTACAACAATTACAATTCTTACAATAACCAACCTTTACTAAAAGATCTTGTTGTTGGGCAATCAAAGATTAATGATGGTATAAATAAAAAGATGATTGCCACTGATAAAGTTCTTGAAAGCTTTGGTGAGAAAATGGATAGCTTCACAACTACTATGAAAAATCAATTAAGTTTTAATAAAATGCTAGAAACCCAATTAGCTCAATTAGCAGCAGCTATGCCATCCATAGAACAAGGTAAAATTCCTGGGAAACCAGAGGATTCAATTGAGCATGTGAACATGATCACAACAAAGTTCGGTAAGCCTCCACTTTGCTCCAACTAGGGCTATCTTCTCGATAATCCCTTCATCATGAAGAAGGAAGATCCAGGCCACCCGACGATCAAATACTCAATCGGACAACAGACATTCCACACTGCCTTCTGCGATTTCGGATCGGGCGTCAACATCATGTCTAAGGTAACTTATGACAACTTGTTAGGAGGACCATTGGTCCCTACATGTGTTCGCTTGCAGATGGCAGATCAAACCATACGGTTTCCCGAGTGACTAGCTAGGGATATCTTGGTGAACATCCAAGATGAATACATCCCCACCGACTTCATCATCCTCGACATGGGAGCTAATGTGGAAGTCCCTGTCATTTTGGGAAGGCCCTTCCTCAACACCACCAACGCGGTCATCTACGTTGGATCGGGCCAGATCCACTTCCAATTCCCAAGTCACAAGGTAAAATGTGCGTTCAATGGTTAAAAAACTTAACAAACAGGTTAAAGCACAACCATCAAGAAGAAGAGTTTGAGCCCCGCATCAAAAGAAGCAGTACCCGGAGGCCAAGATCAATGAACTCAAGGAGGACGAACCCACCAATCCAAGGCAGGTTTGGAAAGCAAAGGAGGTGCACACACCACAGTCTCCGCCTCCGGAGTCATCAAGTGCACCCGAGGAATGAACAAGATGGAGAGTCCTACTCCGAGGACTTAAAATCAAGGAGCCTTCATCGAAAGGTAAATCGGTAGTTATCTTTTATTTTCCTTCTTACATTTAGTTCAAACCTTAATTTCTTTCATACTTAAAATTCAGAAAACTAAAGTTAGTATAAATAAAACTTAAGAATTAGATTAGCATTAAAATTTGACAAAAGGTAGGGTCATAAGGGTGGTCGGCCGACCACCCACATACCCCCTATCTTGGCTTATTTAATTAAGGATCATTTAGGGACTTTTATAAAAGAAAAAGAAAAAAATATGGAGGACTAGGGTGGTCAGCCGACCACCCTATGATCCCCTTGTCCATCCATCTTTTCCTCTCCACCATCCTTTGTCCAAGCACCTCATGATTTGAGTAGTGGGACTCCCAAAAATCAGATTCTTGCTTTAGGGGACATCTCTTTTGCCTTGTCATTCTTTAAAGTACATCAATCACTTTTGGTTAAAGCATGACATATCCTTGTCTCCCACTACTCCATGTCCAAAATGGGGAACCAACTTTCACTTTCGCTTTCACTTTGTCATGCTTTGGAAAAGAAAACACATCAATCACTTTCAATCAAAGCATGACATACCTTTGTCCCCCACTACTCTTTGTTTAAAGAGGAGAATCTTGACCACTTTAACTCAGCTTTTGATCACATCACAAATTATACGTCACCTTTCACCAAGCACTAGAAAAGGCATGAGTGGAATCCCCACTTTGAGGGGGTCGGCTGATCACCCTATGGTCACCTGCTCCCTCTCTTTTGCTTTGTGTAAGACATTCACTAAGGCTTGTGATCATGACACCCAAGGGGCATGCCCATACGTGGTCGACCGACCACTCCATGGTGCACCCTTGGTGCCATCTCCTTGCCCCTATAAAACCCCATGCAAGGAGAGCTCAATCCCTCACACCTCCACCAGAATTCAGTTCAAGCCTCTCCTTGCCTTGCTCTCTCCTCTCTTCATTCAAGAGAAGTTCTAAGCTCTCAAGAGAAGCAGTACTACTCCCTCTAGTCCACAAGAAGATATCTTGTCCTCTCTTCTCTTAGCCCAAACTTCTCCCCACAAGGCAAACTAGAGATTCACCTCACACACTCTCCCTAGTCTTGCCCTTGTGTCCTTCTTCCTCTCTAAAAGATGAAGAACCCGATAACATCCGCATTCAAGAAGATGAAACAAGCCATGAGTGGGAGCTCATCCCGACGCTTCCGCCAATCCGATGATACTTCCCAAGGAAGAAGAAGGGGAGGTTCTGCCCGATACACTTGGGAGAACGTCCAAATCGAGGAACACCCTCAGGAGGAGGAAGAAGTACCACCTCATATTGGGGAATTCATGGTGCCCCCAATGAGGACTTATGATCAACAAAGCGGTCTTTGGTTCGACCAACCAGGGTACCAAAGATATCTCTCTCTTCGGGATCGATCTTTTGAGTACACGAGGATATTGGATCTGAATCTTCTCTCCAACGCAGGTATGACCAACGAATTCAACACTATCTTCTCTACTCTTGGTTGGTCTAGCTTTTGGCAAATAGAAGAGTTTGGAATTGAGTTTCTTACTATGGAATTCCTATGCTCTCTCCAAATCTCTAATGTTGGAGTTTCCTTTCACATGTTTAATCAAAGCTTTAGTTTAACTTGGAGTCATCTAAGTGTTGCTCTTGGCTTTGATGATTCATGTTTGATAGATTATGACCTTGTGAAAGGTCTAGATATGGCTAGAGGGAGGGTGAATAGCCTATTAAAATTTTCTACAACAACACTTAGGCAAACTTGTTAGAATAAAACACGACGTAAAGCAAGTTTGCGCTAGCACTAAGGTTAGGCAAGCCGCCTACCAATTCTAGCTACTAGCAAGATAACCTATGTCACACACAAGAGCTAGTGAACTAGGGCTACAAGACTAAGCTTCACAAGACAAGCTAGAATCTCTACTTTGCAAGAATGTAAAGAATGTAAGAGCAAAGCTAGAGATAGGAAGGTTATACCGCCGAGGAGAGAATATCAATCAAACAATGGATGCCAATCAATCACAAGATGAATCCTCGGTAGAGAGACAATGAGACACAATATTTTTTACCGAGGTTCACTTGTTTACCAACAAGCTACTCCTCATTGTAGTGATTCACCTACTTGGAGGTTCACGCGCTAATTGGCATCACACGTCAAACCCATCACCGGGTGTCGCAAAACCAACACAAGATAGGGATCCACAAGCTACGAGCAATCCACTAGAGATACCTTTTGCGAACTCCCGCGGGGAAGGTTCAAGAACCCCTCACAATCAACCGATCGGAGCCGGAGACAAAACCCTTCCTCCGCTCAACGATCCTCGTCGCTTCAAGCCGTCTAGGAGGTGGCAACCTCCAAGAATAACAAGAACTCCCGCGAAGACGACAATCACCAAGTACCACTAGTATGCAATCAATCAAGCAATGCACTTGGTTCACTCAATCTCACATGAAATTAGCAAGTGTATCAAAGAGATGAGTGGTGGAGGCTCTCACAAATGAGCACTAGTGTGTGAGTGATGAAAATGTGCAAGAGCTTCTCCAAAGGGTCGGCCATACAACTATATATAGCCCACACAAACACACTTGCCATTTCCACCCACTTTTCACTTTTCTGCGTGCCTCCGGACGCACTTTTCACAGGGGGTCCGGACCATCATCTGCGTCCGAACCCACCATCAGCCGAGAGCCAATGGCTCTGAGAAGAACTCCGGACGCGGCCTCCGGACGCACGCAACGCGTCGTCCGGACCATGCCACATGCGTCCGGTCAGCCTCCCATTCAAACACCCAGCTTCCCGTGCTTGCTACTGCTCGCCACGTAGCTCCGGACTCTACTGTTCATAGGGTCCGGACTCACTATTCATCGGGTCTGGAAATAAATTCCAGAGAACCCGAGAGCTCCTTCTTCACTTCTTCCACTCCGGACGCATGTCCGGTTCAACCGACGTCCGGTTCAACCATCCAGACCATCACCTTCGTCCGGTTCATTTTACACAGAAACCAACAGAGAGCTCGAGGACTCCGAACGCGCGTCCGGATCCCTGCGTCCGGACTTCAACCAGCGTCCGGATCAAAGCTCTCAGCCAGCCGAGCTAGGGTATGCCTCTGGACCCATCTCTGATGGTCTAGACCGGCCACACACCTTGCGTCCGGACCTCTGTCTGAAGCTCTTTTGAGCTACCAAACACTTCTCTAACTTCTCCAAGCTTCCAAGAGCTAACACTAAGTGATCTCAACATTTGTGCACGTGTGTTAGCTTTTAGTTCACAATTATCTTGGAATTAGTTGGTTGTTTCACTAGTTCAATTGATTTTAGATGCAATGCAATGAACCTAGTGGCGCATGATAACCGTAATCAAACACGTGAGTTCCCTCCTTGATAGTACGACTATCTATCCTAAATGTGATCACACCCTCTATGGTGTCTTGATCACCAAACCGAAAATGGTTCCTATTTCACCTTTGCCTTCACACCATTTTCCTTTGCACCACCACCATGCTAGAGCTTGTGCCATACACTTGATCCACCTTGCTCCATCACATGGCATGTACCAACCTATCTCATGATTTACACTTTAGAGATCAAGGTTAGTACTTAGGTAGGTTTCATCAATTACTCAAAACCAAACACATGGGGCTCTCAATCTCTCCCTTTTTGGTAATTGATGACAACCTTTCCATAAAGATATGAAATATAATCATTTTGAGCTTGAGTTTCTTGTCCAAGCATTTTGATCAAAGATTTTAAATTTTGGACAAGTCACACAAATTCGGTTTGGTAGTTATTAGCTCCCCCTACATATGTGCCTCTAGAGTTTGGTTCAAGTTTAGCACATATGCATAGATAGACAATGTGAGAGAGTAAATATCTACGAAATGATGTTAAGGCTTAAGAGTAGACCTTTGAAGCGTGATACCATCAGAGTGCGGAATTTTAAATCACCCTTAGCACCATAATTAGCTCGACACCACTTGAAAATACAACCACTTGAAGAACACATGTGAGTCTAAGCTAAAAACCTATGCATGCTAGTTGATCAATCATCATTCAATTTAAATCACTAGCAAACACCACACAAGCATAAATATTGAATTTAAGTACTTGTGCAACAATACATATGAGGATGCAAGCATTCAAATGCAACAAGGTGTTCATGAGCTTGCTCCCCCTATTTGTGTGTTCTCTTTCAAAATTGATTTTTCATTTTCTCCCCCTATGTCATATATCACCCCTCTTTGGTCAATTTTATATCTTTTCCATAATTTCTCCCCCTTTGTCATCCGATTGACACAAAAAGGTGGGACCGATTATAGATATTCAAGTTTTACTCCCCCTTAGTGTGAGATAGGGTGAAAGATTTTCAACTTTGGTTTGAACTAAGCTACTTGCCCAAGATGTTTAATTCGATTTAAACCATAGACAAGCTTGTTCACACATGCTAAGATGGTTATCTTGCCTATGTTGAATTAAACACTTAAGCTCATAGACATAGATCAAAGACTAGGATTGCAAGTCCATCAACATGTCATATGCTACCACTAGATCATATCAAGTCATGGAAGCTATAGTGGCACCATATAAGCATAAAAAACATTTTGGTTTTCATGAATGAGCCTAAAATCATGAGTGATATCCATATGCTCTACACAAGTCCTAGCAAAGTATGCATGAATGCTTTCAATCAACTTGTACCTTGCTTTGTTGGAGTAGAGGCATGTCATATAAGTGGGGGTGCATCAACTCATGTTGGAGAAACCTTTTCTCATCTAGTGGCTTGGTGAAGATATCGGCCAATTGATCATCAGTGCCCACACTCTCTATTGAAATGTCCCCTTTCAATTGATGATCTCTAATGAAATGGTGGCAGACATCAATATGATTTGTTCTTGAGTGTTGAATCGGGTTGTTTGTTAGCTGGATTGTACTTTCATTGTCACATAGCAATGGCACATTCTTGAATTTGACTCCAAAATCATTCAAAGTAGCTTTCATCAAAAGTATGTGTGCACAACAACTCCCCGCACTAATATATTCGGCTTCGGCGGTAGAGAGTGTCACACTATTTTTCTTCTTTGATGACCATGAGACAAGTGATCTTACAAGCAATTGACATGTGCCCGATGTGCTTTTCCTTTCTATCTTGCAACCCGCATAGTCCGAGTCGGAGTATCCAATTAACTCAAAGTTTGATCTTTTAGGATACCACAACCCGACATTTGGTGTATGCTTCAAATATCTCAATATCCTCTTTGTGGCCTTCAAATGACTCTCTCTAGGAGATGCTTGAAATCTTGCACACATGCATACACTAAACATGACATCCGGTCTTGAAGCGGTCACATAGAGCAAGCTACCAATCATTGATCTATATAGCTCTTGATCTACCATGTTGCCACTAGTATCACCATCCAAATTTCTATTTGTTCCCATGGGTGTACTAATAGACTTTGTTTCATCTAGATTGAACTTCTTGAGCATGTCCTTGATGTACTTGCCTTTACTAACAAAAGTCTCATTCTTCATTTGCTTGACTTGAAGACCAAAGAAGTAACTAAGCTCTCCAAGCATAGACATCTCAAACTCATTAGCCATCATGTTGTCAAATTCTTCACAAAACTCTTGATTGGTTGATCCAAACATAATGTCATCAACATAGATTTGCAACACAAACAAGTTCTTTCCAATCTTCTTGGTGAAGAGGGTAGTGTCAACCTTGCCCATAATGAATCCCTTAGAGAGGAGAAAGTCCCTCAACCTCTCATACCATGCTCTTGGTGCTTGCTTCAAATCATACAATACCTTTCTAAGCTTGTACACATGGTTGGGTTTCTTGTCATCTTCAAAGCCGGGTGGTTGCTCAACATATACCAATTCATTGATGTACCCATTGAGAAATGTACTCTTCACATCCATTTGATAAAGCTTGATGTTGTGAGCACAAGCATAAGCCAATATAATCCTTATTGCTTCTAGCCTTGCCACCAGTGCATATGTTTCTCCAAAGTCAAGACCATCTACTTGAGTGTACCCTTGTGCAACTAGTCTTGCTTTGTTTCTCACCACTATGCCATCTTGATCTTGTTTATTGCGAAAGACCCATCTTGTGTCAATAATATTGTGATTCTTAGGTCTCTCAACTAGTTCCCAAACTTGATTTCTAGTGAAGTTGTTGATTTCTTCATGCATAGCATTCACCCAATCAATATCTTGCAAAGTTTCTTCAATCTTGGTTAGCTCAATGGATGATACAAATGAGTAATGTTCACAAAATGAAGCCAATCTTGATCTTGTTTGTACACCACTAGTGATATCTCCAATAATATGATCAATAGGATGATCTCTTGCAATAGATGTAGGTTGGAGTGTTGGAAGTTGATTGCTTGTACTTGGTTGGTCATTGGATTGAGATGATGAACTAGCTTCTTGTTGATCTTGAGTTGGAGAGGATGAACTAGCTTGATTGTCATTGGATTGCTCATTGGATGGAGCATGCACTTGATAGTCATTGTCTTGCTCTTCATCCACTTGCCTCGGCCTAATGTCCCCAATATCCATGTTCTTCATTGAATTGGCCAATGGTTCACCTCTCACATTATCATGATTGTCACTTTCATCTTGAGAGCCTTGTGTTTCATCAAACTCCACATCATGTACCTCCTCAACTATGCCATGAGTAAGATTCCATACTCTATATGCTTTGCTTGTAGTTGAGTAACCAAGTAGGAAGCCTTCATCACATTTCTTCTCAAATTTGCTCAATCTTGCACCTTTCTTCAAGATATAGCACTTGCAACCGAACACTCTAAAGTATGCAATATTTGGCTTTCTTCCATTCAATAGCTCATAAGGTGTCTTCTCAAGCATCTTGTGGCAATAGAGTCGGTTGCTATAATAGCAAGCCGCGTTGATAGCTTCGGCCCAAAAAGAATCACTCACATTGTATTCACTAAGCATAGATCTTGCCATATCAATGAGTGTCCTATTCTTCCTCTCAACAAACCCATTTGATTGAGGTGTGTACTTGGCCGAGAATTGATGTTTGATTCCATATTCATCACATAGCTCATCAACTCTTGTATTCTTGAACTCACTACCATTGTCACTTCTCACTTTTTTGATGGTTGTTTCAAATTCATGTTGGCGTTTCTTAACAAATATCTTGAAAGTGTCAAATGTGTCACTCTTATCACTCAAGAAGAATACCCATATATATCTAGTGAAGTCATCAACTATCACAAAACCATATTTTTTCCACCAATACTTGTATATGCGGTTGGCTCAAACAAGTCCATGTGCAAAAGCTCAAAAGGTTTGCATGTACTCATCATACTCTTGCTAGGGTGAGTGTTTCCAACTTATTTGCCGGCTTGACAAGAGCTACATAGCTTATCTTTTTCAAAGACCACATCCTTCAAGCCTCTCACTAGATCATGCTTAACTAGTTTGTTTAGTTGCCTCATCCCAATATGACCAAGTCTTCTATGCCATAACCAACCCATGCTAGATTTGGATAGCAAGCAAGTTGACAATTGGGTTTCACTAGCATTGAAATCAACCAAGTATAGATTCTCATATCTAAAGCCTTTGAAGATCAAGTTAGAGCCATCTACACTTATGATCTCTACATCATCAACTCTAAAGATGCATTTGAAACCAAGATCACAAAGTTGAGCTACGGATAGCAAGTTGAAGTTCAAGCTCTCTACTAGAAACACATTGGATATGCTCATGTCATTGGATATTGCAATCTTACCAAGCCCCTTGACCTTGCCTTTTCCATTGTCACCAAATGTGATAGATTCAATCCCATTGCAATCATTTTGCTTGATAGAGTTGAACATTCTTGAATCTTCGGTCATATGTTGAGTGCACCCACTATCAAGCACCCAATGCCTCCCTCCGGCTTTATAATTGACCTACAAAAGATTCAATTCTTCTTAGGTATTCATTGTTGTTTGGATCCTCCAAAGTTAGTGACTAAAGACTTAGGTACCCAAATAGCTTTCTTCTTTGAGCTCTCATTGGGAGTACCCATGTACTTAGCAATCAAACCTTTCTTGCCCTTGGTAAGCACATAACTAGAATCAAAGCGAATAGATGCACTTATAAATTTTATCTTGCTTAGATTTAGTTTGCAACTAGAGCAAAACTAGCCATTACTCTTCACAAAGCGAGGCTTTGGAGTTGTAAAGGCCGTCTTGCCTTTCTTGGGGGTATAGCCAAGTCCCTCTTTGCAAAGGGAGAACCTTTGGCTACCCAAGCACTTAAGCAAGCGGGCGTCTCCACCATAGCATTGCCTAAGGCTAGAGTGAGCTTACCAACCTTCTTCTTAAGGGTCTCATTCTCAACCATTAGTGAAGCATCACAAGTGAAACCATCACTATTAGAAGAGGTAGAGTTAGAAGTGCTACAAGAAGGGTTAGTTGGGGTGATGATGATGGGTTCATAGAAAGATTCATTGATTATGTCACAAGTTGTTTCCATGTCACTTGTTGAAACATGCTCTTTCTCCTTTTGCTCTACAAGAGATGAGTGAGCCTTTTCAAGCTTAGAGTGAGCTTTGCCAAGATTCTCATGGGCATCCTCTAGCCTCTCATGAGTAAGATTGTGCTCATCAAAGAATTGCTTGAGAGCTTGAAGCTCTTTCCGCAATGCTTTGCACTCCTTTCTCTTGAGATCAAAGTGAGTCTTAGCATCTTCCAACATTTCAATTAATTCATCTTTAGTGGGTTCATCATCATCATCATCACTATAATCACTCTCATCATCGGATTGTACCTTAGTGGACCGAGCCATGAAGCATGTAGATGGAGTGTCGAAGAGAGAGATCTTGTCCTTCATAGCAATGCTTGCAAGAGCCTTCTTCTTGCTTGATCTCTTCTCATCATCACTTGAGTCATCATCATCACTTGAATAATCACTATCCCAAGTGACAACATATGAGCCTCACTTCTTGCTCTTCTTGAGAGTAATCTTGCTCTCTTTCTTTTCTTTCTTCTTGCCCTTCTTCTCATCTTCATTGTCACTATGAAGAGGACAATCCGCAATGAGATGATCCTTGCTATTGCACTTGAAGCATCTTCTATCCTTTTCATTGAACTTGTGTGAGTTCTTCTTCCTTCTTGCTCTATAGCCCTTCTTCTTCATGAACTTGCTAAATTTCTTGACAAATAGAGCCATCTTCTCTTCATCATCATCACTATCACTTGAGCACTCATCATAGCTTGATTCATCACACTTTGCTTTGCCCCTTGATGATGATGTGGCTTTGAATTCCACACTCTTCTTATTCTCATCCTTCTTGTCATCCTTCTTCTCCTTGTTCTCTCTTATCTTGTCCTTGTCTTCTCTAAAGATGTCATCGGTAATCACCTCACCAAGAACTTGGTTTGGTGTCATTGTGTCCAATCCACTTCTCACCAATAGAGTGACTAGCATCTCAAATCTTGGTGGGAGACTTCTCAAGAATTTGAATGAGAAATCCTTGTTCTCCACCTTCTCTCCAAGTGACTTGAGGTCATTGACAAGAACCTCAAGCCTATTGAACATTTCCGGCACATTCTCATCATCCTTCATCTTGAAGCTAGCAAACCTCTCCTTCAAGATATATGCCTTGGCCCCCTTCATGGATTGAGTTCCCTCATAGGACTCCTCAAGCTTCTTCCATGCATCATGAGCACTCTCTATGTTCTTGATTTGCTCAAAGACTTCCTTAGAGATTGCATCATAGATGGCACTTAATGCAATGTCATTGTTTTGGAGCTTCTCCTCCTCGGCCGCGGTGGGTGCCTCTTCATTCACCACCTCAAACTTCTTGTCGACCACCAACCATACCTTTCGGTTGATTGATTTGATATGGGTGGTCATCAATGCCTTCCAATCGCTATAATCGGTGTCATCAAACTTGGGTGGCCTTTTGATGTTGTTGATAAGAGCCATTTTAACACAGTGGGATGTTAAGCCTTCAAAGAACGGTGTACCGGCACCGATACCACTTGAAAGGCCTAGATATGGCTAGAAGGGGGGTGAATAGCCTATTAAAATTTTCTACAACAACACTTAGGCAAACTTGTTAGAATAAAACACGGCATAAAGCAAGTTTGCGCTAGCACTAAGGTTAGGCAAGCCACCTACCAATTCTAGCTACTAGCAAGATAACCTATGTCGCACACAAGAGCTAGTGAACTAGGGCTACAAGACTAAGCTTCACAAGACAAGCTAGAAGCTCTATTTTGCAAGAATGTAAATAATGTAAGAGCAAAGCTAGAGATAGAAAGGTTATACCGTCGCAGAGAGAATATCAATCAAATAATGGATGGTCAATCAATCATAAGATGAATCCTCGGTAGAGAGACAATGAGACACAATATTTTTTTACCGAGGTTCACTTGTTTGCCAACAAGCTACTCCTCGTTGTAGAGATTCACCTACTTGGAGGTTCACGCGCTAATTGGCATCACACGCCAAACCTATCACCGGGTGCCGCAAAACCAACATAAGATAGGGATCCACAAGCTACGAGCAATCCACTAGAGATACCTTTTGTGAACTCCCTCGAGGAAAGTTCAAGAACCCCTCACAATCCACCGATCGGAGCCGGAGACAAACACCTTCCTCCGCTCAACGATCCTCGTCGCTTCAAGCCGTCTAGGAGGTGGCGACCTCCAAGAATAACAAGAACTCCCGTGAAGACGATGATCACCAAGTGCCACTAGTATGCAATCAATCAAGAAATGCACTTGGTTCACTCAATCTCTCATGAAATTAGCAAGTGTATCAAAGAGATGAGTGGTGGAGGCTCTCACAAATGAGCACTAGTGTGTGAGTGATGAAAATGTGCAAGAGCTTCCCTAAAGGGCCGGCCATACAACTATATATAGCCTACACAAACACACTAGCTGTTTCCACCCACTTTTCACTTTTCTGCGTGCCTCCGGACGCACTTTTCACAGGGGGTCCGGACCATCATCTGCGTCCGAACCCACCATCAGCCGAGAGCCAACGGCTCTGAGAAGAACTCCGGACGCGGCCTCCGGACATGCGCAACGCGTCGTCCGGACCATGCCACATGCGTCCGGTCAGCCTCCCATTCAAACACCTAGCTTCCCACACTTGCTACTGCTCGGCACGTAGCTCCGGACTCTACTGTTCATAGGGTCCGGACTCACTATTCATCGAGTCTGGAAATAAATTCCAGAGAACCCGAGAGCTCCTTCTTCACTTCTTCCACTCCAGACGCATGTACGGTTCAACCATCCGGACCATCACCTTCATCCGGTTCATTTTACACAGAAAGCAATAGAGAGCTCGAGGACTCCGGATGCGCGTCCGGATCCCTGCGTCCGGACTTCAACCAGCGTCCGGATCAAAGCTCTCAGCGAGCCGAGCTAGGGTATGCCTCCGGACCCATCTCCGATGGTCCAGACCGGCCACACACCTTGCGTCCGGACCTCTGTCCGAAGCTCTTTTGAGCTGCCAAACACTTCTCCAACTTCTCCAAGCTTCCAAGAGCTAACACTAAGTGATCTCAACACTTGTGCACGTGTGTTAGCTTTTAGTTCACAATTATCTTGGAATTAGTTGGTTGTTTCACTAGTTCAATTGATTTTAGATGCAATGCAATGAACCTAGTGGCACATGATAACCGTAATCAAACACGTGAGCTCTCTCCTTGATAGTACGGCTATCTATCCTAAATGTGATCACACCCTCTATGGTGTCTTGATCACCAAACCGAAAATGGTTCCTATTTCACCTTTGTCTTCACACCATTTTCCTTTGCGCCACCACCATGCTAGAGCTTGTGCCATCCACTTGATCCACCTTGCTCCATCACATGGCATGTACCAACCTATCTCATGATTCACACTTTAGAGATCAAGGTTAGTACTTAGGTAGGTTTCATCAATTACTCAAAACCAAACACATGGGGCTCTCACCTTGCCATGCGTAGATTTAACAAGAGGAAGTTTTGGTTCTCTATCTCTGCTCTTAATGATTGTTCAAATCCTAAACCTGAGGAAATTCATAATCCAACCCTTCGTTTCATACATCTTTGGATGAAATTGACTTTGTGAAAGCCCTTGTTTGGTTTTGGTTAATTGATGAAACCTATTGGACTAACCTTTTGCCTAAGTGTGTAGACAAAATTGAATTTGCAAGGTGTTAGTCCATTGGAAGATACAATGATGATATTCGGTGATTATAGCACTCCAAAGCTTCAGTTGATGGATAGCGGCTCGACTCTTTGGTTAAATAGTTTTTAATTTTACTTGAGTCATAGGAAATGCCGCACTATCAAGAGGGGTGCATTTCAATCTAGTTATATGGGATAAAAGTGCACATGTCTTTAACTTATGCGTTTGAGAGACACCAAGCACTCACGGACACTTAGAAGAGCGCTTCAGTGGCTCTCTGCTGAGCCACCGGTAGTATTGGTCTCCCACCGGTAGTACCGGTGGAGGACCGGTAGTACCGGTCAGCTACCGGTAGGACTTTCTTGCATACGAAGGCATCACCTTTTTGAACTACCGGTAGTACCGGTGAGCTACCGGTAGTACCGGTAGGCTAACTCTGCGCAAGTATCTGAAGGCTCCAACGGTCATATTTGTTGGACCGGTAGTACCGGTGAGCCACCGGTAGTACCGGTAGTGCATCTAGAGCAGCGAGTATAAAGAGTGCGCCCCTTCTCTTTTGGCCGTGAGCCACTCATTCTAACTCGCCCCAACTCTAAGAAAAAGGCTCCCAAGCACAAGGCACTCCCCCTCTCTCTCCCTCTAGGCTCTAGGATTCAATCCCTTGCATTTCTTGAGCTAGAGAAGTGAGATTAGAGAGTGAGGAACATCGATTCAAGACTTGAGCACTTGGTTCCTCATCTAGCCGGTTTGCATTTGCATTTGTTACTTTTAGGTTCTTGGAACCCTAGCCGGCTAGGCGTTCTTTGTGTTGCCCTTGTTGTTTCTTGTGTTGATTCTTTGTAAGGGCACACAAAGTGTTTGTAATCCTCATTCGATCTTAGTGAGAACCTTGGGCACTCTTGTGTGGGCCTCAAGGAAGAGGCAAGGGGGTGAAAGAGACTCCGACCTTCGCGGTCACCTCAACAACGAGGAGTAGGAACTCTTGTATAGAGTTGCCGAACCTCGGTATAAATCGTGAGTCTCGTGTGCTTGTTGTTGTGGAGATAGCTTCGACTATCCTTTGCTTTTGTGTTCTTCGTGTTCTTCCTCTCTCCCTCAAAGTTCATAGGTTGGGAACGCCCGATCTACAAATTGGTGAGGAAGCAACCCAAGCAAAGTTCAACATCATCACCCTCAACCTCAAGGAGTGTGGGGAAAAGCTCAGATCTAAAATCCAAGTTGAATCCCTTGGTTTATTGGTGAATCCCGTGAGGTACCGGTAGTACCAGTCAGGAACCGATAGTACCAGTCAGGTATTTCCTACAGCCTTTGAAGCTCATCTTGTTCTATCTTCTTGCTAGGGTGTTAGCTTGTGTGTGGTTTTCCTTTAATTCCCTGCAAATTAGACTTGTGTATAGGTGGCTTGCATAACCTTTAGAGCTAGAGCAAACCGCATTATCGCTTTGTTATTTACTAACAATTTGCTCTAGTGTATTTGTAGAATTTTAATTAGGCTATTCACCCCCCCCCTCTAGCCATCTAGGACCTTTCACTTTGTTTCCTGAAATTAATGATAGCTTGATAAGTGACATGGAATTAAAACTGCTTTAGGCCATGGTAAACAAAATGCAAATCTCTCCTGTAAAATGCTTAGTGGAATTTTGGCAAAGTTCAATTGAGAGTAATGAATCTATTCAGTTTACATCTTTAATTACTCGTCTTGTTGAATCCATGAGCTTGCTAAATGGCACACACCCCTTTGCATACATCTCTGCTCCTTTAGCTATGATCTTAGAAGAATATCTCACTTTTACCAACATGCTAAAAAGAGATGCCAACGGTGAACTTAAGATGATTTACAGTGGCCATACAATTGAGGTGCCTCTTCCCAATAGGCAACTTCAATTGTATAGGACCCGTAAGCTAACCCTTGATTTAGATCAAGGCATTGGGCAAAGAGGTTTTGCAAGTTCAGATAGGAGAGCTCAGGAGGGGCTACACTTTGTTCATCTTGAGCAAGGTGGTCCTTCCCGAGGAGCTATTGACGAGGAGGAAGACGATGCATCTTCCATGCACACTTCCAGTGGTATGTCTCCTCGACCATCATGCCCACAACGAGCACGAGCATCCTTCTCGTCCACACGAGAAAGGGAGCATCGTGAATTGCGGCAACAGTTCGATTATCTCACCAACACCTTTGGTGAGCTACGTGTTGAGCATGATGAGACAGCACGCATCGTCCAGCAAACTGCCAAAGAAATTCAAGCAATGCAGGAAGAACAACATCGGCATTGGGACCTATGGCGGCAACAGCATCCACATCCGCCGCACTATTGAGCAAAAGATAAGCTTGGGGGAGGTTCCCTCCCCCACTAAGGTAAGTTTTTAATTTCAGCATTTGTATTTATGCATTTCCTTGCTTATCTTTTGTCATTGCATTTTAAAAAAAATCTGCATATGATAAAAAAATAATAATAAGACTTTCTCTACTCCACTCTCACATGTTTCATGAAAAATTAATATCTCCTATGGAAATGATGAATAGTTGCTCTGTTAAATGTTTCTCTAGTCCTTAGTTTACAACTTGGTATTTCTCTAAGTATGGATTACTTGGCTTAAAAAGAATTCATCATGAACCTGAAACTTTTGTGGGTTGCGAATGTTGTAACTAAGTCTAAGTTGTTGTGAGACATGATATGACAAGATAAGAGCTGCTATAATATTGTTCTAAGCAAGAATGACTATTGGAGTTTTATTTATTAAAATGACAAAACACTTTTTGTTCCTCAATGGTGAAAATTCCTACCAAAGCCATATATGTTCTTTCATGATATAAGTTTTCTACATAAGCTGCTTGCTTTGTGTTGAGTTTGGTCAAGTTTTGTGACCCGTGTTGAGAGATTTATCATGCTCCCAAGATTAAGATCACGTACACGCCACATATACATGTTGCTTCTACACTGGAAGTACGCAGAAACATGCCTTACATTTCCACATAGTTCATACTCCATGCTCTAATAGAAAAAAAAACTCTCTCTAGTTTGTTACTAGTTAATGAGACATAGACTATGCAAAATTATGAAAAAAAATTCAAGGGCATTCTAAAGTCCCAAATTTATGAGCATTCCAAAGCTCTTTGAAAAAAAATTATTATGATAGCTATGTCTCAAAATAATAAGTTAGGAAAGAGAGATCATCCACATATAGGAGTATTAATCATCTGCCAAGTTTCCACACACTTGCACATCTTGAACTAAGAGTATGACACTTCTCTCCTTGGATCCGGAATTTGACTTTACGATATATGCAAGGAAAGTTTGCTACATCTTCGATCCCTACCTATAGCTCCACATAAGCTTTAGAGATAGGAAGAAATAAGGCAAACTTTGATATATGCCTTGGTGAGGAATCATACACTTTATGAGCGACTCGAGAGTACCATTTGAGGAACACTAAGTTTTCTTTTACAAAAAAACTTGCAAAACTAGTGCTCAAGTCAAGTTGTTCTATCTCTCAACCTCTCAAGACAAGGGATAAATCTATAAGCCCCATGAAGGACTAAGGTAATATGGGTGAGTCTTTATTGCTAATTTTTCCATTCAAAAGAGAAGTATGATTGTTGTAGATCTAGTACTCTTGAAATATGAAGCATAGTAGCAACTCCTGATCCATCGAGCTAAGTTTGATTGTTTACTCAGGACGAGCAAAGGTTAAGCTTGGGGGATCTTGTTGGCACAAATTATGATCAACTTTTCTATACCTAAAATGGTGCCACCAACCTCAGGATTAGGGATAAACAAACACATCATGAGCATAGTTTATCAAATAACTAGTTCTACATGTCCATGAGTGTTTGAGTACAGGAATAAAGAAATGAAGCAAATGAGAGCCAGTGGGACCCACATAGGGGGTCGTCCGACCGCCCTATGGGCCCACCTGGCTCCCCTCTCGGCCATGATCCAAGAGAGGCACTCAAGAATGATTTCCAACCACTGGATCACTCTGTGTTTCCTCTCAACGGCTCATAAGCAAAGCACAAGGATTCATGGGCCCACACCAAGGAGATAAACGTAACAAACATTCCAGAATCAACAACTAACCTCAATGACGAGTGGGACCAGCACCAGGGAGGAAGATGTGGGCCAGTGATCCCCAGGGGGGGGTCGGCCGACCACCCCCTGGGCCCACCTGGCTCCCACTTGGTCCCCTAACCAGTGGGACCACTCCCAGAGGCCAGAGGAGGGCCCACTGGCAATAGGGGGGGTCGGCCGACCACCCCCCTAGGTCGGTTGGCTCCCCCCAACCGCCATACCTCTTCCCCACGTGTTGTATCACCACCATCCATCCAATGACGGTTCCAGGGTCGGTTGGATCCAACGGTGGAGGATGGGAGGCCCTGGATCGCTGACGTGGCGATGGAGTAGCCCCTACTCCACTCCCCCACTATAAATAGAGGGTCACTCCCCCCTCTCTACACATGGTGAAGAAGCCTACAAGCTCTATTCCTTAGATTGTTCTAGGAGTTAGTCTAGAGTGGGAGTTAGAGTTGAGTCGAGCTTGCTCGGGATTTCCGGAGTTGTCTTCTGGGAAGTCTGGTATAGCTCTTGTATCTTTTCTTCTTTGTAAGACTTTACCTTTATCAATATATTATCCTTTCTCTTTACTTTACTTAGTATTTACTTTGAGCATTACTATACTAGATATAGTATTGTTATATGCTTTTGCCCTTTAATAGTCTTTACATTCATAGTTTGTGATCCTTGTGACCTTTCCTGTATGCGATCATTGCCTGTCATAGGGTGCTTTGATTATAGATCGTAGTCAAAGTAATAAGTTATGTGTAAGCGTGGTGCTTATACGTTATCTTATCCTTGGTTACCGCTTGCTGCATGGATTGTTTGTGGTAGCTAGCAAGAGGTGACAGCCTTGTCTAGTCGTTGTATCCCACCACGTGTTGTCTAGGCAAGTTCTTAAAAGGTAAGGCCCCAGTAAAAGGAGGGCGCGGTCCGGTAGGAGTTTTGTCCTCCTACTGATCTATCCCCTCGCCTAGCATACTTGTATTGAGGAGGCAAACTATAGTGTTTAGACTAGTTAATTGGCTAAGTATATTGAAGTAGAGTGAATTGTTTAGGAGTCCCTTTACTCTTCTCGTTGTCCTTCCACCTAGCTAATCTACCTAGTCCGTTCTAAGTATCATTTATCGTAGCTTCTTCATTCATCAACCCATTCCTATCACATATATCGTTTACCCATCTATACTAGTTGGTACTAAGTTGAGGTGCTCTCTAGGATCTCTCTCTAATTATCATTTCTAGCTCAACTTTCCCTTGGGATAAAATAAATTACGATATCTTGGAATACTCTTAGGTGAAGTGCTACATCGGTATAATCTGTGCGCTTGCGGATTTATCCAATAGTCATAAAAAATATCAACAAGCATTTCTCGCGCCGTTGCCGGGGATAGAGATTTATCTCTATTTTTGGTACGACGCTAAGATTTGTCAACAGTGATTTGCTGGGCCTGTTGGGCTGTTTTTTATATATTGAAAATGGAAAAGAGAAATTTTGAAATTCCATGGCCCGGAGCAGGTCACCCTATTTTCACGTGAAAAAATACACGTGTGCTATTGATGGAATTTTCCGTTAGTAGCCATTTGAGATTGCATATATGACATTTTCCTTTATTATTAGTAGTTCAGATATTGTTGATCTCATCAAGCTATAGAACATTTGGTTTTATTTATTTCTTCGTCCAAGTTAGTTTGCACAATTCAAAAAAAAGTTATAATTCAAAATACTAGACAAATCCGCTCTAAAAAAGTGGAGTTGAGCTTATCATGTTAAAATTTAAATCATAAATTACGACGATGGTTAGCATGTCATGGCAAATTGCAACTCGTCGTAATATGGAAATCATTTGGTTTACGACACCTGCTTCTAGATCTTAGTGACGGACATATTTTTTTTGTCGTAAAGTCAAACTCCAACCAAATAACGTCGTAAAACATAATGATTTAGCAACAAATTTAGTCATTGTCACGAGGAAATCATCGTAGAAGGTCGTTTTCAGTGCGGTTTTGGGTTTTGAATTCGAGTTTCGGGTTTGGGTCTGTGAAGCCTCCACCCGATCCGAACCCGCCTGTTGCCATCCTTAGTAGGGATATATGTGATACGTTCTTTTAAAAGAAAAGAAAAATAACATTTTTTTTGGGCCCGAGGATATCCCCATTTCCAGTCACCGAACGGAAATACAAGAGGTTGACAGTTTACAAGACAGGAAAGAATACAGAAATGTGCTTGACCACCTGCGCAACCTAAACCTGCAAAAAAAAAACATGGCCTTTGTTTATTTATTTACTCAACTTCCGTCGAGTCGGAGCTCGAGCAAAATGGTAATACTCGTGTAGTGATAAACCGATAGAGATACACCGGAATGAATTGATGTCTGGACACAGGGAGATGGTGGTCTGCCGCCATTATACCAATCTGGTGAGTAGCAACGGCCAGGAGCCCAGGAGAGACTCGGTCATGTCCGTTGGACTGTCACTTCTGGAGTTGTTGCTCATTTTCATCTGATTCGTCGACAGCAACGTATGCAGCATCTTTGCAAAATCGAAGCCATGTCAAAGCAGGCTGTGTGGTGAGTGCAGTGTGCTGGAGCATTTGGACTTCCAGGTAGGCTGGTAGCATTCCTTTCGCCTCCCAATGGGCATCCTTCCCTTCCTCAAAAAAATCAAAAAGAAAAGAAAAGAAAAAAGAAATTAAAAAAAAAGGCATCCTTCCCTTCCCGGAGCATCGGTTTCTTCTCTGATGAATAAACATTCGGCACGTTTATGCACAGTATGTAAGGTGGCTGGTCACCACCAGTGGCTGCTGCTCCATTCAAAGCTACGTACCTCTTCTCCCCAACAGCCTGCTGTCACATTGATATGTAAGATACACCAAACATGGGCACCTGATATCATTATAGAAAACTATTAACATGCCTGGAAAAGAGAGTAGTGGTACTCCTGCATGTAACTGTAGTCCCAATCCAAAACATGGGCACCTGATTGATTGGTGCAAAAGTTGTGCACGAGACGCCTAGAGGCTAGTGCCCACTCTGGTCTTTTTCTTACCGGCTGTGTTCATCAACAAACAAATCAATATAATACTGACAGTTAGCAAAAGCATATACTCCCTCCATACTCAAAAAGCTTGTCGTTTTAAAAAATGACACGGTCTCCAAAGTGTAACTTTAACTACTTATTTTTAAAAAAATATTTATTGAAATATAATATCTACATACTTTTATAAAAGTATTTTTCAAGTCAAATCTATTGATATGATTTTTACATTTTCAAACTCAACAACCTAAAAGTTATTCATGATTTATATTCTCAATATTTGACTAAAACATTGTCCTAAACGACAACCTTTTTTAGTATGGAGGGAGTACTAGACACTGCTGCACACCAACAAAATACGAAGTACTACTATGCATAAAGCTTCAGACAGTTACATTGCTCTCCAACAAGACATTCTCGCACCAGAGTATCATGTGCTGCATTTCTTGATACATATGATGAAATGGAAGGAAGAGCTGCTACACCCTACTTCAGCCAGCCTTCCTGCTTATCGTGGTGTCTATTATTAAGTCCTAGAGCCTGAAACCACAAGTTGAAGTTTGGAGTAGTAGTGCAGCCCAGCGCACAAAAATCTGATACAATAGGATAGCATCTATTAGCCAAGTCCCAGATTTCGCATATCCCTCCTTTGAGCAGTGGAGCCCTCTTTCTTGATCCTAGAAGGCCTGATAATACGGTCAATAATCCCATATTCGAGAGCCCCTTCAGCATCGAAGCGCTTCACCCTAGAGAGGTCCTCATGGATCTGCAAAAAAAGCAAATGTTTGAGAAGAAAGGGATGCTTGAACTGAACTTAGCAAAGACAAGTGGAAAAAATATAATGCATGATCCTCCATGGGACTTCATCATGACATACCACAGGCTAGAGCAAACCAAACCATCATTTACCACCAATGGGACGAGAAAGATGCTCATGTAATCAGAAATTCTTACCTTCTCGACAGAATGACCTGTGTGCTCCGCTAGCTTGCCATAGAGATAGTTCTTGATACGAATAAGCTCGTTTGCTTCATTTTCTATATCATCAGCCTGCACAGAAAGGTCCAGTAAATCAAGACGTAAAATGTGGGCTTACCCCATACTATTAAACAGTTAAGTCTACAAACCTGGCCTCGAGCTGCTCCAGCAGGTGACTGGAGTGAAATTCGACATAGGGGCATACCAGTACGTGAACCCTTGACAATTCAGAACAACAGAAATAGACATTATACTTGAGCATACTAAAGCCACATATGGTCAAAGGAAAGACAATACTAAGTAGTAATACCTTTTCACCAGCTGCAAGAATAAATCCTGCCAGGTTGAATGCAA
This sequence comes from Microstegium vimineum, assembly GCA_022036555.1. Taxonomy (NCBI): domain Eukaryota; kingdom Viridiplantae; phylum Streptophyta; class Magnoliopsida; order Poales; family Poaceae; genus Microstegium; species Microstegium vimineum. The sequence goes on along the minus strand of CM039126.1, from coordinate 3,544,725 downwards.
AGCCCAAGCAGTGCGTACCAATAGGACTTTTTAGACTTAGCATGGTATCATATAGTGTCATACACGGAGTAAGCTGCAACACCACGGTAAGTTTGGATTCGAATGTAACATAAGTATCTTAGGGCAACCTGGGTGTCATGGACTTTTTCATTACTTATATGAATATTTGAATATTTTAAAAGCATCAAAACAAGATATCACAATTTTTGTCTTGATGATAGTATAGTAGGTAGAGGTTAAGAGAATCATGGGTTCATTTTTCTTTCTTTTTTTTTAAAAATGAAGTGTAACAGTGAAATAAAAGGAGACCAACACAAGTACAATAATAGTATTCTGAGATCCTTACATCTCCACCTGGTCCATTAATGTATAACATTATCTTTTTGGAATCATCAATGCTGTCAAGATACAGCATGCTTGCCAACACTTGGTTGCTGAATTCTTCATCTATATTGTCCCCAATGAAGATAATCCGCTCACGGTACTGCACATGGACAATTCAAATTACTTATCCATGTACAGCAAGAAAACAGAGTTATGTCAACCCAAGGAAGCATATAACCAGTGCTATTGGGTCTTACCAGAGCATTCCATATGTCAAGCCATTGCCAGGTTCCTTCACCAGGTGTTCTGTAAGGCACCCGTGGAGTACCAATAGGCATCATCGAAATGCGGGCTCTGGTCGCCTTCTTGTTAGACAACCTATCAAGGGTAAATTTGCAGAATACTGAGATGAGAAATGTGCCCAACAAAACACATCAGGAACATTCTGAGTTTCCGCAAATGCTGTACTGCAATTGTCCCTATCTAAAATATCCACTACTGTAATAAGAGACATAACAAGTAATTTCTTTGATTGTTAACACACAATCTGATAGAAGCATTCATGATGCTATCTTTAGTTTGGAAACAAAACTCATCTGTTTCTGTATCCATCAACAGTACTGGACTGACCACCACAATCCATATAATGCAGTGAGCGAGCTCATCTCAGCTTAGCAAGCATCGCCAGCATCCATGTAAGTGTCAAATCCAATGAGACTAAGATATAGATGGTATAACATCCAAATACAGAAAGCACAGACATACACCAAGGCAACAAGCACAGGTCTACACAAGCAGTGAAGCACGCATAGCAATTAGGGATCGACGCACACTCACCCCAGAGAGATCCTCCGGTTGACGGCAAGCACACATAGCAATTAGGAATCGACGCACACTCACCCCAGAGAGATCCTCCGGTTGACGGCAGTGTAGAACCCAGCGCTGACATTCGGGCACGACGACTCCGACGAACCTGCTCAGCCACATCCTCAATCCGGAAACCAAAACCAACCACAGAAAAAGACGAGCCCACCACAAATTTAATCAAGTTTCGGTTGAATCTCACCGAGCTTGGTCTGCGCCCTGAGCCCGACGAAGACCTTGGTGCCGACGCTGCAAGAGCGGAAAAAACAGAGAAGCCGGGAGCTCAGAGGTGAGTAGGGTTTAGGGTGCGTAACGGGTCGGAGAAGCAGGGAGGAGGTGACCGACCTGAGAGAAGACGTCGGGCTGGCGGTCGCGCGGGGGTGGAAGCATGAGGAGTTCGCCGGCGCCGCCATTGGAGCGGGCGGCGGAGTGGTCGGGACACGACAGCTTGGTGGGAGCGACGAGCTCACGAGCGAGGTGACCCAGTGGATAACGAACGGGGGAGAAGATGCAGGCGCGGCCCGCGCCGAGATTCGTGCGGCACTCGGTGTCCCTCATGTGGGTCGGTGTTAAATTGTTTCTGTTGGGCCTCCGTGGACCGTGGGCTGAGCAGGCGCAGGGGTTGATAAAAAAACGGAACACCCGAGTCGAAAACGGCATGCTCGTGCCATTCAACTCTTTCGTGCTCGTGCCCCTATAGGACCTGTTTGGTTGGGTGGCTACATCCCAACCAGAAAACCACGCTCCAGAAGCTAACTTCTACTTGTTTGGTTGCGTGTAAGTAAGTTCAAGCTAGACCCTAGTTAGCTAATTTGAGCTTGTAGCTGGGCTCCAGGAGAACACAGCGGGCGACCCTTTTTCTAGCCAGACTATGCTTAGCACCAGGTCGTGTTCCCCTCACCTTCCCTCACAGTCACGATTGTGCTCCCTCTTCGTAAGCGAGCCCCCCACTTCCTTCCCTCTCTACCAGACGCATCTTCTTGGGCATTGGCGACGTGCTCATCCCTCCTTACTTCTTCTTGGGCGCCGGCGACGTGCTCCTCCCTACCTACACCCTACATTGCTCCTCCGTCTACGCTACCATCTTCACGTTCCCATCACACCCATCTCTGTCTCCGAGGCTCGAGAACACCAAGGGCTACGCCTTGCTGAGCCCCACCGTGGTGGTGGTGGTGTTCGAGGCACTGGAGCACAACACCACGCCATTCGTGTGGGCCGTGGGTGGCGTTGTGGTCCCGAACGGATTTGGGCCACCTCGCCAGCGAGCCCTACTCCCTTGCCTCTCTGTTAGTGGATTCGAGCAAGATGAAAGGAGGAGGTGGTGCTAGAAAATAGAGAGTGAGGCGTCCGTGGTGCTTAGGAGCCGCGGAGGATGGCACCACGTTGTGGTTCAACGACATTGGTGGAGGAGGGCTCGGGAGCTCGCTCCCTCTAGTAGTGCTCTTGGATGTGGTTGTGGTGTCCTCGGAGGACGAAGCGTCCATGGAGACAGACGAAGTGGCAGGATCGTGCATAGGATAGGGCTCTGTTTCGGTCCGTCCCGGCTCTCCTCTAATTCGCTCTCCTCTAATTCGCACATGCCCTGCAGCTTAGAATTGGCCCCACCGGTCATGTCCCATGCTCCAATTCATAGAGACTTAGCACTCATCACATGTTTAAGTAATTGCCTCTAAGGTGATGAAGTTACATGCGCAAAGAAATGGTGACTCTATCCAAGCCAAACTAACCAACCAAACACAACTAGATGATAGTCAGGTTTAGATAGTGTAGGAAATCAAACAAGTTCATTTTGGCTTTCTGAAGATAGGCTTAAGTTACCTCCAAAGTACTGAACTCTAGCCCAGATCATTATGCCCCCCTTCCCTGTCATCATGCTAGTGGCTTCGCTTACTAGGCCACTTTCGGAGATGCCCAACGTGTTGCCCCAGGCTTGGGGCTAGGCTTGGGTGATAGACCAGCCAACCTTGGAAGCCAACCCAGCTCACCGTGCGCTTCCATTTCTTTTTAAGTCTCGTCTATGCGGCTCCGCCCTCAAACCCTCTGCCAAAACCCTAGGGCGACCATGGTTGTCGCGGCCATGGAGGGCGAGGCGAAAGAAGCTTATTCTAGTGGCGAGTTCGAGCGATCGGTTCAGCTCCACACAAATATTATCAATGCAAGTTCCGTAACCGACGATCTCTACGCTGAGCGTGCTCTAGCCCTCATTAGCCAAAGCAACTATAACGGTGTGTCTCCCAACTTCCTTTCTCCCTCTCCTCTTCTGGAGGGTTACAAACTAGTGTAATTTTTAGATTCGGTTTGTATTCCACTCAATATTTGCAAACATTCTAAATCCGAATTACAACATCAAGTGCAATTTTTAGATTCGGTTCGTATTCCACTCAATATTTGCAAGCATTCTAAATCTGAATTACAACCTCATCTTCATAAGATTACCAACAACCTCCCTTCTTAACAAGGCGAGCATAATTATTCCTTTTTGTTATCCCTATATATCTTTTGATCGCCCTCGACTTGCCTGGACAAAAAGAGGCTTGAGTTGGCAATGGGGAAGACATCAAATTTTGAGCTGACTATGGCTTGCAGAAAAATCTATCCCGGAATTGGCTTCTAACTTGAATAAGTTAATATGCTTGCTAATTTGAGACACGAAATATGGTGTCAACACAAAAAATGAATTTCTATGTGAGTAGTGATCTATAGTATAGCTTTTTTAAACTTGAAGAATATGGAATTGTGTTATCTATAGCCTTAACCTTTGAACATTAGGTTGTCGCCCAATCGACCAAAAAACTTAGGAATGAGAAAACCAATAGCTAACAAAATGATATTTCATTAGACTCAGGTCCTCACTTTACGAGGAACTCTTGGTGCTATATTTATACATGTCTATAACATTCATAGGGACCAAAATGCCCTTCTAACTACTCTTATTCTTCAGTATATTCTGAACTAATGAGGCATTTTTGTCGCCCGTGACCTGTGACATCATTAGGCAGGAGCTTTTGCCTTGTGGCCACCCTTCTATCCCGTTCAAGCCACCGACGTACAGAGAGCTTTGCCAAAAGGGCTGACGACGAAATGGACCATCTTGCACATAATGAGAACACAACCGTTAACTAATCCATCATGCACAAAAATGTGCGAAAAAGCTTTCGAGTACTTGGGTCGAAAGCCTTTCGCATCCATCCGATGACCATGCTGAAAGCATGAGTAGCAAAATATTGTTTCGCCCACCGATAGCAGCGTTAAGTCACTTGGCTTGCGCTAATGTGACAAAACCTTGTTTTGTCTGCCAATAGCAGTGGTAATTCATTCGGTCATAGCCGATGTGCCGAAACATAGTTTCGCCTATAGAGAGCAACATAGAGTCACTCGGTTCCCGCAGATGTGATGAAATCTAGTTTCGCTTACTGATGTGACGAAACCTCATTTTGCTTGCCGATAGCGGTGTAGAGTCACTTGATTCTTGCCGATGTGACGAAACCTCGTTTCGCTAGCCGATAGCGGTGTAGAGTCACTTGGTTCCTGCTGATGTGACGAAACCTCATTTCGCTTTTTGACATGATAAAACCTAAACCAAAGTGCCAAAGTGTTAAAACATAATTTCATCCAAAAAACGACAAGTAAACAAAGGTTGAAACGTCATAGCATTGAGGGGGCGAAACTTCATGCCCTCCCCCAATAGCAGCCCCTCGGAGTGCCATTCATCGCTCGTGTTGAAAGGGGCTTCGAACTAGCCCCTCGGAGTGCCATTCATCGCTCATGTCGAAAAGGGGCTTCAAACTGCTAGTGAGTTAATGATCCCTCGGCACCGTCCCAATAGCCCTCGGAGGGCAGGCGTCGTCCCCAAGTTGCGAAACGCCTGCATGAAGCTTTTTGTTTTTATAATTTTCTTCAACATTTGTATACTTGATTAAGATGTTGATTATTTACTTTTTTGACATCATTTTTTCATGACAAATTTATTATTTCATTATTATTGTTGTTGTTGTTTATTTTTGTTTTTAATTTTAATGAAACAGACACATATTATTATCCACCCAAAAAAAGAAAAGACACCTAATTTAGGTCACACAACACCTATTATTAATTATCCACTCAAAAAAGAAAAGACACCGAAAAAAAGTTGGATTGTACATACCGGAAAAGACACATAATATTAGGTTGGATTGGACACACCTAAGGGCTTCCCCAATGCAACATTTTTGCTTGTAGCCTCAAGTGCCATGTAGGCTCAGATAAAAAAAAAGTAGGTGCACTAAACTTTTCATAGTTTCTTGGTGAATATATATATGCTTAAGGAGAGAGAAAGTGGTCCATGTTAAAAAAGAAGAGGGGAGGAAATAAACGTATGACATGATAAAAGGAAAAAGTCACTTTAGAAGCCACAAGTAGTGGTAGTTTGCATTGTGTAAATAGTAGTCTCAATATTTACTAGTCTATGTGTATCACTTTATTTGTACCGAAGTCACAAGTAGTATTAGCCTCCATTGATGATGCTCTAATATGCTATTATTAGGTTGCATACAGGAAGAAAAAATACAGGAAAGGGCTAGATCGATATCATCATTTCCCTTTTTGGTCCAGAGAATTTTAAGGTCTCTTGTAGCCATAGGGCCTTAGAAGTTTTGGGCCCTTTCATGGGCAAGGATGCGGGCGGATTGGGCTTCACCACAAGGATTGACATCCTCGGTGGCCCACCAATTCTTTATCGCTGGTGTCATGCATCCCCAAACGAGCACGGAGGGCTTCAACATTCTGATGTTCGTTCTAAACTTCTTATAACGTATAAGTAGGTGAGTGCTCGTGCTTTTTCAGTCCCGGTGCATCCCGTCCCGTTTTCGTATTTTGCCGGAAAAAGGAAAACATTTGGACAAAAAACGGTATATGGTTGTGGGCGGAACGGGATTCAACCCATCCGTTTTCAACCTCAGTCAGGGAGTTATCATGTTCCTTTTCGGCTTTCCCACGAAATCATTTATTTTATCTAAATCACGTTTTACAAGCAGGGGGGTTCTACGAGAATTCAAAGAGAACCGAACCATTTAATTTCTGAGAAATCAGTCAAAAGTCGAATCATCCAAATGAGACTTGGTTCCAATTCAGGCGCGTGGATTCAGAATTTACATGTTCCAAATGCATACAAATGAAATAAATCCCAATTCACAAAAGACGACACATGAGTACATGTCAGTGTCTCCGGCATTAGCCAATCTATGTATGCAATTTCACAGATTCCCCAAAACAGATATGAGAATTTTTTTCCTAAAAACCCACCAAATTCAGCTGTTTTGGAAAATCCCTAGCAAAATATAGTGAAAT